>JANBPO010009099.1:0-31546 GCA_024336825.1 Amorphophallus titanum
GTGTGGATTTTATATCCACCATCTTTTTTAAATCCCAAAACTGTTCATCCATTTTAATCAATTTGTTGAGGAGTGATTGGGTAAGGCCATCAGTGGGTTTAGGTGACGCCTGCCACTGAGGGGGGAGAGGCCTCCTACGGGCCTGAGAAGGGAACCCTATATCGGCGGGGTATTGTGATTGCCTGGCAGCAGATGGACCAGGCTGAAGTAGCATTTGAGAAACGCCAGGGGCTTGCGATTGTGAAGGGAATTGGAAGGAGGAAGGTTGGTGACTCACCTGCCCGTGAAATGAGGGAGAGGGAATAACCTGTATCGGCTCTTGGAGGGGCACGGCAGTCGAAGTTGGTTGTCGAAGAGGGGTGACAGTAGGTCTACCCTGGGCTGGGTCCTAGGGAGCGAAAGTAGTAGCAAGAGTTTGCTTGTGGGGAGCAGGAGTTTGCTCGTGGGGAGCAGGAGAATTAGACTTCCCTTTCAACACGGCCTAGAAGGCTCAAAATTGCTCTAGAGTGAGCTTCGTGTTGGCAAGGACGTCTAGCAAAGAGGAGATGTCCTGAGATGGGGTGACGCCCCCAATGATGGCTTGCACTTCTTGTGAGGGTTCGGAAGAAGGGCCTGTGACCATGGCATGGGCACGTGGCTCACCATGTGGGATGTGACCCGAGGGGTATTCTCCGAAGGCTCTGGCCTCGAACTCCTCGTAGCCGTATCCGGCCATTTCCTAAGCTTCTTCAGAGCGCAGGACCTTACCAGAGCACAATAACATACACCGACAAACAAGTGGCAGAGATTAGCAAACAAGTGATTGCTTTACGCCCTTTTGTTTTTTTTGTTTTTGTATGTTTTTGACAAATATGAAGTTCTTACAAGGTAGGAAGGACCCTAGCTGCAAGTTTGGTCACCGTCGTGTCGACTAAGGTCACTCGGCTCACCACGAAATGGGTAAACTAGCTCAGGGAAACTTCAATGGTACAACCAGCCCAGTGAACGAAGAGGGAATCCTTCACTATTGGCGTTATAATATAATATGAAATTTTCTCACGGTAATGTCAAAATTTGCGTGTCTACACCATCTCTACGGGCTTGCAACTTTTTAATGGCACCCGAGGGGAGTCGTTCGGCGTGGACCCGTACCATAACTAAGTCACCTTCTTGAAATTTATGGTGACGCCTATGCAAATCAGCCAGTCATTTGTAAGTCTCATTGCTGAGACTTATTTGCTTGCTAATTGACTCATGCAGACTTTGGACATGCTGTGCAAACTCTTCGGCTGACTTAGATGTTCTAGACTCGAGGGGAAGGGGAATGAGACTCACAGGTTTCCTAGATTTGTAGCCATACACGACCTCAAATGGACTCCTACCTATGAACCTATTGACAGAGCTATTGTATGCCAACTTGGCTCTGGGCAGAAGAAGATCCCAGGTGCCAGAATTGATGTGACACACCCTTGGACCTAAATAAGCAAGCACAATTCTCAAGTCGAACGGACCGATATCGGCGGCCTACTCACCCGGCACTCACCCAAACCCAGGGGTAACTCAACGATACCTAGTCGAGATTGTGTGGGCCTGAACCCTTGCTGGTAGAGGGCCAGTAGGGCTAAGGGACTTTCCAACGGTATGGAGGCCCAATTCAAAGGGTCCGACTGGGTGCCAATGGGCACGAGTCACACTCACTCCCAGGGTGGTCACTCAAAGCAATGGGGCTTAAGGACCGGGTGCTCACTCTCACAGGCCAGCGGAGTTTATGAGCTAATATTGAAGGAACATGGCAACCAAAGGAGAGCGATGGTAGAGAACTTACTCGACCGGTTTGAATATACCAGTCCCGTTCGAAGATGAGGGAGAGCGAGGAGGTGTGGGTTCCTCACGCGCCGTGCCAGTGTAGCTTCGACCTGTTCAAGGTTTTACATCACTATGCCCCATGCAGGGGGGTTGAACTTGGGGAAGGGAAGTCAAAGTTACATTCAAACACTACCTCCCGCAGGGAGGGGCGGTAAGTTGGCTAGGCGAGGAGGGAGCTGGCTCTGGACCGTTCATCCTCGCTGGGTTTTGGGGCTTGTGCGGTCGGACGATAGACCGCACATGGTTTGTGCGACCCGGTAGGGTCCGCCCATCCCCACTTGGGCGGCCAAGTTCTAGTCGCCTATCTTACTGTCTGGGTTGAGCGGCCAGGATCTGACCATTCATCCATGTTGACCCTTGGTCAACTGTTGTGTGTCGGTCGTGTTCGACGGTCCGATCAAGACCGTTTTGACTGGCACTGTAGTAGGTCAGTTCCGTTCAGCGGCCCGGTCAAGACCATTTTGACCAGGAACTGTTCTGGGTCGTGGGCTTGAGCGGCCAAGACTTGACTGCTCATCCCCTTGGGCGGTCCTGTCCTTAACCACCCATCCCCCTCTTGAGCGGGCTGTCCCAGACCACTCATGCCCTTATATGGTCCTCCTAGAACCGCTCATCCCTGTGTGTTGTCGGTTAGCCTTAGTGGCTTGTCCCGTGACCGTTTGAGCATTGCGTTGGCCTCCAGTTGACCTGGTTGTGACCCAGCGGTCGACTTTCAGTCTCGTGAGTGTCCCGGACACCCTGTTCGTGTTTTGAGGTGTCTGTGGGTTCCGTGTTACCATGGTTTCAGACCTATGGACTAGGTTAGATTGACGGTGTCGTGCCGTCATGTTCGACGGTCTTGACCCGAGCCTTGTGACTCAGGGATCGTTGAGTTTAGTAGGTCTAGTGGGCTGTCCAGAGTCTGGTGGCCTCGGGTCACCTGTTACTTCGTGTCACTCGCAATGGGTGTGTACGTGGTTTTCAGTGTTCATGTTTAGTGAACCCCCACTAGTCGTAGCTTTCCTGCACACGTGCGTGCGGACCCACTTGGGAGTGATGGTGAGCGTGACCCGAGTTAGACGGTGAGTAGGCTGGTTACCGTAGGACCCCCACGTACCGCCGAGTCCATGCTGGTGGGGGAATTACCAGCTAGAGGACAGACCTAGGGCGTATGGTCTGAGTGTGCACACGAGGCTGAGGGTTCAGCTCTGATGAGACGTAGGCATTGGATGGTGATCCCTGGTCTGTGATCAGCAAGGGAGGATTCCCCATAAGTCTGAGTCTAGTGATGTGAGGATCGAAGATTGTGCAGTCCTGTTATTTGGTTTCACCGTGCTCCCCTGAGAGGGTAGAGTTGGCATGAGGCTTGAGATCGGATGCGGAGTTCGAGCGAGATTTGGCTCGAGTTATGGTATTGGTCTGTGGGAGAGTCAGCGGATGGGTTGTCGAGATTTGGAATGTGTCCTTCAGATCTGGTGCAAGACCAGGGAAGAATGAAGAAGTTGAGCAAGTCAAGGTTTCCTGTTGACGCATATCTGATGACCAGTGGATGCTCTTTCACAGATAAAAGATGCTGGTTGTTGGGGCTCGAGAATAGCGTGAGCCGTATGCCAGCGAGACATTGGGTGGCCGATTATGAGGTGTGCCTTTTCCCGGATTGGATCTTGGGTTTGCTAGAAGTTTGTCTTCTGGCATAGTTGGTCCTGCGCTGCCATGGGTGTTCAGTTTGCCGGGTGTGAGCTGATGGAAGCTCAGTGTCGATTTCCCCTGGTGCAGGGTGTGAGAGCCGTCAGCGAGTTGTGAAGCTGGCGTTCGGATGGTCCGCCGAGCATGAGCGTTGACCGGTGTTGGTTCTTGTGATGAGGGTTGCATTTTCTCGATAAGCGAGATCGTGGCAGTGTTACCGTGGTTAGTTTTCGTGTTGGCTGAGGTGACGCCAGACTTGTACTCTTTTGCTTGTGACTGCTCTGATGATCGATGTGTCTTGGATTGTGAGCGAGGCGTTAGCCGTGATCATTGTCTAGCTGTGTCCCTTGGGATGGTAGTTTTACGAGTATCAAGGTTTGATTGGGGCTCCGACAGCGACGTCGGAAGATTTAGGCGTTCTCCCCTTGTGGTCTGGTGCTTGTCCTGAATTTCGAGCATGAAATTCTTATAAGAGGGGAGGGCTGTAATGCCTCAGATTTTTCAGATATTTCTCGGATCAAGATTCGTGGTCTCGGTGGCTCGAGCACTCACTTTCGACATCGGGGCTGCTCGGGAGAGCCGATCTCATCCAGCTGCGCAAGCAGACCCCGGCCAGCGTCCAGAGAGAGTTGCAGAAGGAGCCACTGCCTCTTTCCTTATCTTCTGGCTCTGATCTTTGGGTGGATTCAAGTAGAGTCGCACAACATTTATTCAAGCCCGGCCTCGCCCTATTCGGAGCTACCGTTCGAGAGCACCATCCCTGACAAGTCAAGTCTGATCTGCAGTCCCGCTTTCCAGCGCCCTAGTCAAGCAATCGGCCATAGGAGGTACCACATCCACCTCCCACCACTTCTGCTTCGGTCCTTTGGAGGAGCTCAGCATGAGTCTCCCAGCTTTCCACTGGGATTGGACTCACCCCGATCTGAATTCCCAGGTAGGAGATACAACCTAGGCAAGACTTCCCTATCCGTCTGAAGACCTCACCTGCGCGACCTCAGGATAATGGATGGTATTGGTGCTTCCCACCTCAGAACGTGGCCGTTCTAGCTCTGGAACGTTCACAGAGTGTCCTTCTTCCTGTCGGCTCTGGCCATGACCCTATCCGACATCATCCCAGCAAGATACAGCCCCGGTAAGTCGGTCCCAGTTTTCTACTCCTGCACTGGGTTCGACCCTGCCGGCGTCCAGAGGCTACCACTGACTTGATCAAACAAGATCGATGGACATTTTTGGTGGTGGCACACTATACCCACCCCTCTTTCCAACAGAAGTGGTC
Organism: Amorphophallus titanum; assembly: GCA_024336825.1. Lineage (NCBI taxonomy): Eukaryota > Viridiplantae > Streptophyta > Magnoliopsida > Alismatales > Araceae > Amorphophallus > Amorphophallus titanum. Next base: position 4,787 of record JANBPO010009099.1, read on the forward strand.
CCGCCTCAATCCAACGTCCCAGCTGAGAGCACGACCCTGTTCAAGAGCTCTCTGGCTTGCAGAATTTTCCCCCCTCTGCAGTTCCACGGGATCCAGCAGCATCGACAAGTATGAGCTCCAAACAAGGCAGTTCTTCCTCCTGGTGATTCCCAAGACGACTGTTGAACCCCCTCCTTGAGTAAATGTCTAACTAAGATGGGTTTTGATGATGACCAAACACTATATATTTGTATGAATTGAAATTGAGATGTTCTAACATGAAAACACCACATAATCTCCCATTCTTAGCTCGTCCCTGTCAATCAGGTCTTGAGCTATGTCTTTGAAGACGTAGCAGTCTTTAATAGGGTGTCCGAGTATCTGGTGATAAGGACAGAACAACGGGTCGTCGCTTCTCCAAGCATCTTGAGGCCTCTTGGACCTTGGGTGTGATACCTTGCCGTAATGGCAGGCCCAATCAAAGATGCCCCGGGTCTTCTCTTTCGGGAAGGAATAGGGCTTCTGCAGTTTCTCTTGAAGTGTAAGGCCTCGCCCGGTTGGTCATCGGACTGCGGGGCTAGCCACGTTGCTTGCTCCTCTTGCCAACTGTTCGGATGCAGCGGGGCTAGCAGTTCGGGACCAAGCCATGTCTTCACTCCACGAGCGGAGGAAATCCTGGGCCAAGTTCGCCACCCGTGCGGCTAATTCGACTATTTGTGCCTTTAGCCTCTCAATCTCCTGCTGCTGCTGGCGATACAAAGCGAACAGGACAGGATTATGCCGGAGCGAGCCTGGAGCCTGACCCGAGTCACCGTTGTTTGTCTGGTTGACAGGCGGGGGTGAGGGGGCCTTGGTGGCATGACTCCCTGAAGCTGATCCCTCAGAAGAAGAGGAGGTTCTTCTCGCGCGGCCTTGGCAAAGGGGATCCCTGAGGAAGATCTCTTCGTCAAGCGCTTCCTCCGGTGACAACATAGGTTGCTTCCGGCGGTGAGCTTCCTGTACAGCAGCGGTCCCAACGGAGCTTCTACCGAGTGAAGTTGAGGCCGATATCACGTCGACCTCGTAATAGTCTTCTGCTGAGAAACCCAACCCTGGGTGCCTGGTGATTTGCAGGAGTCTCCGGTCCAGGTTCGGCGGGTTCCACATTTGTTCAAACATTTTCTTCTTACTGGAGGGCTGGTAGAGGGGAATCCTCTGCTTTCTGGCCACTTCGACCGCACGCCTGGCCATATAGGGGAGTCCTGAGATCGGGACGTGGGGGTCATGAAGGTCATCAGGAAATTGGCAATCATCGTAATTATATTTAATCTTAGAAACTTTCTAAAAAATTTTGGGGTGCTACACCCTCCCCCACTTAGAAGAATTTGGTCCCCAAATTCATTACATGTGTTTTATGGAGAGTGTGTTTATAATTATGGCTAATTATTTACACTAATAATTAAGACAATGCTAAATGTAATTAGGTCAAGATGGTACCTTCAATCGCTTTACGTTCCCCGTCCATGATGGCATTTAGTCGGCCTCGTCGTCCACGTCTATTGTTATCCCTTGAAGGAGTTTCATTTAGGAGAGGACACATGGGCAAGTGATGCTCCCTGCTCCCACATTTGAGACAAGCACCGAGACGCTTCCAACACTCTTCGGCCGAGTGCCCGAATTTTTAACAAAATGAGCAAGCTGCCATGACCTGCTTCTCCTCTTCCTCTTTAGCTCTTTTGCCATTGCCATTCCTTTTCCCATTACCATTACCATTTCATTTACCATTACCGTTCCCATTGTGAGACCTCTTATTGTGATAGGATTCGTCATCATCTGCCTCTTTCTCCTCTTGCCCATCATGCTTTCAGCTCGACTCCTCTTTCCTGCCTCAAAGTTTCTCTATCTTCTCTAAGGTCCTTTCACTTAAATACGCACGTTGGACCATTTCCGTATAAGTACGGATATCTTGTGAATCGGGTTGTTGAATAAAGTCGGGTCTTAGACTGTCCATAAAGTGATTAGCCTTTAGCAGGTCCGTGCTTACTAGATGTTCAGCATAAAGGGCCAGACGAGAGAATTGGAGTTCATACTCTGCCACCGATATCATTCCTTACCTTAGGGAGGCAAATTCCGTGGCCTTCCGCTCCTTAACGTGCTCAAAAAAATACTTCACTCGAAAGAGTGTAAAAAACTCATTCCATGTAGGCTGAGTATTTTGAGGTTGTGCCGAGGTGGCCTTCCACCAAGTGCGAGTATCTTTGTTTAGTTGGAAGGTGGCGAGTCAGACCTTCTCTTGGTCAGCACATTGCATCACGTTGAAAATCCAGTGGGACCCATCCACCTTTCATCTCTTTGCCGAAATTAGGGGCTTCGCGGCCCCCTTCTTGTAATACTGATTGTTTCATCTTTCTCAAATGCAGAAAAACTCGTGAAGTACGTTCGACTGCGAGAGATGGCGGTTTCCTTTGGCCCCCTGGTCGTCGAGACCCACATCAGGGACGGCTATCTTGCTGTTCCCCTTTGCTTCGGGAGCTTCCCTCCCGTCGTAGGCTTCCCCAATTTCCTGGGGGTGGCTTTTGTCAACATACTGGACGTGGAGGCGTCCGATCAGCCCAAGACTGACGTCCCCATCTCAGGGATCACCGAAGCTACCACCGGCCGAGCCGTGGCCGACTGCAACAACGCCCCGTTGAAGACGCTGGGTTGCCACGTGCATCATGTGCACTGAGCTACCGGCTCACCCCAGCATGGATCGGCGTCCCACCGAAGGAGGTGCCGAAGGGGCCACGCCGCTGCCACGTCGAGAGGCCGACTCTCCAGCTCTGGCAAGTCGGTCATCATCGGAGGCGTCAGAGTCCATCTTAATGGGCAGAGGTCCGAGGTGAGCCCGGACCAAACAATACCAACCGTCTCGGTCCACAACTCTTTCCAAGGACTGGAGAGGGTAAAAGAAGGAAAGGCGCCCGTCCTTCCAGCCGCCGCACCGGGAGACACGCCGGCTCATAAACCGGCGAAGTTGAAACAAGTCTGGGTTCCTAAAGAAGCCCGGTCTATGGCACCTGCGCCGGCAGGGCCTAGCTGCTCCCGTCATACAAGGGGGCGAAGAGACCTAATGGTCGAAGAGACATCCAAGACCCACCAACCGGCAGCCGCTGTACTGGAACTGCCTGAAGAAAATCACCGCCGAAGTCACCGGCGCCGTCACCATGCTGACCGCCCGGCGTATCCAGACTACATCCATCGTGGGGCCGCCCCCGATACTCAACTACCGGCCGCTCTCCCCGACCAGGAGTGGGAGGGGATTGAGCAGGCCATGAGGAACTACCTCCGAGGCCCCTACGTGTCAGAACTATCTTGTGGCTTGCACCATATATATTTTGGCCTTTTAGGCCCACCTATAAAGCCTGCATGGCATCTATAAAGAAAAAAACCAGTAGTCTATGCATACCTATACCCGGGTCTCAATCTCACCTCTACACCAGCCAATGTGTGACCAATCTCCCAGACTCCAGTTAACTAACCCTTCTAGTTGAGTGCGATGGTCACCCTATGGTTGTAGGGTATACCCGGTCCTCTATCCATGGCTTCAGAAATATCTAGGCCCTCCTTCAGCGGAGAACAAAAGTGTTCAGATTCAATCCAATGTAATATAAACACCAGCTGCTTACGATCGGTGGGGAAAGATGTCCTGCACATGAATCCCAGCAATCACCTACACACATGTACCCGTGGAACCTCCGTTCTCTCCACGTGTCACCAGATACCCTCGTGCCCACGTGCAACGTCCTGGCGACACTTCCCTAGTCAAGATTTGGTTCCATAGGTGATTGTCGAGAGATTGACTGGCACGCCCGCACCAGTCCAGTTACCTTGGTTCCATTCACCCAGAATGAGCAACCACCCTATTTTCACATGCCATTACTATTCTTCACTCACTCCTGGAAACCACTCGTGCTAAGTTAACCTCTCCTGACTTTCCGTAAAAGGCTAGTGTACGTAACCATTTTAACTTCTCTCTCTAGTTTTTTAGTGAGAGGAGCTCCTGTTTCCCGCTCCCGTTTCCTGTTTCTTCGTCTCCTCCCTGCTGGCCATGGTTGCAGCGGTGGGGGAGACCTCTTCTTCTCCGACTAAGGTTGTGAATGGGTTTTCGAATGCTGCTTCGACAGCCTTCAAAATTTTTTTTGCTAGGACACTGGTAGAATCTAAGGCCCGGCTACAAGTCTCCTTCCCGGTGAAAGCTCCAGCACTTACGGAGGAAGGTGAACCTGTAGTTTTCTTCTCCAAGGATGAAATCCAGGCTTCTTGTGAGCATCTAAAGAACGCTGTTATAGCCAAATGCTCCTATGGTGTTTCACCTTCATAGGCTCGGGCTGGCGGAGGAGACCCGAGCCTTTGATGTCTTCATAAATTTCGTATACCGGAGCTGTCAAACGAGTATACCGCTCGTATCTCTGAGACGGCTCTTTGTGCTCTCCGTCTCGATTCTGCCTTTTCCCTTGGTCAGAGATAGGCTCAGACATCCACTTCTTGTCCCCCTCCCGACCCGAGCCAGTTGCACCTCAGTACGCGCTGAGGACCTCTTCGCACTCAGCATGGCATAGAGCCAGAGTCACTAGCTCGGCATGGGTCGAGGAAGGGTGGAGGACGAGTTCGTGGCAGAGATTTTCGTCGCAGGTGCCCCCGGTCAGGGCGGTTATGGCCGAGGCTACGTCCAGGCGGGGGATCCTTAGGGCATCTGATTTGAATCAGTTGATATAAGCCCAGAGCCTCTCCCCATGTTCCTGTTTGAGAGCCAACAACCCCACCACTGACCTGGGGGGCCGCTACCCGCAAAACTTTCTTTGAATACTCACCCAAGCTCCCTAGCCGCCTGGGTCCTCATTAGATCAATGAGGCTATCCAGTTTCACGTTGAGGGTTTGGAGGGGGTCCGTGCTCCCGACAGGGGGTTGCCTCTCCACCGCGGGAGGGGGTAGATTACTGGTTGGGTCATTGGCATGAGAGGGGGTGTCCCTCGTATGTTGGGATGGTGCACCCTCCTCCATCGTCAGAGCTTTCCCTCTGTCGTCAGCGACCCTCCTACTAGAACTCCGTCGCACCATGTCGGCTATTCGCTCATTTCCCACAGATGGCGGCAAATGAAGAGGGCTAATCTCACGCTTGTCCTGAGCTGGAGATGATGACCACGAAGTATGAACTGCAAGATAGGGAAACAGGTCAGAGGTGCGTAGGGATGGTTCCCTGATAATGAGGGCATCTCACAGCGCTCTCTTTGGCTTAGATCGCCGGCATCACTTTGAGGAGTCTGACTATGTTATCATATGTAATTTCCCTTTTATTGAGTCATGTCTTATGTACCCTGGCTGTTAAACGGGCACGCCCCCTAGCTGTTAAACCAACGCCCCCCCTGGTAGGTAAACCGGCGTGCCCCCCCGCTGCGCCATTTTAACCGAAGGGCCATCCCATCCTTAGTCCGATGCTCTATTTTTCTCTGCGAACAGATGGACCCTTGCCTGAAATGGGTGAACCTCCTACATCGGACTGACGGGTAACCGCTTGCACGCCTCAAGCCCCCAAGGAGGGAAGTCTTCAAGCTCTGCACAGAACGTCGCATCTCCACCGGTCATCGTCGACCAATCCCAGGTGAGCACCTCCCCTACTCTACCGCCCCCCCTATCTGCAGGCCACTCGACGGCTTCGAGGGTGAAGGAAGGCATTATCTTCCCTCCTATAAAAGGAGGTGAGCTCGGAGAAGAAAGGGCTCTGGGTTGGCAATGAGAAGGGTGGCTAGCCGAAGAGAAGAGAAGCTCCGTCACCCCCTGCGCCTGCGAGGTGAAGAAAAGAGAGTGAGTGTGAGAGAAGGGAGGGGAACTCAGGGAAGGGGCTTAAGCATTGCTCTCCTCCCACCACTGTATCTTTTCTCTTTCGTTCTTGCTTTCCTTTGCTATGGGGTAGATCCCCTTCTATATTTGGTCTTCCCCCCTCTTGTGGATGAATAAGAAGAAAAGCTTTTGTAATATACATTGCTCTACTTCATTGGTCTCTTCCCTTTCTCTCTACCCTCTCATCACCCGGGGCCCTCGAAAGCTTGCCTCTCTATGGCATGACCTTTGAGGGGACCCATTTGAAGGGTGAACACTTATAGCCTTCATGGAGAATATCCATCTGCGTGGAGTTCTTGTGGAGCTACTACCAGTGAGTTGTTAGAACCCTTGAAGGCTAGTCCTCGGGCCTCTGCACTCACCTGTGGGTCATCGGACTGCCATATGACTACTCCAAACTTTGGGGGTTGTCCCGAAATATTTTGTTTGACGTTCCCCCATTTTCCCTGTCAAATCTCAGTTCAGGGGAGATACTGCCCGATTTCAGACTAAGGTCAGTGCACATGTAGACTAAGGTCAGTGCACATGGGCTAAGGTCGGTGCACATGCAGACTAAGGTCAGGTCGACTCCAATACCTCGTACAAAGCTTTGCTCGGCCGCCCCTGGCTGCATGAAAATCTGGTGGTGCCATCTACATTGCACTAATGTATTAAATATAATCAAGAGGGGAAGGAAGAAAGAATATTTTCCAACCTTCATCCATTCAAGGTGTTTGAGTGTCATATGCTGGATGCCTCTCTATATGTGGAGCAGCCACAGAAGACCTCCGAAGCAAAAGACCCTATCAGGGCGCCAAGAAGCACTGCTGGTGATGGCTGGTTCCCACCACCACCACCAGGATATGTAAGTCCCAAGACGGTGTCGCACATTTCCAGTATAGGGGACGTGGGTAGAGCCACACCTCCTGCCACCTATCCTGAAGTAAATGAAGCTGAGGTTGATGAGCATTACGGCCATATCAAGATCCCAGAGGATCTTTTTAAGCCTATCGCCGGCCTCGACCATCTCACTATCGAGCCTCTCAAGACATTGAAAGTGGCACAATCTAAAGTCCCCAGTAGCCTATTCTATGCAGCTGAAGAGTATGCAGTGTAGGAGGATAATGACTGTCATCTTCCCGAAGACTTAGAAAATCCAACAGTCCCTATTCAGGGGCTAACATTTACATCTGAGAGGGTGGCGAAGATGTTCATGAAGTAGCACATCCCTTCTGGCCAGCCTCGTAAAGAGAAAGAAGCGTTCAATAAGCTGTGGTGTCCTCCTAGCTTGGACAAGGAGCTAAGGCGTGTCTCCTAGCACCCAGGGTTGGTCTTCACCCTTGAAGAATACTATTACAGTGACTGCTATGAAGTGGACACCATCTCCACTTTCTTTTCAACAAAAGATAGTCAGTTGGGGACAACTTATGATGAGTACCCGGTCGAAACTGAATATGCCCGGTCACCTCAACCAGAGGATCAGGGGTAAGAAACGACGACCTCCTACAGATGCTAGGAACAGGTCTATTGTGAAGAGACAGCTTTGCAAGCCAGATTTGACATGGCCAACAGTAGTGAGGCCGAAGACATTGAAGAATCGGGGGCTTCCCTCTCCTGCAGTCCTCCCTTGGTGGTGATGCCAGCATCCTTTATACCGATCGAGGAAGTTTTCACTAAGACCGATCGAGAAATGCCCGTTACTAGGAAACAACAAGCCACCTCCACTGAAGACATGATGATTCAAAGCCACATGAAGGCAAAATCATCATCATGTACTACGGGGTTGGAATGTTATTCCTCTGAATCAGTAATAAACAACTGCCAGCCCTTCGAGGCTGCCGACAAACCAGCGGAAGTCAAAGCTGCCTGCACATCTGCTGAAGACAAAGCTGTAGAAGGCCCACTAATAGAACAGCTCATACTATCATCACACGCTAAATTAGAAGCTCTCGACGAGGTCCAGGGGCAACAGAATGAAAAGGCTGAGGTGCTCGAACTCGAAGACAATATTTCAGACTTCATTGACCTACAGTCGACACCCCCAAAAATTGAAGACGAAGGTCAGACCATGGTCGATGAGCTGGTAAAGGTCAATTTGGGAAGTGAGGATGACCCCAGGCCAACCTTCCTCAGTGCACAGCTCTCCTTAGAAGGGTAGAATGATGTGAAACAATCCCTTGGACCTAGTTTCACAAGCAATCAAACTGAACGGTGGACCCACTCAAGCGGGTTTACCTGCGTCGTGCACACCCGGGTCCGTAGGTGGACCGGCAATGATGGTGAGGGTCCGAGATTGGTCCTTGTGGTTCCAGGGTATGGCTAGCTTGGGATGGACCCCAATGGGCCAGGGATGCCCTCTTCGGTGGGCGGTCAGCACGCCGAGGGCGTGGGGATGAAGGTCACTCTCACAGCTAACCCGCGGTGGTCACTCACATGATCGGCACTTTGGTCCAGGTACTCACTCACCGCCGATGGAGCAACCAGAAATAATACTACACTAAGCAAGTAAATGCCAGCAATGAGAAGTGTGGTCAGGAGCTCACCTGATCGGTGTGAAGACATCGATCCTGGCCGGAGATGATGGCGAGCGGGGAGGCACAGGTACACACCTGCATGCCACATCGATGTCCCTTCGAATGATGACCTGCTGTTACATGCACTACACCTCACGTAGGAGGGTGATCTCGGGACAGGGATTAATTGAAGTTACATCCAAAACTACCTCCACACAGGGAGGGACCTTCAGCCGGCTAAGCGAGGGGAGGGGAAATGCCGATGAGACCGAATGGGTGGATGACGTCAGTTCTACCCGTTCTCTGGAATAGGGGATAAATAGTCAGAGTTGATGCTGCTACGGTTGCTCCTGAATTTTGCCGATGATGAGACCAGTTGTAAAATCTTCATAGTTGGTTCAGGATGATGTCTGAATTTTACCGAATTCCCTGGTCGCCGGTGATTGTCGGGGACAGGCCGCACACAGGGTCCCTAAGTGCTGGTTCTGACAGTAAAGGTACCTTAGCAGCAAGAAGAAGAGGCCTCCACGAGCACTCCTGAACTCTAAATCAAGCGTGGCCAGAGTCGTTGGAACCGTTGACGAGTCTTCTTTGAAACGTGACTAGAAAGAACACCAGAGGAGGTCGGAGTAGAGAGGTAGAGCTCGTTGAGTGATGGGGTATCTGTTCAGACCCTGACTGGACTGATCTGCGCACCTGGGGGAGAAAATTCGAAACACTTGATGACAGAGTCCAAATCCCATTCCACTTCTTGGGGATGACAGAGGACTGGTAGTGCTTTTCTCCAGCCAAATGGCGCACCAAGATTCTCACTGATCTGCTCGTGAGAGCTGCTACAAGTCATCTCTGGCTGTCTACCAGAGACAGTCGGCACAGTCTGGCAAGGATGGCTCCATCGAATAGTGCGTGCCTCAAATGGAGGCGGGACCACCTCACTTGGGAAGCTGACTCAAAGATCTTTCCAGCAATGTAGGATAAATCACCAAGAGATGTGCATTGACTCCGGATTAGGCACTGCAACTCGTGCCTCTGCTACTGCCTGCGAACTGGACTGAGCAGAATGAAGTTGGGTGTTGATAGTGGAGGGAGGGGGTGAGGGACTGTAATGGGGTGAGGGATAATGGCTATGGAAGGTGGAGGGGCACTGATCAAGAGAAGGTGCGTCTTGCAACTTTCCAACTCAACAAAGATGCTCGCACATGGTGGAAGTCGGTTCCGACGCCTCCGGCCGATGCACCGCATACATGGGATGGTTTTCTTACCTTGTTCCGTGCCAAGTATTTCTCAGAACATGTCAAAGAAAGGAAGGCGATGGAGTTCACTTCTCTTCGTCAAGGGATGATGACGGTGGTGGAGTACGAACTACAATTCTCTAGGCTAGCACCGTATGCACCTCATCTCATTAGTACCGATTTATTAAAGGCCAATCGATTTATGGACGAGTTACGAGCCGATTTTATTCAGCAACTTGGGACCCAAAATATCCGTACTTATGTGGAGATGGTCCAGTAGGCTTATCTTTATGAAAGGACCTTAGAGAAGGTCAAGAAATTGAAAGGAAAAGGAGAAGAGTCTAGCCGACAGTCTGATCGGCATTATAAGAAAGAGAAGTTCAGTATCACAGAACCTTATAAGAGCCATGATAGTAAGAAGCGATCCAAGAGCGTAAACGGTGAAAGTTCCCAGAAAAGTAAGAAAGTCAAGGAGGAGGAGAAGCAAGTCATGGCGGCTTGCACCTTTTGTAAAAAGTTTGGCCATTCGGTTGAGGAATGCTGGAAGTGCCTTAGCGCTTGTCTGCGTTGTGGAAGCAAGGAGCATTGTATGCCAGATTGCCCTCTCATGAAGGATCAATCATCTAGAGGTGGACGTAGGAGGCAGGCTCACCTCAATGCTATTCTAGAGGAAGAAGAAGTACCCTGGGATGGTGGGCTTATGGAAGGCACCCTTCAAATTTATTCCCGTCTTGCATTTGTGTTATTTGATACTGGTGCCTCTCATTCTTTCATCTACACTACTTTTACAAAAATATTACCAATTGCATCAGTTCCTCTACCTTCAGATCTTGCTATTGCTGCACCCTTAGGTTCTGGAACAAAGCTTACCAAGTATTATCCAAATAGTGAAGTGATAATAGAAGGTCACAATCTCCCCAGACGCTAGTATCTCCGGTTACTCAGTGTGACTGAAGTCATTGCTTTCATTATGTGTAGGGAAAACTACACAATATATTCTAATAATCAAAACCATTATTAAAGATAGAGAGAGAGAGCAGTGAACCCAACAGACCTTCATTTCACTTTGTGCCCGATGTGCATCGACCTTCCTTCACCTTGAGCCCACGTGCGTCGACCTTCGTTTGGCCCTAGGCTAGATGTGCATCTACCTTCCTTCACCATGTGCTAGATGTGCATCGACTTTCCTTCACTTTGTGCCTGATGTGCGTCGACCTTCCTCACACTTTGCTCCTGATGTGCATCGACCTTCCTCCACACATTCCATATGTGCATCGACCTTCCTTCACTTTAAGCCTAGGTGCGTCGACCTTCATTTGGCCCTGTGCTGGATGTGCATCTACCTTCCTTCGCTCTATGCCTGATGTGCATCAACCTTCATTTCACTTTGTGCCCGATGTGCATCGACCCTCCTTCATATATTCTATATGTGCATCGACCTTCCTCCATTTTGAGCCTATGTGCGTCGAGCTTCATTTGGCCCTATGCTGGATGTTCATCGATCTTCCTTCACGTTGTGCCTGATGTGGATCTACCTTCATTTCACTCTGGACCCAGGTGCATCGACCTGCCTTCATGCCTGGACCCCAACTGCATCGACCTGCCTTCATGCTTGGACCCAGTTGCATCGACCTGCCTTCATGCCTGGCCCCAACTGCATCGACCTACCTTCATGCTTGGACCCAGCTACATCGACCTTCCTTCAACTCTATGCCTGCGGTGCATCGACCTGCCTGATGCCCAGACCCCAGTCAAGGTCTACCTGCATTCATACTAAAGCCCCTCAAAGTCTACCTGCCTTCACACCCAGACCCTTCAAGGTCTGCGTGTCTCTAGCCCTGACTGCATTGATGTCTACCTGTCTCCCGCATTGACTTCACCAAGGTCAACCTGTCCCTGGGTCAGGTCAACCCTCCTCAGAATTTAATACTTTAATTTGTTATTGCCTCATCTGTTTGTTGCTCCCTTTGGCCATTACCATGTTATTATTTTCTAACAAAATTTTGGCAGCATCTCCCCTTGACCTGAGTGTAAGGGAGATACATGGAACACGCCCACATGGAGTGGCGGAACTCGACTGTTGGAGGTAGGCGCCCGAGAGTGGCAACACCTTTGGCAAAACCTCAGAGAACCTGGAGAAACGACGAGTAGAAGATGACAATGGGACTGGCTGCAAGTGCTAAGGGATGAGGTGCAGGGGCTGGTGTGCCGGCCAAAGGGGAACAAGGGTGTACCGTGCTAGCAAGCTGGGGGTTAGGCTGTACCGGCGAGGGGTTGTGCCGGTGAAAGGGTGGCCAAAAGGGCTGGGGTATATGGAGCTGGAAGATGTGTACCGACGAAGAGAGTGTGCCGGCGAAGGATGGGTTAGGGGTGCCGTGCTGGGGAAAGCACAAGGCGTGCCGGTGAAGAGGAGGCTAAAGGTGGTGTACCGGCGAAGAGGGTGTGCCGGCGAAGGATGGGCTAGGAGGGCTGTGTCGGTGAAGGCACAAGGCATGCCAGTGAAGATGAGGCTGGGGGCTGGGGCTGCACCGGGCTGAGAGAGCATCGACGAGGCCACTGGGGTGTGCCAGGGAAGGGCACATAGGGCTGTGCCGGTAATGGGAGAGCCAAGGTGTACTGCTGAAGGGGTGTTCTAGGCTTAGGGTGCTGAAGGTGTGTTCGGAGTGCGAAGGCACAGGCGTGCCAGTGGAGAGGGGCACGAGTGTGCCGGGCTGGGACGACAGCGAGTGTACCAGGGGAGAGCACTGGGACTATGCCGGGGAAGAATGTAGCGAGCGTGCCGGGGAAGAAAGGGGGCTAATGCGCCGGCGAAGAGATCAAAGGGTGTGCCGCTGAAAGGAGGACTAGGTGGTTTAAGACCAGCGAGAGGAAGAAGGCCGTGGGGACCTCTAGATTTGGCCTGGCTAACTGGGATGCTCCAGCTAGGGAAGGGTAGATGGCAAGACTGGAAGATGATTGAGGATGTTGTGTGTTCCATGACATCGATTGAGCCTCAACTTTGCCAGGCGTTCGTTGCTCAGCTATGCCTCAGGTCAACAGTTATGGATCAAGTAATAGAGACTATGTGAGATGACCCTCAATTACAAGGTATGATTGGTAAGGTTGGAGTTGCTTGAGATGAAGATGGTGTGGTCAGATTTCAACATAGAATTTACGTGCCTAATGTGATCAAATTAAGGAATGAAGTTATGAAGGAAGCTCACATATCGAAGTTCTCCATTCATCCTAGAAGTAACAAAATGTATCAAGATTTGAAATGGTCCTTTTGGTGGCCAGGTATGAAGAAGGATGTAGTGAAATTTGCGTCCAGATGTTTGGTTTGCCAGCAGGTTTAAGCTGAAAACCAAAGACCGTCTGGGTTGATGCAAAGGACCGCGATACCACAATGGAAATGGGAGGATATCACTATGAATTTTGTTACAGGCTTATCCTGATCATCAAAGGGCAATGATTCTATTTGGGTGATTGTGGATCGATTCTCGAAGACTGCACATTTTTTGGCCATGAAGAAGAAACAATCGGTGGAGAGCTTGGCACGTCTCTATATTGAGAACATCGTTAGATTGCATCGAGTTCCGAAGTTCATTATTTCATATCGAGATCCTCATTTCACATCGAGACTTCGACAAGGATTGTAGAATGCTTTTGGGTCCCAATTGAAGCTTAGTTCGGCATATCACTCCCAGATAGATTGTTAGTCCGAGAGGACTATTCGCACTTTGGAGGATATGTTGAGAGCCTGTATTCTTGATTGGAGAGGAAATTGGGAGCGACATCTACCGTTGGTAGAATTTGCCTGCAATAATAGTTATCATGCAAGTATAGGCATGGCTCTATTTGAGGCTTTGTATGGGAGGCCGTGTAGATCTCCTCTATGCTGGGAAGAGGTTGGTGACAGATAGCTGATCGGGCCCGAAGTGGTCAAGGAACATCTGAGAAGGTTCAGCTACTCCCCACTATCACCCCCTTCCACCACTATACCCTATCCAGTTCGCAGGCAGCAGTAAAGGCTCGAGTTGCAGACCTTGTCCCGGAGTCATTCGACATCATCTAAAGACGTGCCATATATCGACGGAAAGCTTGTCGAGATAGATTCGTCTTTGTGTGGTCTCGCTAGCATTCAACTTCCCAGTTGTCCAGGAGGTCCGATCTCCCTCGACTGCACAGATCCAGACTAGTGGGCAACCTGAGGTGACTTCCTGGAGCTCCCACGGTCGCACCCCACCACTGCTGAAGGCGTCGTTTGGCCGAGATCTTCTACAACCAATCATCTTCCATCAGCAAAAGAAGGCATCCCGTTCGGCATTCGGAGGAGCATCTACTATTTTTCTTCCCCCAGGTGCGCAGAACAAGTCACTGAGGACCAGACCCAACCCCCCTTCACTCAACGGGTTCCTCCTCACCTCCCCGACATCATCTGGAGCTCCCCCTAGTTTCTGATCGAAGAAGACTCATCCACGGTCATCCTCGACTTGGTCCCGTCTCGATTGGACTTCGGGAGGGGCCGTGGCACCTGCATCCATCTACTATTGAACCCGGTTGTTAGTGCGAAGAAGAGCACAAACGTCTTGTTCCAGGAGCCACCCTAGCCGGCGATGACAACGGGCTCCTCTGTAAAAATTCTCCAGCATACCAGGGTCTGTTAGCGACGAATCGACACTAGTTTCGATGACTTATGAGTTTGGGGGATTGTGCAGCGGCATCTGTATCGACCCCCTGTCCTGTCGTTCCAGAATTGGACAAGACCAAGTGAAGTACCCATTCGAAGCTAATTTAGCAAAATCCCCTCCCCACCTGGCTGGCTTAGCCCCCCTCCCTATGAGGAGGTAGTGTTTGGTTTGTAATATTAATTTCCCATCCCCTAGTTCCGATAAGTGTGTGGTGTAGGTGAGCTAGAAGGGGAGGGGTTGAATAGATCACCTCTTAAAAATTTTAGCGTAAAAGCTTAGATCACTTGAGGGGCCTTCAAGTGCTGGTTCTCCTTCATGAGAGTCTCAAGAGTTACCTCTTGGACTTCACCGGTCAGAGGGTCATTGTTGACTGGCTCCGTGTTTACGGGGGTGACACGTTCCTCAACGGGAACTTCTTCCGCCCGTGTCGATGTCTGAGGTCTGGCAGAAGTGCCGACATGGCCAACCGGGGCCGGCGAATGAGTCAGGTGATGCTGTTGAATCCCTATGATTTTGATGATGTCACACACTATTTCTCAAAACATGTTTGTTTATATGCTCATACAGTCAGTGCATATTTCTCCTTGTTTTAATTCACGGACAATGCAGTTTCTTCTTAAGTCTGTGCATATCATAAGTTCATGCATATCATGTTTCATTCAGGTTCTGAGGCCCGTGCAGTTAGACATCCAGCATACGAAGTCCATGCATGTGTTGGTCACGTTGAAAAAAATAAAGTCCGTGCATGTTTTTAGTCCATGTCGAAAACTCAAGTCCATGCACAAATAAAGTCTGTGCATGTTTTTAGTTCGTGTCGAAAACTCAAGTCCATGCTCAAATCAAGTCTGTGCATGTTTTGCTCTTTGTGATTTAAAGTCCGTGCAGTTCACAAGTCTGTGCACATCTCCAAAGTCTGTTCATGTTTTAGTCTAGTTGGAAAAAACATAAGTTTGTGCAATATTAAAGTCTGTGCATACTTTGAGTCCGTGCATGTTTCGCCAATGCATTCTAAGTCTGTGCAATCCACGGTCCGTGCATGCTTTGGTTTGAACACCAAAGTCTGTGCACGTATATATGCTAGCAAGGTCTGTGCATATTTCTGTGGAATTGCATACATAGTCCGTGCTTTGTTTAGACCCATTGTATATGAAGTCCGTGCATGTTTCACATGCTACATATAATGGTTCTTGAAAGTAACACAAGGCTCGTGCTGATGTGGGATGGACCCGCGAGACTCGAGACCGACTGGGACTCTAAGCAAGCTTGGGTACGTCCCACGCGAGGGAAGCGATCGGACGTCCCTCATTCGTCCCGCATCAGTTTGGTATCAAAGTCTAGGTGAGTCTAGGGTAGTCATTGCATAAAAAAAATAGAAAAAGAGTTTTTCATTTGCATGCCCACCCGTAGTGGTATCCAATACTCACCGCCATCACCACCTATGGCGGATCCCTGACTCCGTAGACCCGATGAGCCTTCGGTGGCCGAGATGTTCCGATCTCTCATGGATCGATTTGATATGCGTATGGATGGGCTTAGTGCGCGTGTAGATGGCATAGGCACGCGTCTAGAAGGGAGGATGAAAGCCTTGGAGGATCGGGCCGAAGCCTCGGATCAGTGCATTCAGGGTCTGGTGGGGAGAATTGCTGCCCTAGAAAGGGCCCCAGTTGAGGCCCAGCCCGCGCCGACAAATAGCCAACTGGAGCCGGCTTAGCACCCTGCTGTGCCAAGGGCTCAAGGGGTAGATGATAGGAGGTAGCGAGTGCCCGAAGTGGATGACTATGCATCCGATAATGAACATGGGGGATATGGTCGTGACCGTCATGGTCCACGACGGAACCATGATTATGACGAGGATGAGCGGACCCTCAGGACCGTTCGTGCGGACCCTCCCACGTTTGACGGTTCCATGGCTATGGAACCAAATGTCTATTTAGATTGGGAGGCCAGCATGAATCGGTACTTCGAGTGGTTTGAGATGTCGGACCACCGAAGGGTTCACTATGCAAAGATGAAGTTGCATGGGTAGGCGCAAACCTATTGGACAAATGTGGAGAGCCTGCTAATACAACGACGTCAACCCTAGATTGGTACTTGGATGACATGAAAATCAAGTTGAGGCAGAAGTACCTTCCTGTCACATACCGCCAGCGTCTCATAGATAAATGGCAGAGTCTCATCTAAGGGAACCGATCCGTGACTGAGTACACCGCCGAGTTTGATGAGTACTATTTACGGTGTGGAGTTACGGAGGAGAGCACCATGACCATCTCACACTTTCGAAGAGGTCTGCGGCCACACTATCAATATGAATCTTGTAAGTGAAGAAAAGGGGGAAAGGAAGGAGGAGCTCCTGCAAGGAGGATTTCATCTCCATCAAAGTATTTTTAGAGCTCGTGGTAGAAGGAAAAGATGAGCGGCTCGAGGAGAGGAACAAGATGACGCCAAAATTTTGCCCCTCCGACAATGAGCCAAGAAGAGCCGAATTATTCCTAGAAGGGGGAGCTTCATACATGCTATATCTTCTTTCATTCAGTCTCTGGAGTTTGTTTAGAGTTTATTGTATTCATCCATGGACATTTCATCTACTTCTGAATGATTATCTTGTGTAGGGGTTCGGAGAGTGGTTTCTCCGAGTGCTTGTGTTGACGCTTGTGCGTTGGTGTGTGGGGTGGATATCTACGTGTGTGTTGGGGAATGCCCCCGTGTGTGTGCTACCTTCATAGCGTGTGTGTTGGGGTTTTTACCCCATGTATGTGTGGGGAGAAATCCCCGTATTTGCTGCATTTGCATTGTGTTGAGGAAGCCTCATCGGTTTGGTAAGGGGTGGACGTACGGAGCCCGTTGTAGTCTCGAACCACCTTAAAAATCTATGTGTCTTATGGTTTGATCACTGTCCAATCAAGTTACACGATCGAGTGAACTCGGTAAGATTGAGAGAATCTAGTTTATCATGTTTAGTTTAAATTCCTCAATCTCATTAAACTTGATAATTCCACTGTGAGTAGGGTTGAGATTTAACTTGGACATAATTTTTATAGAGGGATCTATTCACCCCTATTGGCACTCAAAATATGTTCGATGGCGACCACACCTAAATGATAAGAATGATGCGGCCCACTAAAGCAAAGAAGCCAAAGAAAGTCACTACACAAGGGTCTTCTCGAACTGTTGTAGTCTCAGGTCATCTAACACGAGCACCAGAGATTTCACCTCAGAAGGATCGTAAGAAATCCACAATAAATTGGCACTGTCGTCCTGTCTGCCCAATGAACCGGCATCGATTCGATCATGCCCAACAAACAACATCCATCGTCCGACCAAGGGCGAGCATATACCTGGTGGTCCACCACCTGATGAGAAGCCCCCCTGAGGTGATGGAACGTCTCTGACCCCTTAGAACATGATGTCGAAGGCCCTATCAGTGGAAAACCTGAATAACCCTACACGGGTACGGTTGGGTCTATTAGCGACCAAATGGCCACCCAGCCAAGGCAAAAACACCCTGGGAAGTGCCCCACTACCCGAGAAAGCCACAAATGCAAGTGAAGCCATGCCAGCAGCACTAACCAAGGTGTGGAAGGCCGTGTGAGCGAAAAACCCATGCGCCTGGATTAGAGGTGCACACGGTTCCCGAATTGGCCGCCCAGCGGCCTGAAGACTTTATTAGTACTTCTCGCCGGGGTTTTGCAAGACTATGGTGAGATGAAGGATTAGGGTAACTCCCAAAGCTAGTCTGGGGCCCACCAGCTGGCTCGTGCCGAGTGAGCGCGAGGGACAAAGTTAATACGGCATGCTCTTTAATTTGGTGTGCTCTCCTTTCCGGCGCTCCTTTGCCCAGTACGCAAAAACATCCCGCTGAGTCCTTCGCCGATGCGCAAAAACACCCACGCTATGTAGGGTCATGGCTAGTGTACGCTATATAAGTCAATGGTCTTCGGCCATATATGAAGGGGAACACATATACACTGAGGCAGGATAGGTAGAGAGGCCAATCATCTGAGAGTGAAGAAGATTGGGGAAGAAGAAAGGGGGGTTTCTGAGAGAGAGGGTCAGAAAGCCACCATCTCTCCCGTCCTCCTGTCCGTCTGCCTGGAGGAGCCTGGTGCCGGCGAAGAAGCACCCATTTTTGATACTCTATTTTCGTAGGAGGGTTCTGGTGACTTCTCCTGACCATTCCCTCGTTGCTTTCTCTTGTTAAATCTCTGTGGATGTATGTAGATGGAGGGGCGATGATATGAGTCCATCTCCTTCTTATCTTCTGTAGTTCTCCTCCTCTTCTGTAATCAGGGATTCATTCCCTCCTGTGTAACGGGTGGCCGGCCTCTGAGTGACAATGCCATGCCGCGTCATAGTCGTGTTCTACTGATCCCTCTTTGATAGTGTAATGAATAATATGGGATGTGGCAATGCTTCTGTATGTCTCCTCTCCTCTCTCTGAATCCATCCGATCGATTGTCTCCTGTTATGTGCGCCATCATCAGTTTCTTCCTCCTTCTTATGCGCCGGTCATGCCCTGGCCTATCCCAAAAAAAGGGCTATAGTTTCATCCCCCTTCCCCGGGGTTCTCTCCAGTATGTAGACTACGTCTCACGCACAGTGTGCCCACCATGTTTCTCTCTGCCGGAGGTATGTGTGTATATATATCTCCCTTTGGCCCTGGGATTGGCTTCTCACCATCACCCCATCCACAGTCATGGCTCAGGGAGAGTAGAGTCGCACCTATAGCCTACATGTGGGGGTCTTCTATCATAGTCATTTACGACACATGATACCCTTGGCTGCTTGATCATTTGCCCCTTCCAATCTCTATAGTTGACATGTTAATCTGCTAACCTCGTATACTAACCTGCTAACCTGCTAACACCACCCCCATATGCTACCATGCTATCTTCCTTTTATGCCTAATCAACCAGTATAGCTATTGAGCAACTGACTTTTATATCTTTTCTATTCTGTATATGGGTTACATTATCATGTTTTGTTGTCTTGAAGACAATAGTCCTATGACCGGGGAAGGGGGGGACATTCCTCCAAGTCACCAACGGATTATAAGGTCATGTCCTTCGATGGCATGCACCTTCATGGGCCGCTAGGGGGTGAATACTAATAGGGCTTATGGCCCAACATTAAATCCACTACCCTAAAGGGGACTGGTGGTGACCATGCATTGTGTGCCCCTTGCAGGCTAGCCCTCGAGGTTTCCTTCCTCATTGGTCGTCTCTTCCAATCATGTTTTGGCCCATAGAATATTGGTTCCCCTCGAGGCTGGCCCTCAGGGTTTTCCATCCATCTGGGTCCGTCGGCCACCGTCGTGCCACCCGGTATTAAAGAGCTTATCCCAACTGTCACGTCCCGAGCGCGGAAGATTACCCGGGGGTAACGTGACGAGTCTATATCATTCATGTCAATCAGAGCGTAGTGCATTCGACACAAAGACAGAGCGCGCAATATAGCAATAAATCTGTTGGCAGATATGCTGATTGAGTACCCTTTCTTGGTGTGCATTTCTTAGAAGTTGTGCTCTCGGAATGTGATCGTGGTCCTAGAGATGTATTTTTTTGAGTATTGTTGTGGGTCCTTGTTAGTAAGCTGTGCGTGGCTAGTTCCTTTTTAGCCATGTGTTCAGCTATGATTGTGCCCTGATGTGACCCAGTTTATAGTTGTGTCCTGTGGTTCTGTGTTGAGAACGGAGCCGAGATTCTGCAGGTGTTGTTGAGGCTATTTGTTGTTTATTGGTTGTGTTCAGCTTGGGATAAGTTCCCTGTGAGTCTAAATTTGGCATGATGTGGACCATGATCTTGTCGGTTGGTTGTGCTGTACTCTTCTGCCTTGGTAGAGTTAGTATGCGACTCGAATCAAATGTAATGTCTGAGTGAGGATGGACTCGATTGTGTTTGTGGTCCAGTGCTGTCATTGGCATTCTGTGTGCCAGTTTCACTTATCATTAAGGCACGAAAGCCGATGGTTTGAGCAGTCAACTGAGATGATTGTTTCCCTCGTGGGAGTTGCTGCTTGTTTTGTATGTTGTGTATTGTTTAATCGGTGGTTATTTTTCATGGCATGGATCGTGTCTCCTTTCCTTGTAAGACGATAGTGATTATGTCCTGTTTCGGAGGTGCTGGACTTGTGTTCCTTGGTGTGTTGTGCTTATTCTGCAGATCGATTTGCCTTGAGATCCGGAGCATTATGATCTTGTTTGTGATCAGGGTTTGGCAGTGTTCCTCTGAATTGTGTTTTTCAAGAATCGTTGTTTAGTGTTGTTGTGGTAGGTGTTCGAGGTTTGGCTGGTGCTTGGTGAGCATAGCCAGCGTTTGGGTTGTTCTTCCCTTGTTCACTTGTTAGCTCCTTAAATTTTGAGGATGAAATTTCTAAAAGGAGGGGAGAATGTAATACCTTGGATTCTTTGGATCGAAATTAGAGAGCTTTCAGACGCTTTCGTGGGTCCCGAATTGTGTTTTACTATCCACCTGTGAGTTGTGAGTGTGAGACCCGTCCCGTGACTCGTTTCGAGCACGAGAGTGAGCCGACCACCCGAGACTCAGCGTCGATTTCTCAACCATGTAGATCGACTCGTTTCCCTCGCTGGGGACGACCGTGAGGGAGTGCTTCTTATTTTTGGGGCATTCTTGTCCCTTCGGGAGCCACGTTAGGTGATGACTTGGTCGTGTAGTTGCTAGTTGCGTCATCTAGTGAGTCGCGTCATGTTGTCTAGGTCATAGGACGTGTTCACATACTGAGTCTCATAGTCATCCCGCATCAGCCATTGGATCAGATGCAGTGGCAGAGCTTCGTAGTTCAATGGGGTTAGCGAGAACATCACGATTATTCAACGGAATGTAGGGGTGAGACCCCATTAATTTAGCTCCCAAAAATTTGAGTGAAAGACCATTATTCCTCTTGAGATAGTAAAGGGTTCGGAGGTCGGGCTTTAGGATTCATCTCAGTGGCTTAAGGGGATTGATGGGCCTGGAGTACAATGGGAATCGACCTTGGAGGGAATCAGCGCACAAGGAGTCGGCGCGCTAGGTAACCCAACACGATGGGATGAAGGATCGGCGCGAAGGTGTATCGACCTGAGTTGGGTTTCGGCACGCCTGCCAATCGGCGTAGGGAATTCTGCTGAGACAGCACCACGCTGAGAGCTTAATTGAGGCGCATACTTGAGGCTTTTAGGGCTTTGAAGCTCTATCCAGAGGTTTTAAGGGGGCTAAAGGGTATTGAGAACTGGTTTTGAACGGATCATCCCAGGGAAGTAAAGGACTTCACACATAACCATCATCGTGAGCCTGATAATTGTTGAATCACATAAATTACGATTTAATTATATCTTTCACCATTTCATGAATGAGAGGCGACGAGATAGACTGTCTCAAGCCCTCATCATAGATGTGAGATTGGGAAAATGATAGTGGAGATAACAGAGGAAAATTCACACAAGCCATGGGCCCCTGCGTGCTTTGTGTAGCAAAGCTTTCTTTAGATTTCTATTTTATCATGTGATGAATGGGGTGACTATCAATATGGGCAGTCTTATGAGAGATTTAATTGGATCATACCGCACACAAAGGAGAAGGTCCTTGCCCTATGCATCCCAACTAACAGGAGTATTTATTTATGCTGAAATTTCATTGGCTGCTAAGGTATTCATTGAAGTGAGACAAAGTGATATTTACAACAAGCACAAAATACTCACTGATTTTGGGTATTATTGGGGTCTCAATGGAGATCTCAAGAGAAATGTGAGATAATATGGAGAAGACTCCAAAGATGAAGAAGAAGAGGAAGGGTAGCAGGAAGCTCAAGGGCAAGCCCCTCCTTCAGTTCTGCCCGAGGAGCAGCCACCTTCTCCTCCACATATTGATCCAGATATGCCACGACCTCCATAGTTTTATCGTGGGGAGTCCTCTGCTCAAGGTGTTGGACAGCCTTCTTAGGCAGATTATGAGGCCTTTGATAGGCGTCTCTCCTGTTTAGAAACTCGCATGGACACATCCCTTGGACGGCTTGATACATTCATGGACACCATGACTGGACGTATGGATTCCTTATCCCACGCCTTGGACACTCTTTCTACCCACATAGCCTCTCTCACCTCTGGCTACGAGGACACCCACAAGGCCTTCCGGACCACCAACTGGATGCTTGTCCACATTAATCGTCAATTGGCACATCAGGACCATCTTCTGCACTCCTTTGAGAGCCGTCTTCCTCCGCCTCCACCTCCACCTCCTACTCCTGATGATGTTGATATTGATGAGTCTGAGGATGGGGAGGATGCCTCTGATGATGATGGTGATGACGAGACTTCGGATCACCCTGCTCAGTAGTTGTTCTTACTTCCCCTGGAGTCTCTTTTGTCCACTTCTTTTGTATCCCATTCCATCTTTTGATGATGCCAAAGGGGGAAAAGTAGCTAGTTAGGCTTATATATCTTATTCTTGATGTATGTCTGCATGTGTGTTTGCCATTGGCATTTGCATTTCATATCAATGCTGCTCCTGTGGAGCGGCATTCTCTTCATCTCCGTTGCTGCTGCAGCCGGCGCCACATTACCCCACGCCAACACGGCACCCGACTACCAGCCACTTCAGTCACAACGGTGCCCCCGACACCCCACTGCCAGCCACTCCAGTCACAACGGTGCCCCCGACACTCGAGTGTCATCAACTATAGTCATAACGGTGCCCCCCCGACACCCGACTGCTAGCCACTTCAGTCACAACGGTGCCCCCGACACCCAACTGTCAACCACTTCAGTCACAACAGTGCCCCCGGAACCTGACTGCCAACTACACCAACCACATCGGGATCCACAATGCCCGATCGCTCAACAACTCCAATCCCACTGGGGCCCACGACACCTGACAATCCTGAGCTCAACGGCTTTTGGTCACTACAGTCATGGCGATGCTCATGCCATTCAAACACTCAAGTCTCAACAGTGCTCGGTCGCTCAAGCGACAAGTGGTGCTTAGTCATTGGGTCACCTCGGTCGTGGTGACGCCCAACTACCCCAGCACAATGGTGCCTACGGCACCCTACTACTCCGACCTAGACATTGTCTCATGAAAGGAAGACATTGTGGCCCCCCTCAGGCAGCACCCAGCTGAGTCACAAGCCCTCTTACAGAGTCTACGTGTGAATACGGAATTACCCACACAATAACGCAATGACCTGGGGACCGTCACAAATGATGAAATTGTCCCGCGGCTTGCAAGCACTTGTAATCAGGCTCTCATGCCCCCATATAAATGCCCTTCACGGCATCTAAGTCATGTAATCTAGTTAGGGAGTGGATCCCCTTCCTCGCTGGGACCAGTCTCCTTGCCCCTAGCTATCTCTACTGTGTTTTTGTTGCCCTATCGCTGTTGCATGGACTAAGTCCTCCAAACATCGCGGTGTCCAGGGTCCCTAACTCTCTCTTCGGCAGTAGAAACAAAGGTGTTCGGGCTCCGCCCGATGTAAAATAAACACCGACTGCTTGCGGTCGGTGGGGATAATGCCAGCTATACCTCACAACATCTGTTGGCCCAGAGAGATGGCGGACAAGAAGGGGGGTTGAATTGTCCCCTTGCCAAGATGGCAAATTTTAAAAATAACTCCAACTAATTACAATGGAATTAAAACTAACTGCGTTGATTAGCCAAAGCAGACATGAGATCTAAAGGTTCTCTCAAACTTTTCGATCTCACTCGTAATAACAATGTGACAAATCAAGAGAATTAAGCTCAACACAAATAACAGAGGTAGCAGTGTGTGACTTGGCAGTGAAATAAAAACCTATATAAACTACCTATGAACGGAGATAGAAGAAATGACAATCACACAAGCAAGCACATGCGACACAATGATTTTTAGGTGGTTCGGGACCATGACAGGCTCCCTACGTCCACCCCTCACCCAACCGAGTGAGGCTTCACTCTACGCTACAAAACGTAGCAGCACGGGGATGAACCACAACCACACACGCTGCTTCCGTAGTAATATCCACACACGGGGACAAGCCCCAACACGCTGCCACTGTAGCACACATACACACACACACACACACGTTCGAGGATCACACCCCAGACACTTAGACCACGCGGAGACGTAGCTCCTCCCATACACAATGATGTATCGAGTTTAGCACAACACAAAAGATATACAATAATCACAACATATATTGATCTTTGATCAAATAAAGGGGTACAAGTGAAAGACTAGAGAGCCTCCCTCAATTCTGTAATGTGTCCCTTAGATAGGATAGATGGGTGTGCTGGTCACTTTTGTTCATGAAGTGGAAGCTGGCCGAAACCGCAGGAGCCGCCCTGGTAAGATGTATGGCAGTGGAATGAGTCTTGTTGATGGCATCATCCTTGTCTTCCTCTTTCTTCAAGGTACGCAGCACCTCCTCCTTGTTCACAAAGCCCCTTGCAAAAGGATGAAGAACATTAGCTTTTCTCTATTCCAAAGGATGAGAATCGCAGCAATATATGGAGCACAAAACTGATAAACAAAGGACCAAACGGAACGCTGTACAGGGTGAACTGTTACGTTCTCCAACTCCGGGACGGTACCACTGAGTTGTGTATTTTTCGAAGATCGTGGGGAGCATTTTTCCTAAAATTTGGTATTTTTGGTATTTTTTAGATGTTCCTATATAAACCCTCCCACCCCTCTCTCTTCTCTCATTTCTCACTCTCTCCCTCTCTCCTCTCCCACGCTCTCCTCTCCAGGGGCCGACGGACCGAGGCGGGGGCGAGGTGGGGCTACGTGGGAGAGGAGAACGGCGAGGATGGGTCGAGGATCGAGGGACAGGGGCGCGGTGAAGCTCGGCGGTGAGCGTGGGGCACTGTGACGTTTGTGGGACGTTTTCTTCGTGGATCACCATCCACGACGCGTCGAATCTTCGGTGGAGGTAGGGGGATAGTTTCCTAACCCTTGTACTTCATTTTCTCGTGTTTCATAGGCCGAGGTGAGGCCAAGAGTGGGTTTTTTTCGCGTTGGGGGAAAATTCCATGTTTAGGGCGAGCGACGATTTTCGGCCGATTCGAGGCCCGATCGAGGTTTTGATCGCATATTTGGGTTGTGGGTTCGGGGATGGATTCCCCTTGTTTCCCCCTTCGATTGGGATCGAACGGGGCATGGAACTGAGCTCACGGTGGAGCTTGGTCTACCGCGGGTTAGGTGCAGAGGGCGGCCAACCTTTTGGCCCCCCAACTGTGGTCGGGGCCGCCAAGACCCTGGCTGCCCAGGTGCCTGGGTGGCCAGCAGTCTGGCTGCCCAGGAGGGAGGGCGACCAGGTGTCTAGCCTGTTAGGCATATATGTAACATGCTTAATTCTATTATTTTGATGATGTCTGACTATGACTCTTTGATGAGTTTGACCTGCATTTGATAATGTTAACATTCATGCATTTCAGGTTAAGCCAACATTGGCAACAAAATGTGTTTACAAAGGTAAAGAGAAATCAATTAAGGCACAGTAAACAAGGCATTTGGCTACACAGAAATCAAGGCTAAACTCTAGATACAACCCTAGTCCAGATTTATAACAGTATCCAAGAATGTACAAGTCCCACACTAGAAAGAAAATACAAGACTACAACTACACGGGGAATACCCCGGACAAAAACACAAAAAGATAGACCGACGGCTGGCACTCTACGCGCGGTCTCCGAAACCATGAGAACCATTGGCAGATGGCTGGGACGACTCAACTGCAAGAAGGAAGGGTGAGTCACAGCTAGACTCATAGGGGTCACGCGGATCCCTACGACACACTAAACAAACAAGTAGGTAATTAGAATGTAATTAGAGCATGCATTTAGACAATTAAACAGGTAGATGCACTAATTCAACATGTCACTAGACTAGAACAGAATGGTCTATCTAGGGCTAACAAGATGCCAACATAAATAAATAAATAATAGGAACAGCAGCTAGCAACAGGAACTAGCAGTGAAAACTTAATCTACCAACAGAATAAACTCAACTATTCCAGTGACAGGAGAAAGAACAGGGAAAATTCAACCAGAAGAGAGAGACCAGATGTACCCCCTGACGGCGTACACTGCATCTCAGGCAACTCGCGAGTCTGAGCCGCGACAAGCGAGAGGCATAATTGAACTGTACCAACCAAGAACTAGTCAGAGTGACACTCGTCAGTGTCAGCCCTCGCCTCTGACCACATGTGCCCACACCGACCCCTGCCTAGGGCCAGGCCTCTAGCTAGATTTTCCCCCTCGTGGAGCGCTACGGTACAGCTAGGGACCCACGGTACTAGCTTAAAACTGTTTGATGGGACTGCCCCTCTACCTCTCCCAGGTGTGTCGACGATCCGTGAAGTCTAGGGCTACGTCTAGTGTTTCCATCACATGGAAAGTCCAAGCACTCCATTAGGATTCTAGAAGCAAGCAATTAATCATAAAATAACATGAATATCACACAGACGTCGCATGGAATGCATTAAACAGGAATTAAACATGCTTTTCTAAAATTTTCAGAACAACAGAGTATAACGGACCAAGGTTGGGGCGTTATGT
>JANBPO010009102.1:0-12120 GCA_024336825.1 Amorphophallus titanum
AGCTCAGGGTTGATATCGCTTAATAGCGCTTACCTTTGGCAGGAGGGTTTCCCAGGTTTATATAGCGACTCATGAACAAAGGAGCCCTACAAGGCGAGGAGTTTCAAGGGAGGTTATGTCTTCTTCGTGCACTCGTTAAGGCGCGAGGGCACTTAATCGCCATTATCCCCACGATCTCCTAACTCTTAAAGGGCACCTAGCGGTCGCATAGATAAGCTTCCGTCAGTCAGTCTGAGCATGTGGCACTGGCTTCTAGGGGTTTCCCCGAGCGATAGGCGTAAGGCTCAGGCGGGATGCATAGGGCCTCATAGAGGCCTCCCGATCGACCTGATGCTCAAACTTCCAAACTCGAAGGTCGCCTAGGAAGCGCTTAATCTGAGTGAGTTATTGGGCTTAGTGGACCCTCGGAGGGTTGTCACTTGTGAGAGATGGGCCTTGTTTGGTCTGCTGGGACCTCGTTTGGCCGCTCTATTTGGGCAGCAGAAATCCCCCTCTCTAATAGTTATTAAGGATAAGTGCTCAGACACGAGGAATCCACCCAAGCTCCTCGGGGAATGCTAGTAAAGAGCTGATCCATGGTGTATAAAAGATATTCCCCTTTTATGCCCGAGCTCTAAGCATGGAGTCCCTACCTTCCGTATCCCTGAGGGAGCATCCCATCCGCCTCTTGCTGGCTTTGTCAAGGGCATGCCTGGGTTCATCCTGAGCGTTGGGGAGGCTTTTACATCGGCGACCAGGCCAAGGCTTAGTAGGCCTTGTTTTAGCCCTTTACCTTAGATTTTATAACAAGTGAGCCCTCAATATGGAGTTGGGTTGTCACTTATTGGGCTGCGTAGGCCTTCATGGGCTTTTGCACTATGAAACATTGGGCCATGAATCTTCCCCTCTTCACTTACCCCCCTACTCCCAAGCCAAGAGTCAGCTCGGAGAGTAGAATTCATGTTCAATTTTTTGGCAAGGGTGGGAATCGACCATCATGAGCTATCCCCGCTGTGATCATTGCGTCCATACAAAGTATGTCAAAGGATGCCAACGGATATGTTAAAAAGTCAGCAGAAAAGAAAAGCCTCCAGACTAGCACAGAGTCGACACATTTTGGAAATCAAGTCGACTCAAGCATCTGGCCGGTCGACCAATGAAGAAGGTTCGGTCGACCACTTAGGTGAAGAGGAAAAGTAGCAGACTCAGTAGCACAAGAAGAATACGTTGACCCAATCTAGAGAAGGAGTCGACACAGCTGTTAATGACAAGCTTCAACATCAATAGCAAGTGGCGAATAACATCAACAACAACAACAACAATCGAGTCAACACAGCAATCACATGGCGTCGACATAGCAACTAGCGGCAAGGAAGGTTATGAAGATTGAGTCGACGCAATGGTCCCATGGCATCGACACAATAGCTGCAGTAACTGCAAAAGCACTAACAAGACCGTATGTAGGGTGCATTGACTCAACATAGTTGTGGAGTCAACTTACCCTTGAACAATGAAGCCTTGGCGTCAACAGATAACAAGTTGGTAGCAATGGAAGCTCAAGCACCAGTAGCAACTTGTACCAATGTCAGCCATCAACTAGGAACAAAGCAGCAGCGTGCATCAACTTCAGCAGCCTGAGTAAAGTCAATGGCAGCATGCAACAGTAGCAACTGCAACATAAGTAGTTGTATCGTAAGGTTGCGTCGACAAAACATCCTCATGGAGTCGACGCAGGACTCATTGTAGAGTTGTCTTAGGAGCACATTACAAGGCTGCATCGATGCAGCCCACTAGGTGCGTTGACACACCTAAAGTAAATAGTCAAATTTGATGTTCTTCTGACTAATTTCGAATAGGGCTACCCAGGCATGTGATGAATTAAGTGATCACATGACTGTCTGCCAGAAGTCTATTCTCCTGAGTCTGAGGTTCATCCTTTTGCCTCTAGAAGGTCCTAAGATAGCTTTTTTTAGAAAAGGTCTCTTCATGGTCTAATGAGTAGACATGTCTGAAAAGGTGAAACCATCTTTTTAACAAGGTCGGGGAGTTCGTGGTGGTAGTTTTCTCAGGCCCCTGTGGTTCTGGGTACTGCACACCCAGTCTCCAACTACAAACCTGAGCCCGAGTGCAGACACGACCTCGGCCATTCCTGTGAGGTTTCTAGTGCGCCCTTCAGAGGAGATCATCTTCATCTAGTCCCCTTCACGTCCCAGGAAGCAGGAAGCCATTCGCTAACCGGAGCACCCTATACTGGCCGTCTTCCCCAACCTGCGCTGGCAGTACTCGCCAGAACCAAGTTGGACCCTATCATGTTGTTCTATTCGCCACCCTCTACTCCAACCTCTTTTAGGATCTCCGCTACTTCCTGCTGAAAGAGGACTCTCCTATGAGTACATTGGCACTAGTCTCGCCTCAATCCAATGCCCTAGCTGAGAGTACGACTCTGACAAAAAGCTCTATGGTTGGCCAGAATTGTCACCTGCGTAACTCCGCGAGATTCGATGGCCCAGCTTCGTCCGAGCTCAAAACATAGCGATCCTGAATCCTGGTGATTCTCAATTCAATCGGCTTTCCAACAACGCCAGCCCTGCATCCTTTGGACATCCCAGTAGAGAGTTCTGCCTCCGACAAGGCACTGGTTGCAGTCAGTCAGGGTGGTGACTCAGTCCGCGTAGGCCGGGTACCGATCTCCTTCAGCCACACCGATTCCCCTTCCCTGCCTGGCCGGCTGACCGCCCCTCCCTGCGTGGAGGTAGTTTTGGCTATAAACAAAATTAACCCTCACCCTGAGATCCCCCTCCTGCGAGAGACGTAGTGGTGTATTTTCTGAATTTTCATGTTAGAGCTACACTGGCGTAGCGTGCGGGGTATACCCACACTTCCCCGCTCACCTCATCTCCGATCGGGATCGACGTCTTCACACCGATCAGGTGAGCATCTGGTCACAGCCCCCTCACTATTTTCCTTTGCTTATTTAGTATTGTTTTTAAGCTCCGTCGGACGGTGAGTGAGTGCCCGGTCTAAATTTCTCACCAATTGAGTGGTCGCCTCGCTATGGATCTCTATACATCATGAAATATCACTCAATCCTCAATCGGGCATCCCCCGAGGTCGGATCTCGCGTAGCTCTCTCAAGTAAGCCTGGTACTCCTCCTGGGTCTCTGTCACCTCTGCTGGCAAGGTGCGCACTCTGCTGACCTCCCACATGATCAACGCACTCCTAACTGCCTGCTCGTCCTCCTCTGTCCTAAGTCTCCTCGCCTGTAGAGCAGGTGGATGGGGTAGTGTTGGAACCGTAGTGCGTGGGAGCCCAACTTGAAGAAAACACCTGTGGGGGATGTACATCACCAAGGTGGTGTTCCCCACGAGCCTCAAGTCAAGCCCAAGCCTCCTAAGGAAGCCTGAGGGTGGTGCCGTGGAGGAAAGGTGGGCGTATCACGAATTGGTCTAGTGGCAGAGTGTTGAGGTAGAGGCGCCACTCATCCTTAGTCTTCTCATCTGCTGTTCGGCACTCAATCTACTGTGGGAACCTGAAGGCGCCGCTGATGAAGAAGAGTGGATGGCTCCCGAAGATGCGGCTAGCGGAAGGGACGTCCTCCCTGAGTGTGAATTTCAATCTAACCTCCATCCGGCACTCGAGTAGGATCATGGACCCAAAGAGTGGACCTCCTAAGGCAGCTGAGCCAAGTCCCTCATACAAGTAGGGAAGAATGGCATGTGAAACGGATAGACCCTGCCACAATCCACTAATAATGCTAAGGTTGGGTATATCTAGAAGGTGGTCGGTGGAGGGGAAGAGTATGGCCCCGCACAAGCTATCGCCTCATCCCACCCACACTTGTTTTTGCAATGCGATGTGATCCACTGGCTCAAATGTGTTGGATGAATGTGGTGTGGACTAACTACGGTGCTGATGTCTTTGGCGCTAGGAAGAATCTCCCCTAGGATAAGGAATAGGGTCTATGGGTGCAACTGTATGGCAGGCTAGGTCTTCCTCACCAATTTTGGATGTAGGGAGGGATAGATAGGTCTCTACCTCTTCTAATAGGATGGTGGCCTCAGGGTGGTTGGTTTGAGTTTGTTTGTTAAGCAGGTTTAGCAATTCATCGCGTCCCCCGTCGATTTCGATCGACCGGGCGGGTTTTTCGAATCTGGTTTCCAGAGTCACAGAACCCAGGTGATATAACGCGCCTCACCCGGTGCGTTATATCAGTTTAACGGGTCTATGCATGTACGTAATATGAATAGTGATATGTGTTTTCTGATAATTCCGACGTTTGGCTGACTTTAACGCGCCTAAGGTGGTGCGTTATAGTCCTTTGTTTTGGGTTAAAGGCCCATTGAGTTTAATGGCCATACCCCTTGCGTCGTACAATGTATGACGTGCCTTTAGTCATGCATTATACTCTGGGTTTTCTATAGAGTTTGACGTTCTGGAAGGAATAACGGCCTCCTCGAGGTGTGTTATCTATTGTATAGCGCCCCCTTGTTGGTCCGTTATAATCCCTCTGCCCAACATTGTGTTACTTGCTGACTTTAATGCCCATGTGCCGGTGCATTATAGTCCTATAGCGCTCCTGCTGTGGTGCGTTATAGTCTGAGTTTGCTGAGAATTATCTGTGTTTTGTGAAGCATAGCGGCCATGAGATGGTCCGTTATGGTACATAACGGCGCCGATCTAGTCCGTTATATACTTGGAGATTTCAAAAGAATGCATGTGTAATTTCTATTCAACTCATGTTTTATGTGAGCCATGTTTAAACTATTTTATATGCACAGTAGCATTCTTTTACATCCCATGTGAGTAGCTTTCACTTTCCTTGTGATGGAGCCACTAGTCGTAGCCTGGCGACTTCTGTGTCGGCCCACCCGGGAGAGGTGGCGGGGCAATCCCGTTATACGATTTTTAAGCTAGTTTCCATGGGCCCTCTTGCATAGTCAGTAGCGTCCTACTGGGAGGAAAAACTAGCTAGAGACCTGGCTCAAGGTAATGGGTCAGTGTGTGCACACGTGATCAGAGGCTTGGACTGACGTCGACGGGTGTTACTCTGATTAGTCCCTCGGTGCGGTATTGTCAGGTCTGAGCATCTTCGTTCAGGTCTGTACATATGCATAAAGTCTCCTTCACTAAGTCAGAGTATATGCATGGACAGGACCGAGCATATTCTCACTAGTCAGAGCACGTGTTTGTAAAAGGTCTGAGCACCTTCATAAAGTCCAAGCATTTTCATACCTGGGTCAATGCACATGTTCATTTCATTGCATGAAGGTTGATGTACATGGCGGTGACATGCATATAAGGCCGATGCTAGCTGGCTAGCAACTACAGTGAAGGTCGACAATAGGCTGTGTGTCTGTACAGCATGAGGTCTATGCACATTTTGTTTGACAGCATATAGGTCGATGCATATAGGCTATCATGCATAATCAGGTCGATGCACATTTCACTCTGCATGCAGAATGCATTATCAAGGTCGATGCATGCTTTGTGGATTGATGCTAATGACTCAGCTAAGGTCGAAGCACATTTGAACTTTAGTACCTAAGGTCGACGTACATTTGAACTTTATTTAACTATGGTCGATGCACATTCGAACCTCAGTTCACTAAGGTCGATGCACATTTGATCTTCAAGTAACTAAGGTCGATGCACATTTGATCTTTAGTTCACTAAGGTCAATGCACATCGATTTTGGTCTTTAGCAGGGTCTACGCATATACATGCATTCATTTTTCAGGTCTGTGCACATGCATAATATGTTGCATTATAGGGTCTGTGCACATCTGACTGTAAGGTCGGTGCACATTCCTATTCCCTCATAGAAGGTCTATGCACATGTGACTGTAAGGTCAGTGCACATTCCTATTCCTTCATGTAGGGTCTGTGCGCATTTGATGTTCAAGGTCTGCGCATGTATAGAAGTCCATGCAATTCAAGTCTGAGCATGCTTGCATATAAGACTATAAGTCCTGTGCATATTTTGCATGAAGTCTGTGCATGTCATGCATATAACTCTAAAAGGTCTGTGCATGCTTGCATTTAACTCCATAAGGTCTGTGCAATGTTTGCCTTCAACATTGGTACAATGGTCTATTATGGCTGATAGTAGGTAGTAGCATGTCCTCCTAAGTGAAGATCACATTGACCTCCGACAGTGCTTCGGCCAAACATGTCTTAGAGCAGTGATGATCGCCTGTCAGGTCTCTTCACTCAGGGAGAGGATCTCCCAAATAGTGAACCTTGCTGGAAGCTTTTTAAGTAGCTTCATTATTCTGCTTCGAGCTCGGACATTAGATAACTTCATTTCTTCTGCCCACTTGGGCTTGGAAGAGCCTTGAACTACGGCCTTTGACGAACCTACTTCATCAGACTCTGAGTCTGCACCTTTCTGCTGGGTGTCATCCTCTTACTGTCCCTTGTCGCCTGTTGTCGGGCAGGTCTTATCTTCATCCAGAGCACCAGAAGGTTGATGAAGCTGTGGGAAAGTGCCCCAGGTTACAGGGCTGACATCTTGACATGGCTGCTTGCCCTTTGACATCTTTAGAAATTTGAGAAAAGAAGAGACTGCGGTGCTGCCCCCACTCTGAGTGTATAAGCTTGAAGGAGGAGGGATTTGGACTCCCTTGACTTCCAGAGGGGATATGTTGTAGGGATGCTCTCCCCTGAAGATGATATTATGGTTGGCGGGCAGCTGGCACCCCCATTTTCGACATGACTGGGTCGCATGGGTTGCGGTTGCGGCTTCATCCTGGCTTGCCCCGGCAGCGGACGTAAAGCATATTTTCTCCTCGTCTTCCTCGTTGGATAGATTGAAGAGGGCAGAGAGGGTGTTGTAGGAGAGCACTGTCCCCCTCTTGTCCTCGCAGGCTCTTCTTTTCTTCTTTTGCTTCTTCTTCTTGTCTCTCATTGGTGCTTGCCCCCAGAACAAGCTATCATCCTTTTCTGGCACTTTGTTAGCCTCTCTCTCCTGTTCCAACGAGAGCTGTTCCAATTCTTGCCATGGGACATGGTCCCGTATCAGCAAAGGTTTCAATTCAGGCTGTTCATATTCATCTAGCTTGTTTATGTAGTCCCGCAGACTCTGGGCTTCGCACTCTCTCTCTCTCCCACAGCACTGTTGTGCTACGATCGGTGATGGGTCGAGTGCCACGGAGCAGCCGCAGTGACGATCGGCCCGCCGGTGGTGTGGCACAGGGGCAATGCCGGCGGGGCGGAGCAGCTGAAAGCAGCCCCTGCGGTGGCGAAAGAGGAGGCTCCGCAGTGGTGCATCAGATGGCGGCAACGTCGATCTCAAGATGAGCTGCTGGTGGTCGGCGGTGCGTGGCCAGTGAGGAGGGAGCGGAGGTCGCAGCGGACAGAGCAGTGATCGCGGTGGTGATGGTGAAAGATGGATGCCGGAGGGAGCTGCCGCGGTGAAATAGCAGTGGTCTTCGAGAGTGCTGATTGGCGTCATGCACGTTGCGTGGACCTCCGCCTTTCGCACCTGCTGGGCGGCGCTCTTCACACAAGACGCCACCGTGGTGGGGTTGGCGGCGGCAGTGATGCCCCTCATGGGCCTCTGTAGGCTCGACAACTGCCCGCAGATGATCAGGCGTGACGTCCTGCGGGGCACCGCCCACCCCACCATCGGCGCCCACATCAACCTCCCATCCTTCTACCTGGTGGGCACCCCCGTGGCGGTGGCATTGGCCTTCTGGCTCGACGTCGGCTTCGCAGGCCTCTGGTATGGGCTGCTCACGATGCAGGTCGCTACGCAGTGTCGGTGCTCACGATGGTGCTGCTGTGCACGGACTGGGAGGTGGAGGCTCTGCGAGCCAAGAAACTCGCTCATTACGAGATGACTGGGCCAGTGCTGCCATCACCAATGGAGCCCTGGCAGCGCCTCGCGGTGGGCAACAGCAGCGGTGGTTCGCGGTGGGCCACGGTAGCGGCGCACAGGTGGGAGCGGCGGGTGATGCCGGCAAGCAGCGCGCACCCCTTACCGTGGAGACCAAAGGGCACTCCCTCTCTCTCCCAAACAAGTTTATAGAAATTTTAAAAATTATGATACTTTTACCAAACAGATAATATCATTTTTTTAATTTTAAAATTTAAGTTAAAGTTGTTGTTTTGAACTCTCACAATCCCCTCACGTCGGAAGAGCGCTACCCCCTCCCTCCCTCGTCTGTCCCATCCTGTGACGTCACCGGACGACACTCTCACCCTCGCAGCTCCCAGCTCGCCGCCGGAAGATGCCAAGCACCCCCACCCAACATTGCCGTCGGCAATCGTTGCACTGCCGAACCCCGTTGGAGACCTCCCCTTGTCAGCGTTGCCGCTCCCACATATCTCTCTCTCTGATCACTCTCCCCCTCTGTCGCCAGGAATGTCGTTGCCGCCGCCGCCGGCCGTTGACAACAAGATTTGCCGGACCGTGTGCATGTGTGCTGGCGCGCTAATATCGGCGCATGATCCGACACAGCTGGCACACACCCTGGATTCGACGAACCTATCCCTGGACATGGTACACCGCCGGCGAGCTATAAAATATCAGCGCTTGAGGTTTGAAGGGTGCATAGGAGAATATGAAAGAGTACGTGTGTGTGTGCAAGGAGATTAATTAATGAGGGTAAGGGCAAGTCTGTCTTTTTCACACAATTAGCTTAACTGAAGTTTTTTTTGACCATAGAGAATCTAACAGAGTGGCACGAAAAGAATAGTAATTATTGAATCACTCGAGTTTAAATCTTATCTTACGCATCGTGCCACTCTTTTTTATACCGTCACCATAAAATCATCTGAAATTAATTGACGGAACCCAACCAAGAGATGTCCAAGTAAATGGTGTGCCAATGTAACCTTTTCTTGGCCATCACGTTAGGCCAGAAGAGAACATCATAACCTTTTTAGTGTCTGATCCGTTCACCCCTCGAGCCCACGACGGTGCACGGTTGAATTAATGACTCCACACACAAAGGCAAAGAAGAATTAATGAAAAATGTTTTGCCACGAAGAACCGTAATTGTCAAAACAATAGTTGGCCAGGTCAAGTAAATATTGTACGTTTGTGAACTTTGACTCTCTCTCTCTCTCTCTCTCTCTCTCTCTCTCTCTCTCTCTCTCTCTCTCTCACAGAGAGAGAGAGCCAATCGTTTGGTAGAAAAGAGAATTGGGCAACAAGAAAGGGGCCTTTTCTCTGAGAGAGGAACCAGAGTGAGAAAACCCACCATCTGACTGCTAGGGAGAGCCTGGCGTCAGGGAAGAAAGGGTGATTTCGATACTCTGTTCTCGTTCCCGACAGTAGAGGTGGGTGGCAAACCTTCTTCTTTACCTTCTACTCCCCTCCTCTCTCTGAAAGCTCTCTGCCGGCTTGCTTCTGTAATGTGCAGGGCGATGATATGAGCCCTAAACCCCTTTCACCTCTCCCTCTAGTGCAATCTTTAGCTATTGTTTCTGTTTCATTCTCTAATGTCGAGATGTATCCGGGCAGCTTCGTGCGACAACGCCGGGCTGAATGAAATGGATATTTCCTTTTTTATGATCATTTCTTGGGCCCGAGTCTCTTTTGGTTGTATATTGAATTTAACCCCACATCATCTGCACATTCTATATGTTTGTTGGTTTTCCACTCACCGAAGTAAAAAATGCCCTGGGCTATCCCAAAGGGCTACAGCAATGACTCCCCTCCCCGGGGTTCTCTCTATTATGAAGGCCACCTCGCATACTCCGTATGCCCGCATGTCCCTCTACGCTAGAGGCATGTATATAGATACATCTCCCTTTGGCCCTGGGAGTAGCTTGTCAGTATCTTCATGCTCATAGCTATGAGCTAGGGAGAAAGGAGTTGCCCCTGCATCCTTTATGCTCCATGATGCCTGACTGTTCGATCATTTGCCCCTTTAAATATCCACAGTCTGTATGCTAACCAATTAACATGCTAATCTGCTGACCCTCATACTAATCTGCTAATGCTTATGCCAATCTGCTGGGTTCAAATGCTAATTTGCTAACCCTCATGCTAACCCGTTAACTAGCTAACCCATTATTTTGTATAAATAATCGTAGTTGGTCCCTTGGCTGAGTGTACTCTGTATATGCATTGCATGCGACTGATTTTCTCGATGGTCTAGTGGCCCGGGGGGCTCTATCCTCTTGAGTAGCGGTATAGTGGAATGAACCACCGTATCTTTCTTCTCTATCGATCTCTCTTTTATAGGGGGTTGTCCTGAAGCGAGGAACCTCATCCCTTGATAGGGAAGGGCGTCCGTAGTAGAGTAACGTTCTCCGCTATAGTGACAGAAGTTTTTCATTGGAGAGCGATTACCCCGGTGTTAGCTGGTCCCGGGACAAGTCTTATAGCGCTCATGGGACGTGTTCGCCCGTTATGGGGTCAAGGCCGACGTTATGGGCGCAACGGTCGGTCGTCGGAGAGTCCTCTGGCGATTACTGCGCTTGGGTCACTTCCGCACTGTAGAATCCGATGCTCTTTTGGGCTGGGCCTCCCTTTGGTGGGCCGTGCACGTGTGCCCGTCTCGTAAGCGCGCCCATCGAGAATAATCTGGCGTGGATCTGTCGTTATTGGGCCATTCTTGAGCCAAATTGGATTTTACCCTTCTCAAAATCTAACGTGAGGAGGGAGATAGGCATAATTGAGGAGGGAGAGAGAAAATATCCTCATACAGATTGGAGGGAGTTTTTTTATGATTAAAATGAATTCTAATGATTAGTACGGAGGAAAAGTCTCCAAAGGTCAACATGGACAAAGACAAAACTTGAAAATTGAATAAAAAATAAAGTTTTTAATGTATTAAAACATGACCCCTTTTGACACATGTCCCACGCTTTGACCTAGGCATGATGGGAATGACCAGCACACTGGCAGCACATCATCGACGAGCCTAATCACCCTTTGGTTTGTTATTATCATTTAAAATACATCATTCTGTTCTATATTTTCTTCTTGAAAGAAAATTATGAATCAGATTTTTTTTCACTAAGGTCATACTTGCAGGGAGGTCAGGGAGAGACTCGACCCCAACCGGCCAACAAGATAATTTTATATATTAACCAGAAGGAAGAGAAAAAGAGTAGGGGATACAGGGGACCGTGAAAGTCAAGGGGGGGGCATCCTAGCAAAGGAAGGGAGGAGTCTTGTCAATAGGAGTTTGGGGGATCTTCTTAGGTGTTTGGTCTGAGATCGAGTCAGGGATTGGGATTTGGTCTTACCTCTAGCAGAGTTTGCCTACAATGATTCGGTAAATAGGTCTACCGGCATGAGCCCCTTTGAGATTGTCACCGGTCGTAGACCTAGGAAGCCCATAGATCTAGTTTCACTTCCCATCCAGTCCCGTGTGTCTGAGTCAGCCGAGTCCTTTGCCGATCATATTAGACAGTTGCTTGAGCATGTACGTCGTCACATTGAGTCCAGCAACGCACGATATAAGGAATTGGATGATGCCCACTAGCACCACCGTGAGTTTCAGGAGGGCGATTATGTCATGATCAGGGTCAAACTTGAACGGTTTCCCTCGGGAGCCGTGAAGAAGTTGCGCACTCGTGGTGCCGGTCCCTTTCGGGTAGTGAGGCAAGTCGGATCGAATACATATGTTGGGGACTTGCCTGAGGATTACGGGATCGGCTCCACTTTCAACGTGTCAGACCTAGTCGCTTATAGGGACCCAGAGGTGATACCCAGTGAGACATTTGAGCCATCTCCACCCCTGGTGAGTGACATCACCCCAGAGCGTCCACCTCCAGCCTTGTTACC
The DNA here is from genome assembly GCA_024336825.1 of Amorphophallus titanum. Lineage (NCBI taxonomy): Eukaryota > Viridiplantae > Streptophyta > Magnoliopsida > Alismatales > Araceae > Amorphophallus > Amorphophallus titanum. The sequence continues at coordinate 11,727 of JANBPO010009102.1, forward strand.
TCAGCAACGTGAGCAGATAGAGCATATACTAGATGAGCAGGTAACGACTACTCGACGCTACTTGGTGTGTTGGAGGGGGCGGCCCACATTTGATGATACTTGGATCACCTGGGCCGAGTTACAGAGGATAGATCCAGATCTACTGGATTGATACCAGAGCGACCTGGACCCTTGCTCGACGGGGTCGAGCTTCTCCCACCCGGGGAGAATTGGTGAGGACACTAGAGCCAGAGTACGGCTTGACTCAGTGAGCCACCGGTACCAGACACGCAGCACAACTCGGTCGACACTGACCTCTTTGTGGCTGGGGGACAGCCTGGAGCCTCCACCGGAGCATTGATACTTTAGTACGTACTTTTATATGTATTCATATTTTGTACGTATTTGGTGTGTA
>JANBPO010009106.1:1414092-1797235 GCA_024336825.1 Amorphophallus titanum
TAGTCACCCTTGATCGACTCGTCGGTGGAATACTGCATGTTCCACTCGTAGAACCAGTTGACGACGACCTTGGTTACATTGTCGTCCCACTGGCGAGCCTTGCTGCTCAAGACGCTCGTGCTGGCTTGCATGACCATCGCAAGGCCGGTAGCACCCGTGTCCCCAACCTGGGGATCACCGAGGCCACCCGCGATGAGCGGAATGATCGACTCTTCGTTGCCGAACTCACGAGCCATCCCGAGCACTTGCATCAGGAACTCGGAGTTGTTCGGGATCGTGATGAACTGGATAGCCTGCTCGGCCGTATTTTCTCGTGGACGTAGTTTGCTAATGCTGATGCTAAGTTTTGGATCTCGGAAAGGAGAAGATTCATGGCCCATTATTTCACAACTTAAAGGTAGATAAAGGTCCGTGTGATCTAGTAAGTGACAGCCCAATTTCATAGTGAGAGTTCACTTGCTATAAAATCTAAGGTAAAGGGTTCAAACAAGACCCACCAAATCTTGGTTCGGTCGCCCACGTAAAAGTCTCCCCGACGCTCCGGAGGAACCCAGACGTGTTCTTGACCGAGCCAACAGAAGATAGATAAGATGCTCCCTCATGGATGCCCAAGGTCGGGACTCTATATTTAGAAGGGGAATATCTCTTATCCTCCATGGATCAGCCCAACATTGAGATTTTATGACGAGACAGAGTGGATTCCCCATTGTCGGATACTTAAGATGGATAAGATGCTCCCTCACGGATGTCTAAGGTCGGGACTCTATATTTAGAAGAGGAATATCCCTTATCCTCCGTGGATCAATCCAACATTGAGATTTTATGATGAGGCAGAGTGGATTCCTCGTTGCCGGATACTTATCCCTAATAACTATAAGTAAATTCCACGCTACCATATGCAATTGGGAAGCCCATAAGAATAAGAGAAGAGCAAGAGTCCCAAAACGATAAGAGTTCATGCCATGAACGTAACGTCCTCAGACTCTCTAGATTTCCACTATTCTGAAGAGGGAGCTTGCAGCTATTTAACCTCAAGGAGCCTCTCCAGGAAGGTAAGCTAATCTTAGTCTCCTCAACTGATGAAAAGTAGTCTCGCGCCCTGCATCTTCTTTGTCTCATTTCGCACTCCGCTCTTATCCTTGCTGACTTAAGCATCCGAAAATTTTTCCTGGGGTAACAATCTCATGCCCCCTTGATCGTTTATTTCCTTTTTACAGAATTCCATCTCGAGGTAACTTCGTACAATTGATCTGTGGCTCATTTTACCCTAGATTCGACGGTCTATGACTTAACATAAGATCTCACCTCTTCAAAGCGGGCGATGGGCGCCATCACCCGTAGCTGCTCAAGGCTCCAGCCCTCGTTGGCGTCGACGATCAGCGTCGTGTCCGGCGCCGCCTTGCGGATGGCCTCCAGCCGCGCCCGATCTTCATCGAAATGGCCCAGCTTGACCTTGATCAGCGGCCGGGCGCGTTCACGCTCGGCGACCTTGGCGGCCTCGGCCGGAGGCTTGATCGGGATGGTGTAGGCGGTGGTGATGGCGTGTGGCGACGTCATTCCCACCATCGCCTCGGCGCCGATCCCGGTCTGTTTGGCCTCCAGGTCCCACAGCGCCGCATCCATCGCATTGCGCGCCGCGCCGGCCGGCATCAGCTGGCCAAGGCTTTCGCGCGTGACGCCGCGCAGCAGCGCCGGCCGCGCGCCCTCGATCTGCGCCAACACGCTGCCGACCGACTCGCCGTAGCGCTCCATGGGACAGGACTCGCCGCGCCCCACATGGCCGCCGCCCTGGATACGCACCTGGATCACCTCGGCGTCGGACTTGACCTCGCGGGCGATGGCCCGCGCCTCTTCGAGGGCGAAATGGGCCAGCTTCGCGCTCACCTGGTCGATCACCGGCATCCGTCCCTCCATATATACGATGTATATATTTGCCGCGCGGCGACGCCCTGTCCAGCGACAATGTCAGGTGATGGCGGCGGCCAGTTCCGGCGCCGGTTCGGCGCGCGCGGCGAGACTTTCCAGCCGGCGACGCACAGTGGCGTGGCGTGTGGCGTCGAGCGGGAAGAACCAGCCCAGAACACCAGCCGCGCCCTGCAGCACGCCCGGGAGCACCATGTAACAGGCGATCAGCCCGAGATCGGCAAGGCCGACATTGGTCTGGCCGACCTTGTAATGGAAGGCGTCCAGCAGCACGAAGGCGCCGCCAGCCCCCACCGCCATCGTCGCCTTGAGCAGCAGGGAATTGAGCGCGAAGAAATTGCCGGCCTTGTTGGTCCGGCTCTTCCACAGGTCATAGTCGATCACGTCGCTGAGCATCGTCGCCTCGTCCTTTACCAAAGGAGGAGGGTATATATTGTCTCATGGTTAAAGAATAAATCTTTCTAGACCTTCCAAAGTAAATAATAAGGGTGGCTTTGACAACAGAATTGTCGGGAGGATAGCGCAACTCAAGAGAGAGAAAGACGCGATGGATCTCGTCTCCCCCTCACACACAGAGCCGTTAATCAGGGGTGATTAGCGTGTTTGACTCTTAGGTGTTGAGCACGCTAACCGTGCTCAGTTAGCAAAGCTCCCCTAAGTGTATTATGCCTCTTCACTACAAATTTCATGATGTTTTTTAGCATCATTTTTATGACAAGGAACTTAGTACAGTAATATTTAGGTTTAGAAGAAATGCGAGAGATCAAGATTTCCGTGCCTTAGTCACGTGGAGAGAAATTAGAGTCATAAGATTAATTCTATATTAGATGTTGAGAAAATAATTAAATATTTAATAAGATTATCTTCACCTCTTAATTTAAAGTGACTTTTTTCGAAGGATAAAATCTCACTTCCATTCTGGAGATAGAAACTTAGTCCAATAACATTTTGGTTTAGAAGAAATGTGAGAGATCAAGACTTTCCGTGCCTTAGCCACGTGGAGAGAAATTAGAGTCACAAGATTAATTCTATTTTCGATGTTAAGAAAGTAATCAAGTATTTGATAAGATTGATCTTCACCTCTTAATCTAAGATAATTTTTTTATAAGGATTGATTTCCCTTCTGTTCTGGGGATAATATTTGTTGGAGACATTAAGATTCTTCTGACTTCTACATAATGCCGCTCCATGTGAGAATATTGAACTTACACTCACTTATCTTCTCAAAAAGAAATTACTGTAATAGGATCTAAGGTCATAAGATTAATCTTACATTGAATATTGAAAAAATAATCAATTAATTATAAGAGCGATCTTCGTCTCTTAACTTGAAAGAGCTCTTTTAAAAATGCATAATCAACCAACTTTCCAAATTAATGTGCATCCTTTTTCTTTATTTATGGTAAGGTGTGCGGCACCGAGGGATCATTGGTGGTGGCGCAGACAAAGGTGGGCGGCGTATCAGTCGGCACGTGCAGTTCCAGCGAATTGGCCTGGCGGGCGTCGTCGGTCGGGTTCGCGCCGAGCGCGGCGTGCATTGACTGCTGATGGGCGTAGGGCTGCATCATGGTGACGACCGGATAGCACATGGCCGCGACCGTCGGTTTGGCGGACAGGGTATCGGCGGCATCGACCGGCGTATAGGTCGGCTTGTCGAAGCGCGTGGCCAGAAGGCCGGTGACATGGCCGCCGGCGGAGAAACCCATGACGCCGATGCGGTTGGGATCGAGGCCCAGTTCCTGGCTGCGGGAGCGGATCAGGCGGATGGCGCGCTGGGCGTCCTGCAAGGCCACTTCGGGACCAGCCGCCCACGGATCGCCCGGCAGACGGTAATCCATTGTAAAAACGGTATAGCCCAGCGCGGCCAGCCAGGCATCGATATCGCCGCCGGCCTTGCTGACGGCGACGCGGACATAGCCGCCGCCGGGGATCAAGAGCACCGCCGCGCCGTTGGGTTTCGCCGGACGCCGCATCAGCAGCCAGGGCTTGCGCACATGCCGGAAAGCGGTGTCGTTCGGATCGCCGCCGGGATGGCGCAGGATGACCTCTTCCGGCGTCGTCACGCGTTCGCCGCCCGGCGGATCACCCGGCCATAGGTCCTGAATCGACAGGTCGGAGGCTTCGGCCCTGGCAGCCAATGGCAGCAAGGTGGCCGTGCCGGCGGCGGCGCTCAGTGACAGAAAAAGGCGGCGGTCGATCATATGTATATCCTCCTGTAGCGCTTCCAAGCGGGAGTGTTACCCATTCCATTCGATTGGTAAATTGCCTCGCCGAAAGACAAACGATTTGAGGGTGATTGAATATGTATTTACGTGATCATTTATGATTGATAATACGGTTTGACAAGCGGTAAATCGGACAATGCGGACATGGCCATACATTCCGGCAATAAAGGTGACGCGCCAGGACGCGAGTTGACCGCAGACGCGCGCATTCGGCGAATCGATTCTGGAGTCGCTGCGCCAGGTTCCGTTCGCGTCGCTGCCGAAGGCCGAACTGGAGCTGGCGCTGTTCCGCGCGCTCGCCGAGGGCGGCATCATCGACCCGTCCGCGCCGACATTCGAGTTGGTGCGAGCGCTCGAGATCACGCCGGCGCGCGTGCGCAGTCTCGTCTACCGCTACCGCCTCACGCTCGATGACGAGGACGACGACTCCCTGGATGCCGTGGTCGCCGCCCTCGGTCGCACCCGGTTCGAGCTGACCGACCGCACGATCTCCTTCGGACTCGAGGACCCGTACCTGCGCGACGTGCTCGCCGCGGCCCTCAAACAGCGCGGCGTCTTCGCGGATGCGAGCTTCAATCCCGAGATCGTCCGGCTCTCGTTGGATGCCTTCGTCGACTTCGTGAGCTCCCGCCTCGACGAGGAGACGCGGCGCGGTATCCTCGCGGCCCTCACCCACGACACGCACGTCGAGCTGAGCCGCTTCCGCCGCGTGCTGAAGGGAACACTCGCCTCGCTCGGCTCGCGACTGGTCGGCGCGGCCGCCGGCCACCGCGCGCGCTTCGGCCACCAGGTCCGCCGCGTGGCGGTAGTCGCCGAGCGTGGTGTAGCTCCTCGCCAGCGCCGTCAGCATCAGCCCGTAGGCGCCCGCTTCCGGCGCGCGCGCCGCCTCGCTCCGGCGCAGCCGGGTTTCGGCGCCGTGCAGCATGCCGCGCGACATCAGCGGCGCCTGGCCCAGGCTGCCGGTGGTCAGCATCTCGAACGAATCCTCGAACAGCCGGCGCATCGACCGCGCGACCTCGGCGTGCCGCTCCGCCTGCATCCTGGCCCCGTACAGCAGGCCGATGCCGATGCCCAGGCCGACCAGCCCGCAGGCCACCAGCGCGGTCGTCAGCCAGTTGCGGCGCAGGAACAGCCGCAGCCGGTAGCTCGAATCGTTCCTGCGCGCGGAGATCGGCCGGCGCTGCAGCCAGTACGACAGGTCGACTATTAAAAAATGGAACTTTTTGCTAATGTCATGCCTTCATGTTCATTTTCACATTTCTTAGGAGTAGTTTGGATTTATTTACGGAGTAGTTTGGATATGTTGTGGTAATTTGATAAGTGATAATGGTAGTGTGTTTTCATTTTAAGTTACATGGTAGTGATGATGGTGTGTCTGTGTTGAATTATGTAGTAGTGTCATGTATTTTATGTTTTATTTTAGACCATGTTAGAGTGATGATAATAGATAATTTTACTTAATATGTAATGTGGCTTATTTATCTTTGTATCTATGTCATATATGAGCTGTATTTTTAAGTTTGAATTTTTGATGTGTGGACATATCATACACCTTACTTACCGTGTATCAAACTTTTGAAAGGTCTGGTTTGACCATATGTTTGACCATATTTTTAAAAATTTAATCCGAATTATACTTGAAATATCTTTGCCGCATTATTCCTGTACCCTATTTAACTAACTATGCTCAAGATCACTGTGTCCTCATCTAGTTCATCTTCTTCTAGTCTGACCAAACCAGCTTTTGGGCCATGGTTTGAACTCGGACATGTACTAGGAGTATGTGTCATGAGGAGTAGATTCTAGTCCAGAAATGTGTTTGTAATAGGCAATCCATGCATTGGCCTCATTTCACGGCATTGTCAGTCCATGGTTTTCCCCTAGAGGACATTGTGGATGGAAGCTATAATGATGTAGAGGTTATATTACATCTTTTGGAGTGCTGCAATCCATTTAATCCAAGAAATGGTTTTTTCCGAACCAGCTACCTAGTGCAGTTGGTTCACCACCATCCCCCATTTGGAGGAGGTCCCAGGTTCAAACTTAGGTTTCCCCTTCCCGTTTAAAAAAAAGGTACCTACCGAAAAAAAGAATTGTTTTATCCCCCTAAGAGTCTGCATATGATGAAGAGACATTAGAAATTGACTGTTTAAAAATTGGGCAGTACAGACCTGTTGATCACAGAAAGAATTCATTGGTTTATTATGTTCAAATGAATTAGGGTTTATGAAATATTTGATCTAAGTTCAATTCTCTGGCAAGATATTGTCCTTTCATGATCATTATCCATGTGTTATAAATTGTTTGAAAAGAGAGCAGAATAACTTGTTTATTTGACTGATTAGCTCGTAAATTTATCTCTACGTGTTTAGTTAGAACTTGCTTTAAGGTCGTGCCACTTCGGTGGTGGCGACTGGACCGAATATACTTATTTTTTGATGATTTTGAGCCATTAATCTTGGACATCGAATGCCTCTCCATCGGATATTCCTTCCGCCGAACTAGGTGTTCATGTTCGGAGGCCTCCGTAAAACCCCGTGAGCCTGGAATTCTCACTAGGATGTCGGGCAGGTTGTACCCCTAAAATCTGAACAGATTGACTCGATCGAACCGCGTGAGTTCACAGCACGAAATGGGACTGCTCTGTCTGGTGCAGCCATCCTTGGACCACCACTCTCTAGTAGTAGCCAGGCTTGGACCGTCTTTCTCTGTATGTAGCCTGGTCATAACCGCATCCCTCTAGCCTATAAATTAATTCTATCAAATCACTTGGTATTGTTCAAGGTCGACTCTGCCCTTGTTAGGTCGACTTGTGTAGCCTCAATTGACCCTGGTAGTGTTGATTGGGTTCTATTTCAGTTTATCTCTAGCCTAGGTCAACTGGGGACCTTGCTTAGTCTTGGTTTTCACTGATTGCCTTGTTATGCGTTGCTTTCTTTTGGCGGTCAAATGATAGACCATTTTTCTCTTGTTGCGGCCACACTTGGACCGATTTAATCTTCTTGCGGTCCTCCCTGGACCATTTACAAATCTTGGCGGTCTTGTGATTGACTGTTTAATTCCTAGATCCATCTTCTGTTTACTCGACCTGGTATATCTATGTTGCGACCTGGTGCGGACCACTATTCTTGTTTAGCGGTCTAGCCCTAACCGTTTCTCTTCCCAGCCTGTGAAATTCTAGTTTTTTCGTGAATTTTGATTTATGGATTTATTCTAGCTTCTCATATAAATAGGAAAGGATGGCCTGTGGAATGGATAGACCCCGCCACAGTCCACTAATGGTGCTAAGGTTGGGTATATCTAGGACGTGGTTAGTGGTAGGAAAGAGTGTATCCCCGCAAAGGTAGATGGAAACAGCCTTGGCTATTACCTCATCCCACCCACACTTGTTCTTACAATAGGATATGATCCATTGGCTCAAGGGTACCAGGTGGATGTGGTGTGGGCCAACTGCGGTGTGGATATCCTTGGTGCTAGATAGAAATTCCCTTAGGATAAGTATAGGGTCTATGGGAGAAACTGTGTGGCAAACAAGGTCCTCCTTACCAACTTTAGATCTAGGAAGGGATAGATAAGTCTCTACCTCTTCTAATAAGATGGTGGCCTCAAAGGAAGGGAAGATGAAGGTATGTGTCTGAGGATGCCATAATTCAACCAAGGCTGTGATGCTATGCCAATCTAATGAAAGCTTGGGGTAATTTTTGGTCAAAACAAAAAGAGGGTGTAAATGCCAAGCCTTTAAGATGGATATCACTGCTATGGGAGGTTTACGGATCATAGGGGACATCCACTTCAACGTGGAATAGCACCTCGGGCCGGGGAGAAGCTGAGGTAGAGAAAGAAAAAGAAAAATAAAAGTGAGAAGAAGGGGAGGAGAAATGTAAGGACTTGAAGGAAATTTAATGAACATGAAAGTAATTGCATTAATTTACCTCTCTTAAAGGGCTGGAGCTCAGGTGCCTGGGAATTGTGGTCAGCCTTTGCAGCACCCCGTGCTCCTTTCTCGCCGGCTTTAGCCCATTGTGAGTGCCCTCACCCATTGTGCTCGTTTCAAGGGCTCTCTTCATGATGATTTGGGTGATATTCCTAAGGTTTTCAAGGCCTAAAAGGAGGGTGTTGTGAGAGTTACGAGTTTAAAGTGCCCCCTACTTATAGAGCCTAGATTCATAGTCCTCTCCCGCCAGGATTGAGGTAGGATAGGACCAAATCAGGTTAAGATAAGTCTTAGAATGGATTGGGACTCCTTACTTTGGATTGGGACTCTTCAATAGTGTCGCGGTCAGAGTTAACAGGGTTTCTATAGTTGCGGTCTATCGAGCAGCTGCAAAACTTGTTGGCGGTCATCAAAGGATCATTTTTTGCCTCCTTCTATACACTTTGGTTCTCTCACGAGTTTAACAGTCTCGGTGAGGCCGTCCCACTAGATAAACGGTCAGCACTAGACCATCTAATTTGGGCGTGCGGTTGAGCGTGGATCGTCTCTAGCCTTCTCTTAGCTATCTGCCAGTTGCCTTTTAACGGTCGATCGTGAGACCACCAATATTCAGTAGCAGCTTTCTATGTGACCGCCTCTCTATCTCTATTTCCCTTAATATTAGTGTTCCCTCAAGTTGCTTCCTACTCAAGTCTCTTTCTCTCCCTTGCTCTCCCGTGTCAGTCGTAGAAGTCATTGTCCGGTTAGGTTAGTCAGTATCAAGCGTCCACACATTCATCTTTCCAAAGTCAAAAAGAGTCAAGTCATTGCATTATGTCAAAAAGCATGTGTCTCATATGGTACATCAAGTCTGTCACTCTCCTGGACCCTCGTTGTCGCCGGTACCCTCCTGTCTCTTCACCGACGGGTCCATGGCTGAGCTCCCCTCCCCGCGCCATTGCTGATGCTGCTCCTCATCCTCGTTCCTCCAAAGACTGGAGGAGCTAGTGAAGTAACCTCTATAGGCACTACTGTGCGCACTGCTCGGAGTCCTGCTACGCTCTGGTTTTTGACCCATTGCTTGGAGGGACTACTGGTACGCTCCCACTACACCTCTCAACTCAAATACCTACAGTCGGGACTGCTCTAGCTCGCTCCTCAGCCCGACTGCCTCGACACAAAGGCGCTCTGCCTCCGACCGGAAGTGCTCCGCCTCCTCCCTCTATCGAGTAGCCTCACCCAGCACTGCCTCTAACTCCTTTTCCTGCATATTTGCTCATTTCATTGGCCACTTGCATTCATAATCATAATTCAAAAGGAGAAGTATAGTTGTTTGCTTACCCTCCCGACAAGAGTGGCCTCAGCCTCCTCGGCTCGTGCTACCACCCCTGTAAAGTTCGCATCCCACTTGACCTAATCTGCTGGTGGCTGGGAGGAAGAAGATGGTGCGTCGGCTCCTTGGTGCTGGGCTCCCTTGGCGCGCTATAAACAAGGGCATGCCAGTTTCATAGGCATAACACAACATTCTAAGTCTATGGTTGAGTGAAACTTACCAGGAGGTCCAGGGAGCACTGGAGCTCATCCCGCTGCTGGACCATCGAGTGGAGCAATCCCTAAAGCTCTGTGATCCATCCCTGGGGGTCAAGCTGCATGTAGGAAGTCAAGCGTTAGTGCATTGTAATCATGAGCATATTAGAGAGCATGAGTTTAAGAACCGTACCGGTCGTCGCGTGCCACGGAAGACCTGGTCCCCATAGCGTCGGGCATAGGCCGTCAAGTAGGCCTTGTCACTCGTGGCTCGGGCACACACCACTCACCCCTACCTAGTCCAATCTTGGATCTAGTCTGCGGCCCGGCTGATCCAGTCAATCTCTGTCGCCGCATGTGTGGCGTCCCATGCGCTCCTCCGATCTCTCTCTCGTCGGGAACTCTACCTCTGGCTGGTGGACACCCATGGTCCTCATAATCAACCGGTAGTGGAGTGGCTTGATGACATTGAGGCAATGAAGCCAGATGTCTCGGCCCGCGTAAGCTAGGGCGGCCACCACCCATGGCTGGCCCTCCTGTCCCTCACCCTTGTACAGTGTCAACCGAACCTGTAAGACAGTGACCAATTGCATTAGCATCCAAGCATATAAGTCACATTTCAGAATAGAAAATTTTAAGTTTAGGTCTTACCGAGGCATAGGGTAAAGTGTCGAGGTCATCCTAGATCGCCCGTACCTGGCATCTCAGGGATCCCACCTCCCAAACCGCTATCCACCATCTCGCGATGGGCACCTAGTCGGGATGCACCTCTTGTCCTCTCCCCAACCCGGGGAGGTACATGTAAGCCCACACCTTTTTTTTTAAGGCAAAACCTGTCAGGCCGGAGGAGGTAGACCGTTCATCCCTACGAGAAGGGAAGGTATGCTCCACCCCCAACCGGCCTCAAGGAGATTTTATATATGGGCGCGCGCCGCGCTGTTCCTCGAGGATCTGCGCTGCACCGCGTGCGCGTGGCTCGTCGAGGCGACGCCGAGGTGCGTCGACGGCGTGCGCGACCTGCGGGTCGACTTCGGGCGCGCGCGCGCCGACGTGACGTGGGATCCGGCGACGACGACGCTGTCGGCGATCGCGCGCCACCTCGATCGCGTCGGGCACCCGGTGCACGCGTATCGCGGGTTCGACCGCGAGCAGCAGCGACGGCGCGAGGATCGCGCGCTGCTGTTCAAGCTCGGCGTCGCGGGCGCGGCGGTCGGCAACCTCATGCTGCTCGCGATCGCGCTGTACGCCGGGATGCTGCAGGGCATGAACGGCGCGCAGACGACGTTGTTTCGCTGGGCGTCGATGGTGATCGCGGTCCCCGCGCTCGGGTTCGCCGCGACGCCGATGTTCCGCACCGCGCTCGGGGCGCTGCGCGCGCGGCGGCTGCACCTCGACCTACCGCTGTCGATCGGGATCGCCGCCGGCCTCGCGTGGGGCAGCGCGAACGTGATCCGCGGTGTCGGCGAGATCTACTTCGACAGCCTCGCGATGCTCGTGTTCCTGCTGCTCGTCGCGCGCTGGATCGTCGTGCGTCACCAGCGGCGCGCCGCATCGGCCGCCGAGCTGCTGCTCGCGCTGACGCCGAGCCGCGCGCGCCGCATCGATCCGGCGACCGGCGAGGTCGTCGACGTCGCGCTCGAGGCGATCGCGCGCGGCGACCTCGTCGAGGTCCGCGCGAGCGAGACCATCCCCGTCGACGGCGTGCTCGAGCGCGGCGCGTCGTCGATCGACGCGGGTTTGCTCACCGGCGAGTCGCGCCCGATCGACGTCGCGATGGGCGCGGGGGTGCACGCCGGGACGGTCAACGTCGCCGCGCCGATCGCGATCCGCGCCGTGGCCGTCGGCGAGGACACGCGCGTCGGCGCGCTGGTCGCGGGCATCGAGGCGCTGTCGGCGCGCAAGGCGCCGATCGAGCGGCTCGTCGATCGCATCGCGAAGCCTTGGCCCGGCACGACGTCAAGGCCATCGTCATCGCCTGCAACACGGCATCGTCCGTGGGTCTCGACGCCATCCGCGCCCGGTTGGGCGAGCTGCCGGTGATCGGCGTGATCGAACCGGGCGCGCAGGCCGCGGTTGACGCCACAGCGAACGGCAGCATTGCCGTCATTGCCACTGAAGCCACGGTGCGAGGCGGCGCCTACGAGCGCGCCATCCTGCGTCATCGCCCTGATGCCGTGGTGACGCAGCTGCCAACGCAGCTGCTGGTGGCGCTGGCCGAGGAGGGCCTGGTGGAGGGCGAGGACGCCGAATGCGTGGTGCGCCACTACCTGGGGTCGTTGTTTGATCCGGCCCGCCCGGCCGGCGGGCCGTCACCTGATACGCTGGTGCTGGGCTGCACGCATTTTCCGCTGCTCGTGGACACCATCCGCAGGGTCACGGGACCCGCGGTGAAGATCGTCGATTCCGCCGCAACCACCGCGGTGGCGGTGCGTGACCGGCTGCAGGCGGCGGGCATTGCCCGCGCACGGGGTACGCCGTCGCTGCAGTTCATGGCCACCGACGGGCCGGAGCGCTTTGCGCGGGTGGGCGGCCGGTTCCTGCAGCGCGCCATCGAGCCGCAGCGCGTCGAGCTGGTCGACCTCTAGCGCCAGCGGCCCGGCCGGCTTAAGGACAGCCCCCGGCCTGGCCTTACTTGTGCGGCCGCGGGGCGATCTTCGAGAGCGTTCCGCCTTCCTTTTCGTAGAACTCAACGCCCACGGCGCCGGCCTGAAAGACCTTGACCAGGCGGAAGCCGAAGCGATTCACGATGTGTTCGGCAGCGACCTCGGCAGCCGGGTGCCCGTGACCGCGGTCAAGAGTCTGATCGGATCGCCGGGAGCGGGAGTATTTCAAGGTTGTATTCGGCGTGGATGGGAAGGTGGCAGTGATCGAAGAGGATACGACGAGGTGAGGTTTATTTAAGGGCCGGACCTAGGGTGAAATCTGGTATAAAATGGGGGTGGTTCGGCATTCACGGCGGCCGCGGTCGGATGCAGGGGATCGATCTTGTCGGAAAGGCCCGGAATCTGCTCCACAGTCGAGCCGGAGAGGAAGCCGAAGGACCCGTCGCGGTAGACGAGCGGATGACTGTCGATCGGCTGCGACGACGACGGCACGTTGGCAGGCTGCAGGTCCGAGATCGATTGGGGCGTGCCCTCGATCGACAACTGAACCGAGTTGACCAACGAGCTCAGACTGTCGGTGAGCTGCAGCTTCATGCGTTGGAGGGTCAGCGAATCCGCCTGGTTCGCTTGTGCGCTCAAGTCGAGTTGGGCCGTGTTGTTCGACGTGGTGACCGCATCGACGGTCAGCTCCGTGCCCGGCGGGAAGGCCGAGACCACGGCTCCCACCAACCACTTGGACGGCCCGGCCAAGAGAGCCTTGGCGATGCGAGTCGCGGTGGATGCCCGCGAGGGGAACCACCGTTGATCGGGCACAAGGTAGGTGAAATTCGGGCTGAAGAAGTAGAGCGTCTGCGGACCGAAGACGGCGTTGAACGTCGACGAGTCGAGCACGATGCCGTTCGGCGCGACCGAGATGCGCCACTGCGACCCGACCTTCACGAAGGCATAGCGGAACGTCACGGGAGCTGACGAGTCCACTTGCGAATAGTTGCCGGTGGCGTCCACCAGGTAAGCCAGAACGATGGGGCTCAGGATGCCGCCGACCTGTCCCACCGTGTTCATCGTTCCGGCGGTGACGCCGGCATGGTATTTCTGCGCGAAGTCATAGGCGTCGGGCAGGCGGAAATCGATGATGCCGCCGATGGCGTCGCCATCCATGTCGGCGCTCATCGTCTTGTTGACGGTGATGTGGTCGAGGCCGGTGGGCGGCAGCAGGGAAAGCGACACTTCGCGCGAATAGGGCTCGCCCTCGGCGACGTCGATGCCGTTGATAAGGTTTACATTGTATTCGCCGTTCATGCCGCGCACCGAGACGTAGGAGCCGACGCCGCGTGCCGCGCTGTCGATCGGAAAACGGCCGGGCCAGCGGTTGCGCTAGCGAATAATGATCCCGCAAATAATGCAGATGGTCGTCGTCATGGGCGCCGTTATGGCGCGGGGACGGATTTTGGTCAAGGGGCGGTCCCACATTGCCCCGGCCCGCTTCAATGTGTGATCGCCTTTGAAAACAGGTTGACGATGGCGATGCCGAGGATGATCAGCCCGAGCCCGATCATGGCGGGCAGGTCGAGGCTCTGGCGGAACACGAACCAGCCGATCGCCGAGACCAGCAACAGCCAGCCCGGCAGGAGAGCAGCGCTATGGGTCGCGGTCACGCTCGTCTGGCGATTGGCCCTGAGGCCCAGCCAGCTCGATCCGGCCATTTGCGACCCGTTCTCCTGTTTAACCAGATTGGGAATTCCGTCCTTGATCCACATCAAGCCGCCGCCATTGGCCGCCACCGCCGGCTTCAGCTTGTCGGGGGTGGCGCGGACGTCGCTCATTTCCAGCGAATCGAGGGCTCCCACCGCGGCCAAAGCGGTCAGGTCGCCATCGGCGATGCGCCACAGGCCGTTCTGCTCCGCCGGGATCTCGCCGACCGCGCGGCCGTCGCCCTGATCGATCAGTTTGAGATCGGTCTTGCTGCCGTCGGGGCGTTCCACCGATACGGTGCGATCGCCCGGTTCCAGTCCGCGCCGCTCGATCTTGAGCCGGCCGTTGCTCGCCGCCATAAATCCGAAGCGCCTTGGTATCGGGACACTGCGCAACTGGAATTCGGTCAAGCGGATCGCGGAGTTGCTGGCCAAATAGAGCGTTCTACATCGGCCTGACCCAGCGGAGCCTCATGGTGAGCCTGTCGAACCACGAGGCGGGCACGCCCTCGTCCTTCGACAGGCTCCGGATGAGGGCTACTGGGGCGCCTCCGTTCAATCACGGGCGCCAATGACTTGCGGGGGCAGGGTTTCCCCGCTTCGCGAGAGAGGCGTTGGAACCGGTGCAACGCCCCCTATTCGCCACTTCAGCCGAACAGCTTTTCCGTCCAACTGTCAATGATCTTAAGGCGCGAGAAAGTAGATCTGGTCCACTGCATCGCTCTGCGCTCGATCCTACTGGGTGCCTTGGCCGCTAGTCTTGCAGGAGTGCGCACTCGCGTTTTGGCGATCACCGGCGGTGGCTTCATGTCAGCCGATAAAAGTGCATTGACGAAGGTACCGGCTCACATACTTCGTTTTTTCATCAGCAAGGTCATCACCAATTCGCGGACACATTTCGTCTTCGAAAATGTCACTGATCCACTCGACTACGGCCTTCAACCAACCGCCTCCAACGTCACCATACTCGGGGGTGCAGGCGTTGATCCCGAGTATTTTATCCCATCTCCATTGCCGCAAGGTTCCGATTTGCGCATTGCGGTGGTTAGCCGCATGCTATGGTCCAAAGGCGCGGACACCGCGGTAGAGGCCGTGGGATTGGCCCGCACCGCTGGTTGTGATGTTCGCCTTTCGCTTTACGGCGCGCCTGACCTCTCGAACCCACGGGCAATCTCGATTGAAACTCTGAGAGAATGGGCAGGCCGCGATGGCATCGAGTGGAATGGCCCCATAAAAGATGTGAGACAGGTTTGGAAGACACACCACATAGCCTGCCTACCTTCACGTGGCGGCGAGGGCCTGCCGCGAACCATCCTCGAAGCGGCCGCGTGCGGACGGTGCCTTTTGGTGACCGATGTTCCCGGATGCCGTGATTGGCTTCTCCTCGCACGATAACGGCATCGCGATGCCGGTCGCCGCCTGCGCGGTGAAATCGACCGTCGCCAATCCCTGGCTGATGACGCCGAACGAGGGTTATGTGCGGCAACCGATGGCGGCGATGGGACTGCCGCTCGCCGTGGCGCTGGACTTTCTCGCGTCTGCTCTTGCGCTGAGCCCTTCGCTTCGCGCCGATCTCGACACGATCGCCGAGGCGCCGCAGGCGACCTTCGACGCGCATCTCAAATACGGAAATATCGGCTATGCGCGCGTCGCCAGAATGCATGGCTATGACGGCCCCCCCACCGAGGGGGACACTGGCATGGCGTGCGCATCCGGAAAAGATCAGTGCGAAGCTGACCAGCGACGCCACGGCGAAAGTCCCGCTGATGTTGGAAATATCAAATCCTTCGATGCGCTGCGGCGGCGACGGGAGCCCGAGCACCCGGGCGAGTGCGTGCGCGAGCGTGGTCTTGCCGACCTGGCGTGGCCCGAGCAGCGCGACAGCGGCCTGACGCCCCAGGGCTGCCTCCACCGCGGCGAGTTGTCGGCGGACGATCATGCTTATCCTTGCAATTCTTCCATGCGATGGAGCTTTTGCAAGGTTCGATCCGGGTACGAGTGCTGCGACTGGACGCCCGAGCCACCGTCCGGATCTCTAGCGTGGGCGCGTTCTTCACCAATGTTCAGGTTCGAATCCCCGAGGGCGACGAGGGGGGCATCGAGGCGCGGATCCGGGCGGTGATCGCGCGCCAGGTCGCCGAGGATGGGATGGCGATCGTCGAGGACGGGGCCGCCGGGGACCGCGAGATGGTGGTCGTGGTCGGGGCGCGGTGGGTCGCGTTCTACGACGTGCGCGCGGAGGACCAGGACGACACGATCGTCGAGTGGGCGCGCGCGCTCTCGGCGGGGCTCGGGACGGATGCGATCAGCGTGCTGTGCCACGACAGCGACGTGGTGCAGCTGACGCGGTTCGCCGCCGGCAAGCGGCGCGATCGCTACGACTCGAACCCGCGGTTCTCGGGCAAGCGCCCGTCGAAGACGCGGCCGGAGGCGCGAGCGGAGGCGTGGGCCGACCTGCTCGCGCCGGGGCGGTCGGTCGACGAGCTGGTCGCCGCGTTCGCGTACCGGGGCGTTCACCCCGAGCGCGCGCTCGACACGTTCGCCACCGCGATCGGCGCGGAGCCGGCGCTCGTGCAGGTCGGGTACCGCTACCTCGCCGACGAGCTGAAATCGCTTGGCTTATGGACGAGCGAGGTGCGCGACCAGATCAAGCTGGCCGAAGGGTCGATCCAGGGCATCGCGGCGGCCAGTCCGTCCCCCACCTGTCCGGCCTGGCAGGATGATGCGGCATGAGCAACACATCCAATCTCCAGCTTCCGTACCTAGCCGTTGGGCAGGCCCAGAAGCATGTCACCCTGAACCAGTCGCTTCGCAGGCTGGACGCAATCCTCCAGCTGAGCGTGGTCTCGGCCACAACGACGGCCCAGCCGGGCTCGCCGGTGGACGGGGCCGTCTACATCGTGCCGCCGGGCAAGAGCGGGGCGGACTGGGCGACCTTCGCCAACTGGTCGCTGGGCTATTACCGCGATGGCGCATGGGAGCAGGTCACGCCCCGCGAGGGCTGGATCGCCTATGTCCGCGATACGGACCGCGTGATGGTCCATACGGGATCGGCGTGGGCTGATCTTTCCGCCGGGCTGCACCTGTCGGCGACGGACCGCCTGCTGGGGCGTGCGACTGCCGGGGCAGGCGTTGCGGAGGAAGTGCCCTGCACGGCGGTGGGGCGTGCGCTGATCGGCGCAGCGGATGCGCAGGCGCAGCAAGTTCCGAACCAAAGGCTAGAACCCGAACTCGACCCCATCGACTTCGGATAATGTCAACGGCCTTCAGCACCACATCGATGCTTTTGAAGGTGGCCAGCGAGTACAGAAACCCAATCGTGGGTACGGGCTGCTTGCTCCGCGATCGTGCGAAGAACTGCGCTGTGTCGACACTGTTCAATATGAGTTCGGCCGACGGGTCTCCGTATTGGTCTCTCACAACATCCTTGAGCCACCGCGAAATGACAATCTTAATCAGCGGCAGCCCATAGGCTGCTCGGCACCGCTCGATTGGCAAGTAGGGAAAGACTTCATGGTGTTGAATGAAATGCACTTTGCGGCCTTTGGCCGGCGACAGGGCGTTCACCCATTCGACCGTTTCCCACCACGTCGCTATGACGATATCAGCATCAGGCAAGTCGGAATCGAGGACTGGTGGAGCGTGCTTTAGCGACCTGCAGTCTAGGCCCGAGCCGTCAAAGTGCGAGGAGCCTCCCGTCACCGCCTCCGTCCAGTTGGCGAAATTCTTCGCCAGGAGCTCGCGCACTTCCGGATCGGGTTCGTGGATTTCCAGCGCCAGGCTGCCGATCGGGCAACCGTAGGTGCAGTCGGTCTGCGCCAGCGCCATCGGCGGGGCGCTGCACAGAAGGGCCGCGGCGGCGGCGGTGGAAAATAGGCGGAACGATGTTTTCATGGTTTGTCTCCTGGGTGCGTCGTTGTGAAAAAAGGCTCTCAGTGAAGGTTGAAGACGTGCGGCAGCCAGAGGCTGATGGCCGGCACGGCGGCGATGAGGATCAGGCCCGCGACCAGCATGGCCAGATAGGGCAGGGGCTCATCCTCAAAAGGTTTGCGCTCGAAGTCGCCAAATCGCTTCGACAAATCCTCCAAGGACGGGAGCCCGCCCTGGCCGCGCCGCTTCAGCATCTTGTTGAGCGCAGCCCAGTCCAGGCGATCCGACACAGGGATCGACTTCAGCTTTCGCCCGATCCGGACCGCGTCGTGAGCCATCTTCACAGCCAGGCTGGGCGTTTGCACATCCATCATGGCGTCGTGGAGCCGGGAATCCAGTTCCTCCAGAAGCCGTTTCCGCTTGCCACGCTGGCGCGCCGCATCCGCAAGGAGGCGCGGCAGATTTTCTCACGCCTGAAGGGCACTATGAACCCCACCCCTGGGCACGCCTCTCCCCTTCATACCTCTGGAGTAACACATGAAGTGCAGTAGGCACGTATCAGAAGGAAAGCCAAAATGAAGCAGCGCGACCTGGAATATTATCGGAACATTTGCGTAAAGATCGCGTCTATCTCGCTGATGTACCACCTGGATATCTTGCCCGCGTTGGAGGCGCTGGACAAGATTGCCGAAGTCTATGCGAAGGCCAACGAGGAGGGCGACAAGGATGCAGCTCAACAAGATGCCAAGCCCGCCGGTCCGGATGTTGCTGAGCGGGTGGCCGGGGACGGGCAAGACGGGAGCACTGGCAGCGCTGGCGAACGCGGGCTGGAACACTCCCTGTTTACCGGTAATTTCTTTTGTCGGCGGTTTTACTACGACCTGCTGTTGCCTCATGATATCCGAAATGCCGACACTGAAGGTCATATCACCATGTTTAACAATGATAGCGATCGGAGAATGTTCATTCTTTTTGACGGCACCAAAATCATCTTCAAGCTTGAAGAAAGGAATCACTTCTTCACGAAGAGTGAGGTATGGCCTTCTGCCTGTCATTTTTGTCAGCATGTTCTGATCAAGACGAATCACTTCCTGAACCTGACCTTTAGGAATAACTAATGACTGGCCGCCAGACTGGATCAACATGCCTTCAATGATCGCAAGAGTCAGAGGAAGCATCAGGCGAAAACAACTTCCCTGACCTACTTTAGATCTGACTTTAACTTCTCCACCAAGAGCTTCGATGTTTGTTTTCACAACATCCATTCCCACACCGCGGCCCGAAACCTCAGACACTTCATCTTTTGATGAAAATCCAGGATGGAAAATAAGTTCAATCGCCTGCTGTTCAGTCAGCGTTGCATGCTGAGGGATGATCCCTTTCTCTTTTGCCTTTTGAACGAGGCGTTCCCCATTGATACCTTTCCCATCATCAGTAATCTGGATAATGAGGAAGTTACCCTCGTGGAACGCCATGACTTCAACAATACCCTCTTCCATCTTACCTGAATTCAACCGATCTTCGGGAAGTTCAACTCCGTGATCGATTGCGTTTCTGATAATGTGGACAAGAGGGTCGCCCAGGCTTTCCACTACAGTCTTGTCAATTTCTGTATCTTCACCAATCAGTCGTAATTCAACTTTTTTATTAAGGAGCTTCGATGTATCGCGAACGATGCGATTCAATTTCTGGAATGTCGGTCCTACCGGAACCATTCGCATGGACATTGAAAGATCCTGAATGTCTTTGCAAAGCTTACCAAGGGAACGAGCGGTTTTATTTTCACCGACTTTGCTAAGAGAACTTTCAACAACTGTCTGAAGAATAACAAGCTCGCCTACAGCCAAAGGAGATCAATATATTGAAGCCTTCTCAAGCTGCCAGAGCCTCAAGTCACCCAGTATGAATGCCGGGGACTTAACCTCAGGAGAATCGAGATGGATCTACAACCAACCGGCAGTGCGATCAAGCCTACCCAATGAATCGGCATCGACTCGGTCATGCCGCATAAACCACATCCATTGTTCGATTAAGGACAAGGGTATATCTGGTGGCCTACCACCTAAATGAAAGATCCTCTCGAGGTGAAAGAACGCCCTTGGCCCTTCAAAACAAGGGACCGAAGGCTCTATCAGTAGAAGACCCTGATAACCTGGCATGGGTATGGCTTCTCAGCATATTGGGTCCGTCAATGGCCAAATGATCGCCTAGTCAAGGCGAAAGCATCCTGGGTAGTATTCTACCCTACAAGAAAGCTTTGAGCACGAATCAGGCGGAGCCGACAACACGAACCACAGTGCCAATGGCCGTGTCAGCGGAAAACCTGCATGATCAAGATGAAGATACACGAGGTTCAGAAAAGGGTTGTACATCGGCCCGAGAGCTTCATCAGAACTTCTTGTCAAGGTTTTGTAGGACTGCAGCAAGATGAGTGGTCACGGTGACTCTCAGAATCAGCCCGGGACCCACTGTCTAACCCACAACAATTAAGTGAAGCTTATACGGCACGCTCCCTCACCGGCGCACCCCTTACTCCAGTGCCCTCTTATCCGGCACGTAAAAGTATGAAGAAGCCTCCTCCCGGCATGCCATTCTTCATGCCGTATTAAGCCACCTCTATATATACTCACTTGGTTCGACCAAGTAAAGTGGCAGAAAGAAGAGAACGAATTAGAAAAGATTGGGGAGAGCAATCCGAATAGAAGAGAGAGAGGCATAGCTTGAGAGCCAACCGAAGGAGAGCCTGTGCATTCGATAAGAGAGGAGAGCCTTCGCACTGAGTGATCCCGCCGTCGTCCTCCTCTGTCTGCTCACCTAAGTAGCCCCGGAGCTGGAGAAGAAGCACCAGAACCGATACTCTATTTTTGGTGGTGATTTAGGTGGGTTTTTCATTGATTCTCCCGGTGATTCCCCCTTCTCGTTTTCCTCTTATGGTATAATGTAAGTGAGGGGGAGGGGCGATGATATGAGCCCATCTCCCCATCTCTGCATTGTCTGTAGCATCTATATATATGTAATCATCAAAATGGTGTCTGAGCGACAATGCTGGCGCCAAATGTTTTGTATTTCATGCCTTTACCCTCCCTGTAGACGGGATGAATCATATATGTACATTAATGGAATGAATGCTCCTTGATGCCATGCACATATCTCTCCCCTTCTCTTCTCAATTTGGTATCTAATCTTTCCCCTGTGCATTTAGACGATGGGTTTGATTTCATGATGTCGAACATGCCCTGGAGCAACACGGGCTATAGTAATGGTTTCCCCCTCCCCGGGGCCTCTCTTCGAATGCAATGGCCATGCCTTGCTCTATTTGTGCTGTGGGTTTTGTGATCAGAGGCACACTCGTGTGTGCACCTCTATCCATTCTAATTCAAGGTCGATTCCCCGATACCTCTCTGCACTATTCCATAGCCCAGAGGGAATTAGGGTCACCTCCAGAGCTTGTGTGCTCATCCTATGCTATTGGGATGTTAGTTACTCAAGTGGCTGCTCTCTGTGTCTGGATTGTTTTAATATATGGACTAACCTGTGAACCATTTGCAAATGTTGATCTACTAACTCACTAACCTACACACTAACTATCCATCTCTGTGAGTGCTAACCCCTTAGCCCCGTGAGCATTAACATGCTAACCTCTATGAGCACCGTCTCTCCAACTCATTGGCCATTGTGATATGATGCTGTGTTCTTCTTATTCCGCCTGTGATTTAGAGTCTATGAGCTTTGCTATTCCTGACAACTTTACTTTAATGATCTGGGGAGGGGGACATACCCCACTGATTCCTTCAAATCGTCATTCAATCAAAGGGTCGTGTCTATTCGTGATACAAGTTCCCTATGGGCCATAAGGTGAACATTGACAGGGTTTTAACCCAACAGTAAATCCACTGTCTCTAGGGACATCGTGGTGACTATGGGATGTGTGCCCCTCGTAGGCTAGCCCTCGGGGTCTCCTTCCCTATTAGTTGTACCTCTTCTGGATATTGTGTTGACCACGGGTTGTGTGCCCCTTGTAGGCTAGCCCTCGGGGTTGTCACCTCCCTCATTAGTCACCTTATCCGATTGATTTCAACCCATGGAACCATGGTGCCCCTAGTAGGCTAGTCCTCGGGGTTTCCTATCTGTTCGGGTCTGCTGGCCGTCAATGTGCCACCCGGCTCTAAGGGCTTTACTCCACTACGTGAGTATATCCCCGCTTTCCCCCCGCAACCCTCCGGGGATGGGGAGATGCTGCCAAATTTTCACCGGGTTTTAACTAATAAGTTACCCTCGTGAATCAGACATAATAAAAATATGCTTCTTAAGTAATGGACGCCGTGCTTGAGTACGAACCTCGCATTAGCTTATGACTCTGCTACTGGTGAGCCCAAGGCCCCAACTCAATTAACCCCAAAACACTTTAAAACATCTCAACAAGCCAAAAATAAAGCAAAAATACACAAAATTAACCTAATCCGACATGGCCTTAAACCGGCGCGCCATAATCCGGCGTGCTTACCCCTCGCGCCGTAATAGTGTTAGACTCAGTTCATATTCCGGCGTGCCCTATTCCTGCGCGCCCCAATGCCATCGCGCCGAGTAAGCTATCTTGCCATGGCCGCGCCGTATTAGCCCTTTTCCTATGGTTGACCGTGCCAGTTTAACCCTTTACCTTTGTGATCCGCCCCAATTTTGATCTAATTCTTGTCGTCGCGCCATTTTAATCATTTACTCATCTTTGGGATGATTTCTGGCTCTCTCGGTGAAACTAAATAAACCTGATCAATAATAAATCAAATAAAAAGGGACTGCTTAAGTCTGAATTATCTATCTTCATGGTTCTTTTATTTCGCTTTAGCATAATCATGAATGCCATGTCAATGCATGCATGCTGGCATGGGCCCTCAGTATATAAAATGGCGTCGACGGAAGGCCAGGTTACGCCCGACTGGAAGCTTTCGCTATGTGCAATGGTGGTCTTTGGACCTAGGTTCTCCGCCACCGTCGTGGAAGCCGTTGATGAAGTCGAAGGCCAGGGCCGTCGCGATGATGCCGGCGATCAGCAGGCTGTTGTGGTCCACCGCCGGCCCTCTAGTTGTTTTCGAGGACCACGGCCTCGAGGATGTTGGCGACATCCTCGCAGCAGTCCAGGGCGGTTTCGACGCTTTCGTAGATTTCCTTCCACTTCAGGACTTCCACCGCGTCGCGTTCGTTCTTGAGCAGGTGGGCGATGGCGTCGTCCCGCAGCGCGTCCCCGTCGTTTTCGTATTTGTTGATCTCCACGCACGCCTTGAGGATGAGCCCCAGGGCGCTCGTCACTGCCGGCGTGCTGGAGTTGGCCACGGTGCCGGTTGGCGCGAGATTCATCGTGATGTTGAGCGTGCCCGAGCGCTTGCACGGGATGAGCTCGCGCCAGCCGAGACGAGACTGCACCTGCGTCTGCGGGTCGACCTCGGTCATCTGGAGTTCGACAGTCGCCGTGCCCTCTCGGATCGGCACGTCGACGAACGACGCGAGCGAGCCGGTCATGTCGGCGTCGGGCGACGACTCGAGGATCACCCGCACGCGCTGTAGCGCGTGAAGTTCGATGGACATCGGCTCTCCTCGTCAGGAAATGGCAGGCCGCGAGATGAAGCGGCCGAGCAGAGTCAGAGTCGTTTCGATCGGCTGCGCGCCGTCGTTCACAGGAGTCAGCACGGCGACGCGCGCGTCGAGCTGACGGCGTGCTGCGGCGAACTCCGCCTGTTTGGCGAGCAATTGCTCATCACCCAACGCCTGGAGATCGGGCACCCCGACGACCGCGAGAGCGAGGTCGTGCAGATGACGGTCGCCGAAGAGGACGGCATCGGCTCACGTGGCGCCTACTACGACAAGGCGGGCAACCAGCTGCTGGCGCTCCAGTCGCAGCAGCTTGGCGATCTTGCCGCAGCGATCGCGGCACGAGGGCGCGCCGACATGCTGGACGCTGCGCGCGCCGCGGCGATCGAGGCCGAAGGCCGCGAACGCTTCCGGGACGCCGCGGCTAGCGTCCTGGGTCGCGGTCGGCCTCTCGGCGACGACGGCCGGAATTCTGCTCGGTGTCGCCTGTGACAAGCTGTTCTATGAGAGCTACGGCTTCGGCGGCTGGCTCGGCTGGGGCTGCCTTCTGGCGGCCGGCATCGCGGTCGGCGACCTCGACGGCGATGACATCCTCGACGTGATCGCGAGCAACCCACAGCGCGCGGCGGCGAGCGTGTACCTCGG
Source organism: Amorphophallus titanum (assembly GCA_024336825.1). Classification (NCBI taxonomy): domain Eukaryota; kingdom Viridiplantae; phylum Streptophyta; class Magnoliopsida; order Alismatales; family Araceae; genus Amorphophallus; species Amorphophallus titanum. The sequence continues at coordinate 1,438,073 of JANBPO010009106.1, forward strand.
GCGCGGTGACGGGACGCTGGCGGCGGCGCCGTCGATCGTGTTCGCGCCGGTCGGCATGGCAGAGCCGTACTCGGTGGCGATCGGCGACTTCGATCGCGATGGGCGCAACGACGCCGCGTTCGCCGACGACACGACCAGCCGCGTGCTCGTGCGGCTCGGCAACGGGGACGGCACGTTCCGCGACGGCGCGGCGGTGTCGATCGGCGGCACGCGCTCGTTCATCGTGCTCGCGCGTGATCTCGATCGCGACGGCGTGCTCGATCTCGTGGTCGCGAACCGCAACAGCGACGACGTCTCGGTCATGCGCGGCCGCGGCGATGGCGGGTTCTTCCCGGCGATCGTGACGAGCACCGGCGCGGGCACCGGGCCGTACTCGCTCGCGATCGCGGACTTCGATCTCGACGGCATCCCCGACGTCGCGACCGCGAACTACGCGTCGAGCACCGCGAGCGTCCTGATCGGGCGCGGCGACGGCAGCTTCGAGACGCTGATCGACGTCGGTCCGACCGGCGTGAGCTCCTCAGGCCTCGCGTCCGCGGACTACAACGGCGACGGCCAGCCCGATTTTACGCTGGGACAATGGGGCGGCAGCAACGGGAATGTGTACCGCCTGTATACGCTGAGCAAGCAGGGGAAAATCGAGAAGCTGGAAACGGGCGGCGGCCCATATACCGGTAACACGGAAGGCAGCGCAAAGCTGGGCGAACAGCTCAATGGTAAATGGAGCTACCAGGAAGCCGGCGACAGCATCCCGGCGGTTGTAAAACAGATAACGCCCGAATGTTGGTGCGGCGACGGAGTACGCGGCAGCGGCGAGGTTGGTGGGGAGGACGTTGGCGGAGGCGGAGGTGACGCTGGTGTATGGGGGCGGGAACAGTGGGTTGATGGGACAAGTGGCGAATGCGGCGCTGGAGGCGGGTGGCAAGGTGATCGGGGTGATGCCGGAACGGCTGATCGTGAAGGAGGTGGCTCACACGGGGTTGACGGAGCTGCATGCGGTGGGATCGATGCACGAAAGGAAGACGCTGATGGCGGAGCTGGCGGATGCGTTCATCGCGCTGCCGGGTATCGGCGTGGTCGTGTGGCTCTATCACCGCTGGAGCAGCGTGCGCACGCTGGTGCTGTTCATCGCGTTGACCACGCTGTCGCTGCTCGCGTTCTTCGCCATCGGCCTGGCCGGGCTGCGCTCGGAGGCAGCGGTGACGGTGGCGATCGTCGCGCTGCTGGTGAGCGTGAGCGGGGTGATCGCAACCATGATCCCGTACGCCGCCGAGATCTACCCGGTGCGGTGCGGGGTGTTCGGCCGTCAGCCCCCGAAGCTCAACGAGCCGCAGGTGATCGAGCAGAAGATGTTCAAGGGGCCGCGGGTGATGGGCGAGCGCTACACGGTCGCGGACCCTTACCTCTTCACGTTGGCGAAGTGGATGGAAGGCGACAGCGTCGATCCGATACAATGCGCGACGGTGGTCGAAAAGACCGCTGCGCATTTCGGACGTATCGACGGCCTGATCAACAATGCCGGCTATTCGATCGCCAAGACCTTCGCGGCGACGACGGCGGCGCACCAGCTCGATTTCGTCGAGGTCTGCGTCAATACGCCGACCCACCTCGCCCACGCCTTCCTCGAACCGATGCTCAAGGCCGGCTACGGCCGCATCGATGCCTATGCCGCGGCGCAGGCCGCACAAGGGTCGCCCGTCTCGGTCGACGTCGCATTCGTTCCTGCGAGCGTCGAAGTCGATGCTCCGAGCGACCTCGTGTTGACTCTCGCCAACGGCGGAGCGGCCTGACGCCAGGTGGCAGTCTCTTGGCAGCATACTGTGCAGGGTACGGCACCTTGTAGACATCATAAGTGCCGGAGTCGTCCCCTACTTTCTCAGATAATTTCAGCTCAACAATTTTTTCAATCATCAGCTTGTTGGCTACTGCCGGGTCTACGCCCTCTGGGTAGAAGTGAGCCGGCTGCTGGCTGAAAGGAGTTGTCATGATGGTTGCATGTAGAGCAGGCACAGGAGGCTGCGTCTGAGAAACAGAAGGCTGAGCCATTGGTTGGGGTATAGCAGGCTGAACTGGCATTTTTCCTTTATCAACTGGCAGCGGATTTAATGGAACAGCCACTTCCGCCGAGCTGGAGGTCTGTCCTGCAGGCTCTGGATGTCTGGAGACTGATGTGCTTTCATTTCTCTCATTTAACTGTCTTCTGAGAGAGTCGATCTCTTGTTGATATTTTCTGAACATCATCTGGACCATGGGATCCAGGGTTGACGGGATTGATATATCTCCCGAGGTCCCTTCGGCAACATCAATGAAGGGGTTATCTTCATCTTCTGTGGTCACCACATTTACTGTCATCGTGGTGACCTTTGGCATTTCATCAGCACTCATCACTTTATCTTTGGCCGCCCGGCTTCTTCTGGTAACAGCACCGGGTCTGGTTGCTAATCTCATCAGCTCCTCTGGCTGAGTCGGCAATGTGCCATGTCTTCCAGCAACACCGGCCATATTGCAGGTGAAGATTTTCATTTTCCCTTTCTGTCTTTGAACCCTTCTTCCCGGCTGCTCCGGATATTCAAGGCGGTCAAAAACTGAAATCCTTTTGCCTTTTTCTTTCTTCTGCAAGCAGCTTTCTTGATATGTAATCTCATGGTTTCTTTCATAGTCATCGGGGTTGGAGGGGGAGGCTTCAAGTATTTCTTCTTGTAAAGCTTCCTCTTCTCCTTCCCGGAATGTGTCTAGTGCTCGAGACAACCTTCTTTGTCCCAGTGAAGAATTTCCCAGGTAGTGGAAGTAATCCCTATCGATTCACGTTAATAAATGACTTGTTTGTCTGGCATGAGGAAAGGCAGGCAAGGCGATAAAGTCAAGGAAGTGAGTCAAGTCAGTTCCTGGCCTTCATTATGGTCAAGGAAGTGGGCGACTTTTAAGTCACCCTCGAAGGCAAAAAGGTGACCAATCCGCGCAGTCAATTCCAAGACATCGAGCCATCGAAGTCAGAGTCCCCGGCTAACAAGTAGTTCCTTTTCAAAGATGAGTCCGAGTGTGAGTCTGTGCGGGCAATCTCTTTTTTCTTCTCCTCACCCGAGAGCCGAGAGGAAGGAGCTAGCTTTGAATCTGCCCCATCGTATTCTTCTTCTAGTCCATTGTTTTTTTAAGAGATTTCGTTCTTCTTTCTATTTTCTATTGAAAGGCCTACTCTCATGGATTCATTCCGGGGAAAGAGAAGAGGCCAAGCAAGGAGCTCCCGTTAGCAATCAAGGTGTCTTAAGCCTCTATAAGAGAAGGTGCCAAGCTTCATATATGAAGAAGAATGATCTGCCCTCCTATTCAGGTCTTTTCTGCATTCATGACTTTCATACTTCGGCGATTGATTGAGTGATTTCCCGACCGAGATTGAGCCAGCTTTCCATTAGTACATATCTTCCTTTAATGGCTTTGCAAGAGCTATGCCTTTTAGAAAGGTTTGATCTCGCCTCGCTGGAATTGTTGAAAAAACCTCACTCAGCATTTCGGCTCTCTTTCTTCGAGGATTTTCGGGGATCTTGTCCCAGTAGCCGCGCCTCAGGAGGTTTTTTTCGAGCACTAGCATGGGATCTGGGCTCAAGAGCCTCTCGCAAGCGCCTCTATGAGAAGTTAGAAGAGCATATCCTGTCTTCGTTCCCCAAACCCGAGAGTCAGCCCGAGAGCGAGTTGGCTGCTTTCCTTCCTAAAATAGCTCTTCCTCATTGCTGGACTTGAAAAGAGAAGCTCACTATATTAGATGGATGGATCGGCCAATGGAGGAAGAAAAAGCTCAACTGGATCAGCATCACCATTGCTGCGTCCACTCCTTCTTCAGCTGTAAATTAGGCTGACATCAGGTTCATGACAACATTTAAGATTATGAGTTTGTCATCATCGAAACCTTAAGATAAAGAATTTGTCTTCATCAAAACCAGGGACACAACAATCTCCCCCTTTTTGATGATGACAACTCTTTTCATTAGAAAAATCTTAGCAAGGATGATGGCAACTTCTTTCGAAATACATCCGTACGTTCTCCCCTCTTATCATATCTCCGGATTTAGCAAATTTGCTAAATACTCCCCCATGCTCCCCCTTTGTTTCCTAATACACTCCCCCATACTCATACTCCCCCTTTGCTTCCCTCTTGCTAAATACTCCCCCTTTGCCATCAGCAAAAAGGAGGGGGCGTGCAGCCAAGCAAGTGGTATGGTGAATGCATGAACACAAATGGACATGACGTGATGCATAGAGAGCAGAGACAGGACTTCATTAAAAGCCAGTTCTGAAAAAATAGGAGCAAGTGCGGGAGTGCTCGAGGAGAAAAACATGTTTCGTCTAAGAGCAGAGCTTCTAATGATCTCTTACACAGATAAGTAAAGCCACTAGATCAAAGAGAAACTTTTAGATCCAGTTAGTTCTTAAGTGTTTAGAATGACTGGAAATATGCCCACATATAATGAGTGTGAAGAGAGAATCAGTCAAGAACATGTATGTTCAAAAGAAACTAACTAAGAGTGGCATATAAGAGAACATGAAAGAATGCAGTGATAGTTTCTGAGTGTATTGAAGACAAACAGTTCTCAGCACTAGAGCTCCTTTTGAAATTTTTGCAAAAAGTTTGGTTTATAAAGTCTGAGGCACAAGAAATTCAGTCAATCATGTGGGCAGCCTAAGGAAACACCTTTTGTCTCAGAGGCAGATTCTCTAGGTGCTTGCAATGATGACCTTAACAATCTCATCCACGTGGATCAGAGGTAGTGACTGCAATGGCTTTCTCCTGAGGAAGCATCTTTTGTTTCAGAGACAGTCACGAACTCCAAATGGGACGAGGTCAGAGCCAAAACGCTCCTGTCTGACCCAGGAGGAAGCGTGAATTTTCTGGAATCGATGTGATGTGACTGCTGGCTGGGGCAGGTTCTGGAACAGGGCTGGACCGCACTGGCACAGACTGCTCCCAGGGTGCTGCTGCTGGAAGACGGAGGCGCCACGGACGGTCCCGAACTCGGATGGAGGCGGGGCTGGTGTCAAAACGACCGTGGACGAGTCTTCTTTCAGATGGAACTGAGGGCAGCCTCTGAAGATGTCAGAGTCGAACGTGGGGGCCAGAAAGGTGGAGGGTGGTCTATTCAGGAACAGAGAGACCAACCTAGCGCAACTATAGGAGGAAATTTAGAACTTCTATCTCCGGAGTCCGAACGCCGCTCCGCTTCTTGGAGTTGAAAGAAGACAGGGAGAGGTGACTCCCAGCCAAGTTTCACGTCCAGATATTCTGAGGAGAAGTCGTGGTGGACGTTTTACTAGGGCTCAGGTCCTCCTCCTGGGAGCTCTTGCGCAGTCGGGGAAGAATCTCATCCTGACGACAGTGTTAATTAAACCATACCAACTACTGTCCAGTCAACCGACTGATGAGACCGGCCTTCCGAAGACTCTGGCAGCCGTGAGAAGTCAGAGACAATGAGATAGTCAACACAATGAAGCACATGAGACAATTAGCACCATGAGACAAAGAAATAATCAATTCAATGAAACAATAAATTTGTCAACATAATGAGATGAAGGTCTAGTACGATGAAACAACAGGTGTTATTTAACATAAATTAGCTTAAAAGCCCTTAATGGGCCAAATAAGGGTGGCGTCGAGAGGCTAGTTAACCGGCCCAATGCTGCGCGCCGAGAGCTCTCCATCCGCTGAGGCACGCCGGGAAGGTGAAAATGGCGCGCCAATAAGCTTCCATACTAACTACTGTCCAGTCAACTGACTGATGAGACCGGCCTTCGTAAGATTCTGACGGACGTAAGAAACCCAAAGTACATGATTGCAACCCGTTTGGCTCCAATCTTGCCTGGTATTATATCTAAAGAGCAGGGAGCATTTATTCAAGGCAGGCAGATTCTGGATAATGTGTTTTTGGCTAGAGAGCTTATGCAAGACATCAATAAAAAGACCCGGGGGCATAATGCCATTATCAAATTGGATATGGCTAAAGCCTATGACAGGATGGAATGGGGATTCATTTTGGCTGTGCTGAAGAGATTTGGATTTTGCTCTCGATTTACTTCGCTTGTGGCCATGTTGCTTTCTAATTGTTGGTTTTCTGTTAATTTTAATGGCCAGTCCGCTGGCTATTTCAAATCTAGTAGAGGAATCAGACAAGGTGATCCCCTTGCTCCCTACATTTTTATTATTGCATCAGAGGTACTAAGTAGGGGGCTGTCTGATTTATTCCACTCAGGTATCCTCCAAGGATATTCTTCTTCCAGGGATGCTGTGTCTGTGTCTCATCTTCTATATGCAGATGATGTGCTAGTCTTCTTGAATGCAAGCAGGAGGAATATTGATACCTTACAGAAGTTCATTCACAGGTATGAATGCAGTTCTGGGCAGAGGGTTAACGCATCCAAAAGCAGTTTCTTTCTTTCAGCAAAGGCCCCTACATCTTGTGCTCATTATATCCGAGTGCGGACTGGCTATAAGCATCAGACGTCAGGTTTCAATTATTTGGGTGTACCTATTAAAAAGGGCAGGTACTTAATTTCTGATTTCAAGTATTTGGTTGACAAGGTACAGGGCAAACTCTCTAGCTGGCAGCCTAAAATGTTAGCACAGGCGGGCAGGGTTGTGCTTATAAACTCTGTCCTCAATAGTATTCCTATATACCTTGCCTCTGCATGTTTTATCCCTAAGAAGGTTATTAAATTTTTGGAGACCCTGGTTGCTGGCTTCTTTTGGCAAGGTGAGCAGGGATCCAGCAGGAGGCACTGGATCCCTTGGGCTGAGATTCAAAAACCAATGATGGAGGGTGGCTTAGGGGTGAAAAGTCTTCTTTCGGCGTTGTTCGGTCGGTGCGATCTACTGGGGCCGTGGGGCCCGCTGGTCCCTCTGTCCTTCGGCGCTGCTGTGGTGGGTCCCCCTGTAGTGGGACCCCTGGTGGGGCACCTCCGAGGATGGCGGTCGGACGGGAAATGTCGTTCGGGCCGTCCGGCCCCGGTCACCGGGCTTCGGGGTGGATGCTCACGGGCTGATCACTTCTATTTTCAGACGCACGCGCCAGCGGGATCGGGTGCTGCGGCCGATCTGGACGTCTGATCGGAGCACGGCTGGCACCGTTGGAAAGTCCTTTCGAAATCCTTCAACCTAGGACCAGAGAACTGCACCGGATCTGCATGGATCTGAGATTTTTGAATTTTATTTGCTGCTATTCGATAGTACCTGAAATATCAGGACAGCAGGGCAGTTCCCTGTAAATCACCATTGACCGCATGGAAGATGTTGGATCTGGGTTTTGGTCTCTTCACAAGAGTTGTAGAGAATCAAATCACGAAACTGGGACTATTTTTGGAATTGGAATTGGAGGTGTTGGCGATTTGATATGATGTTTGGAGTGACTAGTGGTCGGATCTGGGAACAAGGGGACAGAACTGTAGTTGGAACATTGGATGATTTTTAGAAAATATGAGATGGGCTTAAAACAAATCACGAAAAATATGGGGTGGAGGGGTGGATGGAAGGAACACCCAGTAAAATTGACAGCTCAAGAAAAAATCAAATTAAGGGTCGGACAAGCAGATCTCAGGTCTGCTGTCATAGGTAACAGCAAACTGGTAGATCTGGTGGCAGTAGGGAGATGAAATTTTAAAAATAGCAAACGTGGTCTTCTAGGGCTGAAATGTTTTGTGGATGGTGGGGTGGACGTGGGGAACCAACTTTAAAATTCTCAGATCCAACAAGATCCAGGGCTGAGGATGAAAATTCCGGAGGTGAGCTGCTGCAGGGGTGGACAGAATCGGCACGGCGGTGACGATGGCGGTGCGGTGGCGGCTCGTGGCGGCGATTGACGACCATTGTGTATAACAACGCACATTCTGGTACGTTCACCAGTCGACCTACCCAGGTGCATCGACATCCTATAATAGGTGCATCGGCAGAGCTATAGGGACCTTCAGTCCCTGGGAGTTTTAATAGACCAACCAGCTTGGGCCAGTCAATCGTTCTTCCCTAGGCAGTGCAGAAAAAGGGGGTTTCAGCCCCCGGACTTATGATTTCACTCCCTGGACTGTAATTAATAAAAAATATGAGTAAAATGTGCTAGAATTGAGTCGTTTAAACCCCTTGAGGGTGGTCCCATGGTGGGGCGCCAAATGACGTGAAATTTGAAATGTGGGGTTACCCGTGGTGGAGAATTAAAATAAGTGGTTGATTTCCAAGATAATGACCTCGGTGACTGGCGGCCCATATGCTCTATTGGTTTGGCCTCGTGGTTCGTGTGATACATATGTATCCATGGTTTAGCATCGTGTTAGTAGTTTCACGATGGGTTCCTCACTTAGAGTAATTTTTTCACTAGTCGTAGCTTGCCTGGGAACGCGTGTGCCGACCCACCCGGGAGAGTTGGAGAGCTAGACCTGAGAGAGAGATGGTTTCTAGGCTGGTTACTATAGGGCCTCCCCTGTAGTGGCTCAACTCCGGGCTGAGAGGAAAACTACCTAGAGGGCCTGATGTTGTGCAGTCAGTCAGTGTGTGCACACATGGTCGGGGACTTCGGATGCGTGCTGACGAGCATTGCCCTGACTAGACCCTTATTTGTGTTCAGTGTATGGTGTCTCAGTGTCCACCTAGGACAAGTAGGGAGGCTGATGGGGATATCACCTCCCTTGCCCACACTCATGGTGCGTCTCCTCGCCTCGGACGTATCTAGCATGGTCTAGTTATCTATTTTGAGTCATGTGATGTATTTTCTTATTTTATGAGAGTCATATCATTGTATTTTCCCTTTTATTTGAGTCATGTACCTAGGTTAATGAGTCATTTACCTATGTTTGGTGTCATTAGGGTGATTAGAAATAAAAAATAAAAAAATAAAAAAAAACTTGCATTCACCTCCACAAGTCCCCCAGGATGGAGTCACTCTGCATACATCGCCCTATAGAGGCGCAAGTAATCCTCACTGTCTTGCACATGCGACTCCACGAGCGTGCCACCTCGTTGCCAGCCTTCATACTGTTTGAGGAAGCGCACCTACCAATTGATGCAGGCTGCCCTCCCATGTGTCTTCCTCCCAATGCGAGGTGGTGCAGTCATATCTAGCCATTCCTGGGCAAGCCGTAAGGTCCTCATAGCCAATCATAGCCGAAGTGGCTCGATTTCGTTCAGACAATGGATCCAAAGGTCCCAACCAAATCGGTCACAGCATGTTATAACGCACGACTGGTCAACGTCGACCATGCCCACGTAAGGTCTCCAAATTACATATGTTAGCATGCACATATCTTCTTAGTCGTTCAAAAAAAAATTAAAATAAAAAAAGATCCCACCATTGTTGCAAGGAACTCTTCTAACTCACGCCTTAATGCCATCAGTTGGTAGGATAGAGGGGTTGTACTCATGACAGGTTGCCAGCACTGAGCCAGTGGCGCGACAGTTGGACACCAATATTGAGCCCTCCGCATCGGGATATAGTAATAGCTCCATAACTGCATCATTATGTACCATCAGCATTCCATGAAGTAGATTAATTACATCAAAAAATCAAAAATAAATAAATAAATAAAGACTTTACCTGGAGAAATGATGTGAAGCCACTCACAATCACCTCTCGGTTTGGCCCTTAGGATAGACCCTCAAATAAATGCGCCAGCACGGTAGCTCCCCAGGTATATTACCCTACTCTTTTAAGGTCTACTAGGAGCTCTAGGATGCGACAATGGATGCCGTCTCCCTTTCAACCTAGTAGCAAACTCCCCAGTAGGAAGAGGAAAAATCTCCTCAAATCCATGCTTGACCTCTCCCAATTGCTCGCATCCACGCAGTACATGGCACGTGATCCTCTTTTAGTTCTCTCCATGAATTCTTCCAAGGACTCGTTATCATGTGGATGAGTGTCAGTAAGCCCCAAGGCTTCCATGATAGATGCCTTGGCTACTAATCTGTTCTTTCGATCATCCAAGTCCATCCCCAATAGCTTTTGAGCCCCTTCTTGATAATCGAGGTAGGTGACCCCGGTCACCACCTCGCCATCTACTTTGAGGCATGTGATTCAGACCACATCTTCCAAACTGGGCACCATGTGCCCCCCGGGCATTAGGAACACCCGATTCACTGGGTCCCATCTTTCGCGCAATGCTTGAATGAGGATAAGGTCAAGCTTAATTGGTTCAATCTGAAGAAAGGCCCCAAACCCCATCGCGTCTAGCCGAGCTTTCTGGAAGTCTGGAAGACCCCGATAGGCGGCCACCACTAATTCTCACGAGATGTGTGACCTCATCATACTCTGTGCGTACAGAAGAAATGAGAACGGGGTGCATTGTTTAAAAAAAAAGCTTGGGATAAAAGAAAGGATGAAGGAAGGAATGAAAGGATGTATTACAAGCTGCAATTGGGTCCTCTCACTAAGGTGCCCTTCAATGTTGGAGAGCCTCCTAGAACTACTGCTAGATCTACTTCTCTTCGAGGAGTGGGAAGACTCGCCTTCTATCCTGAAACTAGGCTAGTCCTCCATCCTAAAGATTGAGAAACCCTCACTCCTTCCCCTTTTTAGAAGCTTTCACTCTTCAAATTAGCTACCACCACTCCGGGTCTTCAGGTGGAGCAAAAGGGAGTATTTATAGAGTGGGGTGAAGTTTGATCCGAAACTGTCACTATTACCTTTAGTAGTGGCCCTCGTAATGGGGCACCCTCCTTTCACTCTCATGTGTCGCTTCGCCACTTGTTTGGAGTAAATGATTTGGTGGCATGACTTGTGGACTCGCCTCCCTATCCAGTCAAAGGGTTCCCTATGGTCGTTGTCATGTTGCAAATAGTCTTTGAGTACAAACAAAAAAATGAGGGACATTCACATGGGGAAAGAGGACTAGAGGTCAGCGTCATTGAATTTGGTGGTAGACTCCCTTTGAAAATAATGGCCACGTCGAGACACGATTCCCCATTTCACAGTGAAAGTTGTGTCGAACATGTCACATGGGAACAGCATGAGAAGAGAAGAGGTATAGAAGAGGAGTGCAGAAAGGACAAACAAGTGACAGGAAAATAAATCATTTCGTTCATATATAACCAAGTGTCATGAACACCATAAATGAAGGATAGGGGGGTACAAGTACCTCTATCTAATCTCACCACCACCCTCCTGATCGTCTCTCTCCTCCCTCCCAAGATGAGGATCCCTCGGAGGCCTCATGAAGGTCTTTGAGGCAATGCTCGCCTCGCCCCTCAGCGCCCGCTCAACCTCGGTGGCTTGCCGCTCCTCTATCGAGGTGACTAAGAAGCTACCCATGGAGAAGGAGCCGGACTGACAGAGGTGCGTGGCTCGATCCCATCCCCTCTGATATCACTCCTCACTCTCTCTCAACCTCTACTCCGACGTGCTGAGGCCTAGCCGGAGCTCCATCACCTGGGCCTCCAGAGCCCTCCTCTCATCCCAATCCCTCTACCACTTTGCCCTCCTCTCCTCTCTTTCCCTCTCCCTCTCCACGCTCTCTCTCTCTCTTCGCATCCCTCCTCGCCACCTGGAGGGAAACCCTCACCTCATGGACATCTCGAGGAAGCTCCTCGACGTCACGGTGTCACAGCTCCACTTCTAATTCTGCCACGGTGGTCGCTCAGATGTCGCACTCCTCCTCTGCCTGGGCCGCGTGAGTTAGAGCATACCAGATCTCCACTACCTGCCAAAAGCTGACCATTCTACAAAGTCAACAAAATGGGGTAAGAGTGTAATGGAAGTTCAAAATCAAGCAAACACTCACCCGAAATGTGAGCTCACGCTCTGCCCCCTCGGTGCAAGCCACCACATCGGTGAGCTGCTCTTGGAGGGAGGCGACCTCTGGAGTAGGAGCCTGGGAGCTGGAAGAGGCTCCCCCGGTCATCCCTGCTGTCGCCCCCAGCTGGGCATGCTGAAACAAAGAAACAACGATAGTTAGTGACTGAACACCAAGAATTTAGACATCCCAAAAAAAAGAAAAGAAAAAATGGAAGCATCTATAGTGAATGATGCATCCCCCTGTATGCATTTTACTATATGTTATCTACGCTATTAGATTATATCAAGGACCTTGTGGCTTTGATAAATCTGGAATTTGAGTTCCCCTTCATCAAAAACAATGATGATTCCAGAGGAGTCTTAAGTCATACGGATAGGCCGTTGAGCCGTCTAAGACTGGGGACGATGGTTCCCTTTTGTGAGTTGGTGCGCGGATAAACAGGCTTCGGCTTAGTATCAGCTCACAAAATCGATTTCTTAACTCAGTCTGGGCAGCTTAGCAATATTATCCTTGATTACTTTCTATTTTAGTTTAGTTTAATTTTTCTTTTAAACCCGGCATGCATTCATGTAGGACTTTGAATCAATGTTGGAAAATCATTCTGATAAGCTGATTTTGAAAGTCAAAATGATCTTAATATTCAAGATGTGAGATATTCATTACCGAATTGAATCCTCAGCTCGTCTTGTCACTGCTTGGGTCGTTTTCTCGAAAAACTCTTTGTTTGGATTTCTATCCTCATATTTTCACCCCTCTTTTTCTTAGATCCGCCTTGGTTGCAGCACCTCCACATGGCTGGTAACCGCTCCCCAATGGTGAAACCTACGGGTTTGTGACTCGAGGTACTTCCACCGCATTGGAAGTTGATCATTCCTTTATCTCCTTCGTGCCCACGTGCACATTTCTCATTCTTTCGTCCAAACATTTCTGTTTTCATCAAACTCCCAAGATTGCGTCATCTCAAGTTTTAGATTTAATTCTCATCAAGTGATGTTGGTCGCGTGTCTCATCACACCTTGGCATCTATTTTTCAGCTCACTATGCTCCCTTGCAAAGCAGACGCCAAGGCGGGGCAGCTGTAGACACGCTAAAATTGACATCATGTTGAGCACATTTCATATCATTTTATAACACCCCAATTTGACCCTCAAATTGAATTTATTTGAGTGATTTTCCCATGTTTTCTTAGATTTCTCCCTTTTCCTCCCTTTTCTTATTTTTTTCCTATTTTTCTGGAGCCTTTCACATATGTTTAAAATTTAATAACTTTAAACCATGACAATATAATTCTTGCATGAGCATAGTTCTAGAATCCTATGATTTTTCTGTACATGACCATGTTCCTGATCCTAGAAATTTCTCTTGATAAGTTATTTTTACTGTTCCATGACCAACCTGCTGCAATAATTGAAATGACGCCACGATCTAAGGTGTTATATTGAAATTGAACGCCCTTGCATAGAGACGTCATATCAAGAAATAACGCCGTGCTTGAAGTCGTTGTTGTAAATTTATAATATTTTTATTCTTGTGACATTTCCTGGAAAAGATATAATGATGAAATCATCTGGAAAACGTGATAAGCAGTGACTGAGTGAATAGTCGTTATAACAAGAAATAACGACCCAGACTAGGGCGCCGTTTCTGGAAAATATTGTAATAATAATTTCTAAAAATCTACTAAATAGTGAATTAACGACAGAACGAACATGCGCTATATTGTGAATTAGTGGCCTAGATCAAGGCGCTATTTACCTGATTACTATTTTATGAAAGTTTTCACAGTAACCTGATGACATGTTATATATTATAGGCACTATATTCCAATCCGTGAGTATAGTCCCACTTTTCTCATTGTTTTATATCGATTACCCTCAACTCTCCGTGACTTATAAGCTCTCCATTAGACATTCCGTTCTTTTGGACTAGCAAGTTTGTCATAGAGACCTCTGTTAGTCTCCGCTAGCCTTGGATTCCCTCAAGACAGCCGAGCATGTTGTACCGTTAAAACCCATGATACTTGATTTCGCCATGTCATTTTGATATGGTATATCAGCCCTCATGAAAGGCTATGTGGCTATCATGAGAAATATCTTTAACGGAATGGGGAACCATGCCGTTATTATCCTTAAGAATTATGTGTCATGGACACTAATTCTATCAGCTTGATCATGTCAAAGAACGAGTACCCATTATTTATATGGTTGCTTATTCTTATTATCTTGGCACCTAGTTAAGGAGCCATATTCGTGAGGGAGTGGAGTGGAGGCGGGTGCGTCCGGCGTGGAGGTTGGCTTCGGCGGTGACAGTGGGGAGGCGACGGTGGCAGGAAGGTGTGGGGAGACGGGTGTCGACGCGGGGGGTGCACGGGGGCTGCAGGTGAGGTCGGGAGAGGGGTGATGGGTACGCGTAGGGGAGAGAGAGATCGTCTGCGGCGGGAGGTGAGAGAGGAGGTGGTGGCGTTCGCGGGAAGTGCAGGGTGGCAACGGGTGGTGGTGCAGCGGCGGCGTACGTGGCGGGGGGTGGTGCGGGCATGCAGGGGGTGGTGTACGGCTGTGGAGGCACGGGGAGGTGGGCTGCGTGTGGGTTGCTAGGTGGCGAGGTGGGTAGCAGGGAGGAGATGGGGTCGGTGTTGGTCGCCGGAGGTGACGGAGTGAGGGCGGTGGCTGCGGCGGTGAGTGCAGGTGAGCGGTGGGAGCGGCTGGGGGTTGCAGTGGATGAGTGCAGTGAAGACGACGGTGAGAGCTGGCCGGAGTGTGGCTGTGACGGTGGTTGTTGCCGTGTGCGGCAGGTGGTGGCAGAGAAGTGTTGGGTTGCTGCCGTCGTGGGGGAGAGGGTCGCGGCGATTCGGGGCGGTGACTGGGTGAGGGAGTGGAGAGAGGAAGAGGAGAGGTAGGTGGTAGCCGGAGTTGTGGAGTTAGAGAGAGGTTAGCAGGGTCGCTGGGTGGCCGGTGGCAGAGTGGAAGCCGGAGGGGGAAAGGGGGGGTCTGCCGGTGCGTGGAGGGTGAGGGAGAGGGACGCGGTGGTCGGTGTTGGCAGTGGTGGTTGGTAGCGGTGTTGGAGTTCTCTGTGGCGTGAGGAGGAGTGGAAGGGGAGTGGCAACTGTGGTTAACGAGATGATGGGGAGTGGGCTGTTAGCAGAGAGAGGGCGAGGGTGGCCATGCAGTGGGGATTCGCGGCGGCGGTGATGGCAGAGGGAGGGAGTGGGAGGTGGTGGCCGGCGAGGACGGTGGTGCGTGAGGAGAGGGGGGGTGGAGGCGGTCATCTGCTACTCCTGCAGAAAGTCTCATGGCATAGAAGCAGATGATTTAGCGCATTGTAGAGGCGAAGTTCGCTCAACATGGGGAGGGAATGGCCACCATTGACTTGTACAGTGTGTCTTATCCCCTCCACTATCAATTCAAGAAGCTTCCGCCTGACTGCTCGAAAGCCCCGAAACTCCAAAAGTTCAACGGGCAGGGCTCTCCCCATGAACACCTGGCCTATTATATGACTGCTATGGGTGAACTGGCACTGGAAGAGGCATATTTGCTGCGGTATTTCGCCACGTCCTTGACTGGCATCGCTTTCCAGTGGTATTCAAGACTCAAGCCCAACTTGGTAGCCGATTGGGCAGACATGCAGAAGAAGTTTGTCGACCGCTTCCAAATGGTCGAACACAAAGTCTCCCTGGCAGAGTTTTGTTCCCTTCGGCAAAAGAATGGTGAAACAACATTGGACTTCATCAAGCGATGGAGGGACGTCAGTATGCGCTACGATAACCCTCCGACGCCCGAAGATGCAATCACCATCTGCCGCAGGGGTCTCTCGGCAGAAGTTAACGAGAAGCTTCTGGGCTCCAACATCCGAAGCTTTGACCAGCTAAACACTGTGGTGGCGGAGATAGAAATGTTCTTTGCCGACCACCCTACACAAGCTTCTGCCAAAGGCAAATCCTCCAAGGACCGTCTGGCCAGCGGCAAGGAGGTCAATGCCGTGGACTTCTCCCCGACGAATGGAGATAAAGGGGAAGGAAAGTCCAAAGGAAAGAGTAAAAAGTCCGATAGCAAGACAAATGCGTCTCCTTTAACGGAGCACATGAAGACGCCCTATTCCTTCAGGAAAGAGCACACAAAGATGCTCTTCGATCTCTGCATGAAGGAGCAGCTCATTACTCTGCCAGATCCACGGAAGCCCTCAGAGGTGGATAAGACAGAGGACCCTACCTATTGTGTGTATCACCGGAGGTTGGGTCATACTATTGGGGATTGCTATGTTTTCAAAAAGGTGCGACGCCGAAGTTATCGTTCAATTCACGCTCGTGTGTAGATCCAGATCTGCCTCCCCAGATATCATCACTATCTTTAGAGTCGACCACAGAATCTTCCTGAGAAGATCTGAGCGTGGTGATTTTTTGAGGGAAGCCTCTGCAAGCCACGAGTAATCCAGCACTAGTTTTGCATCAATCAGAGTTCGGGATCTCTGGCAAGAATTCCCACCTTGAAGCCACGCAACTTTGTCTAAGCCTGTGGTCCAGATCTTCAATTCTCTGATGCAAGAATACTACAGATCTACTCCCAGTTCCTTTAAATCTGAGATTCTAAGTGATCATAGATTTTTATGTTTTCTTCTCGCCACCTCTAAGCTCGTGCCTTTCAGAAGTCCGTGCTGATTGTGGCAAGGATTTTCGTGAGACTGCGCCGACCACCCTGTGCAGATCTGACCCAGATACATAAGCCACTTGCAGAAGCTGCCCCAACTTCCTCCTCTGAGATCTGACCGAGTCCATTGGTATGGGTCTTCCTATGGACGTCACCAACGATCTCCAATAAACGGTGATGCATTTCGACATCGGGAACTATTTTTCCCATAATTCTTTGTCTACCTGTGCAGTTCTATGTGGGCAGAACCAGAGCCCTGGTGCAGGTGCTGTCACGTGAGATTTGATCAGATCTGATCGTGCAGTTTGGCTGGAGAGTTCTTCATCCAGTCATCGACGTGCTCCCACAAACGGCACCCTGATCGGACGTCAGATCCAGCTGTACTGAATTCCGTAAGTTTGCTACGCCGGGTGACCAGCACGGGCAGAACCGCTCAGGTTTCAATTGTCTCACCCGATCGGCCCCGACTTGCCTCCCTTGTCTTCTATGAGTGCAGCCCGTCAACCAATGTTCCATCAGCCCTGAATTTGTATTTGTAGGGTAGTGGTTTCCGTCGTAAGAAGAAGCGTAAGAGATTTGATCAGCCGTCATTTTCTGAGCAGAGTCAGCAGTTGGGTTCGTATGTTCGACCGCTTAGCCTAAAAAGCTCAAATAAAGCCCTAATACAATCTAGTTGGCCACAGCTCGGCCTACAAAAGCCCAATATGATATAAAATGAGCTCCAACTAGCTCTCGGCGTCATCTCCAAGCCATAGCGACGTCTGCACGTCCCGAACTACACTACGTGTCCTGTAATGTCGCTCTGCCGAATTACGTCGACCTCAAGCTCGGGTGTCCTCACCAGTAGGCAAAGAGGGCTGGGGCCACCTGCTCAATCGAAGATGGTGCTCACTCGGCTCTCCCCTCCACCGAGCTAGAAGGGGCTGAGCCTATTCGGCCGACTCTCCCTTCTACCGAGCGAGAGGGGGCCGATGAGGTCATGGAGGTCGTAGCGGGGGCGGGCGACTCTCGGGCGGTGGTGGCTGATACTGGAACATCGGGCGAAGCAAGAGGAGCTCAAGGTGGAGGTGTCCTGGCCTAGCCAGTCAAGGCCAGAGGGTCACGAGGAGACGCGACTCATACCTAGCCGACCGAGGCAGGAGAGACACGGGACGGGGTGGCCCAGCCCGAGCCAACCAGTGGGGCTCCCGAGGGAGTATCGCTCAGAGGGGGAGCCCCCATTCCGGCATCTCTGGAGAGGACTGGTCCTCCTCTTGACATCCAAGGTTCCCTGTATCAGAGATGATGTAGCATAGCCTCGGGGGTGGTGCGAGGAGGAGATCAACAGAATCCTCCATCCGTGGTCCTCGAGTTGATCATGGAGGGCGGTTTGTTTCTAGCCTAGATGGGGGCCGATGTAGCTGACACCTACACTTGGGCGGAGACAGATCGATCGAATCTTGCTTGGGCCATCAGCACATCCGATTATAACATCGCTCAACTCACTACCGATCTCGAGGAGCTTTGGCAGGAGATCACCTTGCTTCGGGAACGGGTGAAGTTGAGCCAGGCGGAGGCTCGTGCATTAGGTGAGTAGCAAGCTCAGGCCCGTAGTTCACTCGAGTTGAAGAGTAGACTCCTAGAGCAGGAGCGCGCGACTCAGGGTTCGAGCTCCAGCAACACCTAAGACGGGCCTCCAGCGTCGAATTCTAGTTTCGTCACACCCAAGACTAGCATTCTGCCCTGGGTCCCAGCACCGTCAGCACTCAAGACGGGCTTCTAGCCCTAGAGCCCAGCCCTGTCAAGCACTCAATTTGGGTTTCCAATCCCAGAGCCGAGCTTCATCAGCTCCTTGTACAAGCTTTTTGCCTCGGGTACTAGCTCCGTCACCACCAGTACGGGCGTCAAGCCGTGGGTCACCGCCCATCTGATATCCTCAGTTCACAACATGGGTCGTGAACCCCGAGTTCCGGTGACAACTCTGATGGCCTTAGTGAATGCTAGGCTTCGGGTCTCCACTCTATCGGCCCCGACTTGGTCATTGAACTCCCGAGCTCTTGTTACACCGATGCTCACCAAAAATGCCATGCTCTAGACAACCCCGGACCGGCTTCATTCAGTCCACCACATTGGTGCTGAGTCAACTTCAGCCCTACAAAAAAAGAAAGGGGTGCCATAGTGGCTGCAAAAGTGGGAGACCCACCGCTGTCGCCCCTGCCTCCAGAAGACAAGGCGGGACTCAAAGAAGTAGATGCACCATCATCACATCGGGGGCAACCACCCTGATCCAATATCCAGCCTCCTAAGCCCAAGCAAGGGGGCAACTCCAAGGAGGAGCTCCCGTCCTCATTCCAATGAATATGGGTCATTAGAAAAGAGGCCCAACCCATTTGGGGGTCATGAGTCAAGATATCCCTCCACTCACCAGAATGGCACCAAGCTCAATGATGTGACACCACCTTGGGGGTGGCAGCCACTCGACCAAAAGCCCCTTGGACCTATCTATGCAAGCAACCGAGCCGAACGGCGGACTCACTCAAGTGGGTTCACCCGCGTCGCACACACCCGGGTCCGTAGGTGGACCGGCGATGAAGGTGAGGGTCTGAGGTTGGCCCTTGAGGTTCCAAGGGCTTGGTTAGCTTAGGATGGACCCCCTAAGGGCCTGGGATGTACATGCATAATGGAATGCATTAGGAACTAAGCTTACATCTTTTAGAATGTCAGGGAACGTAACGGACTAAGATCACGCTGTTACAAGGTGTGACAGATCAGGGTAGGGGCGTTACCTTGATTGTGACGCGCCTCCCTTGGTCCGTTATACTTATCCGAACATCTTACAAAAAACACAAAGACAGTCATACAGACTATAACGCACCAAGCAAGGGGCGTTGAATCCTTGTAACGCGGCTCCCATGGGCCGTTACACTCACCAGAACGACAGAAATCCATAGCTTACAAATAGGACATGTAACGCACCAGGGCTAGTGCATTGCATGACTCTAACGCATGTAGTCAGGTCCGTTAAAGGCACCCGAACACCTAAAATCCAAAACTTTTGAATAGAATGTAACGCACTAAGAATGACGTGTTACACAACCATGATGGACCAGGGATGGGCCGTCAAACTAACCACCTATCTGAGTCAATGGTCAAAGGGACGGTCAATAGTCAATTAACGGACCAGGGTTGGACCGTCACCATTCAGGTAACGCACCAGGGCAGGTGCGTCAGGGGACTTTATCACTCCTAGGGTGGTGCGTTAAATCGAATGGGTTGCCAAAATCTGGAGTTCGAAACCGAACCCCCTCCTGGTCGACCGAAATCAACGGGAATCGCGGGAAAACAAGTTTTCAAGCTAAACTACTAACCCACACCAACACTCCAAAACTAAACATGCCCTCAATCTGAACCCCTCATGTCTGTCATCTAAAATTGTGTGTCTAAGATGTTTACATTTCATGTAAATCAGTCTGTGCTTAATTAAATCTTCTGAAAATTTGAATTGCACATAATGTTTATGGTAATCTCTCTCTGACTGAATTGCATGTTTGTTTCATGAGCATACCCCAAGACACAATAGACGTGTGTTTGTGGCACTTGAATGATCATCTCATACTGCATCTTGTCAGGGGGAGCATTTAATAAGACTTTGTGCTGCATAAAGGTTGACTTCATCCAAACTAAGAGATAGAAGAAAAGAAAGGCCTTAAGGCCATCAAAGAACAAGCTCTACATGCCCTCCACCAGAACACTTAATTCCCCTTCATTTCCCCTTTACCGGCACGACCTATAGCCCTTCACCGGTACACCCCTCAACGGCACACTCCCCCATCGTCTCGCCCCCCTTTCGCCGACACAGCCCCTCTATAGTCTCTCCGTCCGTCTCATTCCCCTCAACGGCACACTCCCCCATCGTCTCGCCCCCTTTCGCTGGCATAGCCCCTCTATCGTCTCTCCGTCCGTCTCATTCCCCTGTGCCGGCACAGCCCCTCCATCGTCTCACCCTCCGTCTCATCTTCTGTCCCTCCCACCGTCTCACCATCCCACCGTCTCTCTGTCTGTCTCACCTCACACCCCATTGTCTCACCTCACGCCTCACCGTCTCTTCTTGCGTCTTCTCCACTGTCTCTCTCTCTCTCCATCTCTTCCCCACCGTCTCACCCTCTCACTCGCCGACGCGCCCCCCTGCGTCTTCCCCTCCGTCTCACCTCCACCGTCTCCTTCTTCCCTTCGCCGGCACGTGCCCCCCCTCCATCTCACCGCGCCAGCGTCTCTCTCTCTTTCCCCTACCGTCTCATCCCTTCTCCACCGTCTTCTTCTTCCTTCGCCGGCACGCCCCGTTAGCATCTTCTCCCCACCGTCTTCCTCCTTCGCCGACGCGCCCCCACCGTCTCACCTCCATCGTCTCCTTCCTCCTTCGCCGACACACGCCCTCCGTCTCACCTCCTTCCGTCTCCCTCATCTCCACCGTCTCACTTCCTCTCCTTCACCGGCACACACCTCCACCGTCTCACCTCTTCCCCCTTCGCCGGTACACCCACCGTCTCTCCCTTATCTTCACCGTCTCACTCCTCTTCGCCGGTACGCTATATATACTTATATATATATATATATAATAAATGATGATAGTGATAAAAACGACAAAAAGGAATCAGAAAAAGGAGTAATAAAAGGAATAAATGTGCAACCCCTCATGTGGACTTGTCAATCTCATCTTCGCATGCATTCTCATTCGTTTTATGTTAGCCCCAGACAGTCCACTATCTCAACAATTAATCAAAAGTTTTCCTCCTTTTTGGAGGATGTAATTAACGTTATAATCTTTATGGTATGATGGACTTTTGGTCCCGACACGGATCCCACTCTTTTCTGACTCGGGTCAGATCAAGCGCATAATAAAATCTTGTCACCTAGTGACTGGCACGCCCTTTCTTTCTTTTTTATTTTAAATATAAAAGAGGGAAGCAAATCTTCAGCCCATCAAACAAAGCCTGGCACGCCCAGTGGGGCTGCAGTCTCCTTTCATCTTTTTGCCGAGATAAATGGGCCCCAGGGCTCTCCCAAAGAATGTTGATCGTTTGCTCATTTCTGTAATTGTAAAAATTGACGATGGCTGTTGGATTCGATGCCTTGACTTTCGGCCCATAGATCGTGGCCAATCACGCTGCTGTTGGGTACCTGGCGGTACCAACTGTCTTTGGTTCCTTCCCATCGGTGGTCGGCTTCCCGAACATCTTGGGGGTAGCCTTTGCCGACATGCTGGATGTTGAGGCCCTGAAGCTGGCTGAGGAAAGGATTGACATGAAGCCTAAGGCCCACAACTCTCGAAGCTGTAGGAGCTTGACAACAGGTCACACTCAGCTGATTAGGTGCATGGTGCACCATGTGGCTCAGGGAGTCCGCCCCACCTATTGCAATAAGCCCGGGAGTCACCATCAGGGGAAATCCAATAGAAGAATTGCTCCTACTGCCAGATGACTTTTAGTGTTTGGGAAGTGTGTTTTGATCGGTGGTGTCCGTATTTTCCTGGATGGGCGCAACGCCCAAGCAATTACAGATTGAGTGGTCACTACCGTGCCAACCTATAACTCCTTCCAGGCCCTTTCCGGGTGGAGAGCTGAGAAAGAAGAAGAAGGCCACCAAGGTCGGAAAGAGCTGGCCTCAAGGCCAAAGAAGTTTAAATAGGTTTGGGTCCCCAAGAAGATCCAGCCCATCCACCAAGAGGCGCCTATCTGTCGGCGCCCTGAGCATGCTGAGACGGTGAAAAAGAATGAGAGGGGCTCGACCCAAAGAAGAGAAGAAACTGCCACGGATCCTTCGTGTCGCACTAGCTTCAGGGCATGTGCCTGACAAGCTGATATCCCCACAGTGGGGAGAAGATTTGAGCAGATCGCCGAAAGAGTATTGCTAGCTTACATCCCTCCGGTAGGAGGTAGACAACTATCCCCAGTCCTGCATCAGGGACTAGGGCAAGAGGAGATGACAAGCATGCTCAGAAACTATTTCAGGGGTATGCACAACCCGTCAATAGGCCAACAACGACTGCTGCAAGTAGCCATGGCAGAATAAGACGACTGTCCACCAATGGCAGTTGAAGAAGTAGAAGAATGAAGAATGATGTCATCGGTTGACGACAATGGACATGAAGATGGCTTGAAGTTCAAAGCCTATGAAGCTACTCCCTAGCTGGCGGAGAGCAGAAGAGTCTCCGTATTTGAAAGACTAACCTTCCCAGGTCATGCAAGGAGGAAGGTTCATCAACAAAGAAAGTACATGTGGGTTTTTGCCTGCAATATGGCCGGAGTGGCCGATACATGTGGAGGTCTGCCTGAGCACCCACAAGAATTGGCTCGATTAGCTGAAAGGCTAGGGCCAAACACCAGAAGAGCTTAAGTAGCAAGAGAAATGTTGAAAGCGACAAAAGGAAAATAAGTATTGCCTGAAGAAGTAACCACCCTCACTGCAAATGTGGTGATGGCTGAAGAGGAGGACGTGACCCTGAACATCTCATCCGAAGGAGCTTCAGGGGAGATAGTAGAAGCCATCCCTAGCACAGCAACCATGGACCTATCAGTTCTGATGCTACTCCAGAAGTACCAGTAGGAGATAGAACTCCTGAAGAAGTAGTTGATGGAGAAGACAGAGCAAGCCTCGGCCTCCAAGCAGCCTAAAATGTAGGTTGAGTCATCGTGGGCTGGCAACAACCCGTGTGACTTCTCGCCATTATATACTCTGCCCCAGTCGGCACAGCCCAGCATGGCGACTACCCAACAGTGTCCACCATAGCAACTAATGCCACTGGTGCTATCGCAGGTGCACCAAACGCCTCCACTGCTGCGACCTCCTCTATAGGTGACCACCCTGGTCACCCCTTATCTGCAGTCGGCACACTTCTACCCAGAGTTGGCCGATCCGATCGCTATCAACAAGCTAATGGTGGAAAGAATGATTGAGTTGAAGCTCACCGAGCGAAGTGAAGGTGACTATATTGCATTTAATGGCTACCAGGCGCCATACCCACCACACCATGCAGCCAAGTAACTCCCTCTTGGAATCAGTAACCTACCCAAGTTTGACAAGTTCAACGGGAATTGATCCCCGAAGGAACACGTCGCTTATTATATGACCGTCATGGGCGATCTATCCACAGACGAGTCATAGTTGCTGAAGTTTTTTGGGTCCTCACTGACAGGGCTCACATTTGAGTGGTACTCCAGCCTCTCGACCGGGTCGATCATCGACTGGCCAGATATGCAGAAGAGATTTAGAGAAAGTTTTCATGTCACCGAGAGAGAGGTCATGGTGGCTGAGCTCTACTCAACAAGACAAATGGCAAATAAAATAGCCCTTGAATACATCAAGAGGTGGAGAAATCTCGGAATGAAATGCAAGCGGCCCACGCATCAGGAGGACACTGTGCAGATTTGTAAATAGAACCTCAAGAGGGAGGTACTAGAAAAGATGATTTGTATGGAGATATGGTCGTTTGACCGCTTGAATAATGTGGTGGCCGAAGTGGAAGCCTTCCTTGCAAGACCTTCCCCTACATCAACCTCTGCCACCGCACAGAAGGCAAAAGCAGCGGAGTGGCGCTCAACACCTAAAGAACCAAACACTCTAGATGTCAAGGCGTTTGAATAGCAGAAAGATAAAGGCAAGAAGGCAGTTGCTCCTCAGCCTGCTAAAGCCAGAGACAATAAAGAGGGTGCCTCTCTAAGGGACAAAATGAAGAAAGCCTATTCTTTTTTGGAGGGCAGCAAGAAGGATGGCCGCGGTAACCTACGGACCGCAGGTGGTCGCCAACCACGCCAGGCATGGCTACCTGGCGACTCCAATCTTTCTGGCCAATCAGAATATTTGTGAGATTCGCATGTTTTCTTTATAATTTTGAGAAGGGTTTTGTTTGTGACCTCGGCTTGACCGTTGCCTTGTGGATAGTATGGAGATGAATGATGCAATGCAATATTGAAGTTCTTACATAGGTCCTGGAGATCCTGAGAGATAAACTGGGGTCCGTTATCGGTGACGATGCTACTTGGCACTCCGAACCACGAGATAATATTCTTCATGATGAAGCGACACACCGTGGTTGCTCTAATCTCCACGTATGCTTCAGCTTCGGCCCACTTGGTGAAGTACTCCATGGCGGTAAGGATAAAAGATTTCTGTTTGGTTTGGGAGTTAGGATCACCGAGTAGGCCAACGATGTCGAAAGCCCACATGGAGAATGGCCAAGGAGCAGAAAGAGGATGAAGAGATGAAGTTGGAGCGTGGATTTTATCGGCATGGAGTTGGCACTTAAGGCACCTCTTGACGTAGAGGGAGCAGTCTTCCTCTAAAGTGGGCTAATAGTAGCCCTGCCTAAGGATTTTGTTTGCTAGAGCCTGGCCATTGACATGACCTCCACACTCGCTAGAATGAGCTGCTTCGGCTACCTTCCAGACTTCATCATCGTCTAGACATCTCATGAGCATTCCATTAGTAGCACACCTGTACAATTCTCTAGCGATGATAGTGTACTTCAAGCCGGCTCTTCTGATTGACTTTCGATGCTCGGCATTTGCCCCTTCTGGGAACGATCCATCTTGACAGTATAGCTCGATTTCATGATACCAGGGCAATTCTTCTTCCGCCAAGATCTCTTCTAATTCAGTTAAAGATACTTCCTTCAATTCTTCCTTCTCGACCCTTGCCTCTACAATTTTCCTAAGGTTAACATACCAAGGATCCTGAAGAGAGGGTGCGTCCAGTCTCTGAACGACGATAGTCTCAGTGCTCCGACTGAGAGGAAAAGATAGAGAGGAAGCGAGGGAGGCTAAAGCATCAGCTAGAATGTTCTCTCTTTCTTCTTCTTCGTGGATCGCTTCTCTCTGCTCTCACTCTCTTTCTCTGGGCTCGTCTTCTCCCTTCTTCTGGTTCTCTCTCTCTTTCTTCGACTTCGCAGACTCAGTCGCCGTAGCAGCGTAGCAGCTCTTCTATTTATATCAGCTTCATCTTCACCTCTTCGAAAATGAGATCCCCTTCTCACTTTTCTGGGCTCACACTCTTCTCTTGTGTTCTCTCTCACTCTCTGCTGTTCTTCTTCTCTTGGCTTCGTCGTCTTCTCCGATCTATTCTCTCTCTCTTTTTCTTCTCGCCCCTTTTTACAAAGGATAAATCCTCATTTTATATCACCATTGGATCGCGTCGGACCTGATATTATTAGGCCACATTAGATCTGACAATTTTTTCTCTCCTCAAGTACCGTATCGTACCGTATCAACTAATGACCAACCCGGAGGGTAGGAATTGTACATCAAACCTTTGGAAGGCACCACATAACTCGGGCCCCTCACTTATGAAAAATTATGCAGATGTATCCACAGCAACTGGATGTTTTGTTGGCGCGATCATTGTAAACTACTATTTGGCATGGGGCTTTATTTGACCCAACATAAATAAATACGGTCCCATGCCAGCAGGGGTAGGTAAATAATTATGAGCGCCGATTTGGGTTGTTTTAATAAGTCTTTGGCATCTGTCTTAGCATGGATGGGAAGAAGAGTTCCACTTGCTGCATCGTCAGCAGCTTCTTGTTAATTTTTGTTATTATTTTACAAAATTAGCATGTCAGATCTTATCTAAGTTATATGTCGGGACAGCTCGATCGGCAATCGAACGGTAAACAATTTTTTTTTAAAAAATTATGCACCTCAGCACACCCTAAATAATAGACCTACCATTTTGGCCCATTTAGGGCATAGACTTTTTAACTTTTTTAGAACTATCCGATCATTTATCGGACTCTACGGATATACAATTTGGATGAGACTCGACATGAAAATTAATTTTTTAAAAGATTAAAAACGCCCATGAGAGGGAAAAGCCCAATTGGGCCTTAAGTGACTTTAAGGTCCATTATGAAGGCCTTAAGGTCCAATATGACATAACCCCCTTAATGGACTCTAAATGACTTAGCCCAATGGTTTATTAAAGCCTTACAAGGAGCCCAAAAGCCTTACAATGAGCCCAAATGAAAAAAAAAACAAACAAATACACATTACAAGCCCAATAGAATGCAATAAACACACAATACACCCCAAGAAATACTAGAAAAATACCCAGACTCAAGACGGAGACTCCAGACTATCTCTGAGCCAAAGGGACGCCGATGTAGCTCGAGTGGTGCTCCGCGTATGGTACCCACAGCTCGCTGGTGCTTCTCGCCCGCTCCGGTGCCTACACCAATTCTCCCCGGGTGGGAGGAACTCGACCCCGTCGAGTAAGGGTCCCAAAGCTTGAGCTCTCCGCGTGTGATCACGACATCGTCTGGCACGGGGCGTCCTCTCCAACGCACAAAGAAGTGTTGGTAGGCTCCATTCCTGGTGGTGGTCACCTGCTCATCCAGTATACAATCTATATGCGTGCATTGAGGTTGGATGAGGTGGACTCTCGGGAGGTGTGTCACTCACAACAGGAGGAGAAAGCCCAAAACTCACTAGGGATCATCGCGGGGCTCCAATACTATCAGTTCTGAAACATCAAATTATCGAACTGACACCATAGTCGTCTAGTAGTTCAATAACGTGTGCATTCGAACCCATTTGTTCTTGACTTGGAAAGGACTGGCATCGTGGGCCTAGAGTTTCTCGACTATTCCCGAGGGAAAACCGTTCAGGTATGACCCTGATCATGACGTACTCTCCTTTTTAAAGCTCACGGATACGTCAGCGTGCTTCAGCTAACTCCTTATACGTGCATTACTGGCCTTTTGTTTGGATGACTTTATTCAAACAAGCTGGATAAGCAAACAGACATACAAGACCCTAGACAAACATAGACACCCTAACATGTACCTACTGACTTCTTAGTGGGGCGACCAAACCATGTCTTGATCGGCCCATTAAGCCCTAGGCTGACCAGTGGAGAGTGGGCTGGACCCTGGTTCAGTTCCGCCCCACTTATGGTAGCCCGGAGCCCATTTGGGTGGAATTCGAGTTAATTGGAGTTAAGCCCAGTTGAACGGATCGTCTTGGGCCGTCCATGTTGGCGTGCGGAAACTGTTGGACTGTTCATCCCCTGAGCGGCCCAATAAGGATCGTTTATCTTGTTCGTGGGCTTCATGTCCTTCCTGCCCTATGCGGCCCATACTTGACCGTTCTTATTAGTTGGAAGGCCCATTTTTGACCGTTCTTCTCTGAGCGGCCTAGAATGGTCTGTCCATCCCTTGACCTCGTGGAGGCTGACCCTCAACCCAGTTCCTATTAGTGCGGCCCAGAGGTGACTGTACGTACCGTAAGTGGCCCATTAGTGACCGCGTATCATGCAGACTCGATTTTTCATGTTTTATGATATTGAATCTGAGAACCTATTGGTTCTTGATAATTTGAACTTCTTGGTCACAGTATTTTCTTAACTTACCCTTGGGATTTTTCGAGGTAAGTTGTACCTTGATATGATTGGCCATTTGACCTGATTAATGTCTAGACATAGCTTGGGATCTTGGATCCATTAAATCAATGCCAACGCATCATAAGGGCCCGGTCTGGTCTTGGGAGGAGTGCCCGAAAAGTACTTGTGTCCCGGGGAGTTTGAATGACATGGTAAGGCATTGCACCGAGTGCATGACTAGTGTGGTGTCTACGATAATAATCTCTTACTTGAATTATTCATGATGTGGTTATAATCTAGCTTGTTGGCCAATTTCCAGTTTCATCATGTTTGATGCGGGACGGACTCACGGACTCGGCCTAGAACTCTAGACGAGCTCGCAAATGTCCCTTAGCGAGGGAAGCGTGCGGATGTGTGCGGTTGAGAAACCGGCATGAGCTAGGGTGGTCGGCTCTCTCGTGCCCGGATCGGGTCACGGGACGGTACACTCTCTTTATGCTTGTGATTATGACTTCTACTTGATAACTTGCTAACCTTTGGACTTCTAAATGCAGACTGACCCCGAGGGACACGTCGCGGAGCTGACTGGGCTCCTCACTGCGACGATCCGGGAGCGGGATGAGGTCCGTCAGGCCTTGGCCCTACTGGTGAGTTTTTCTTTCCTATGCTAAATGCATCTACTACCATACTGAGACACGACTGACCTGGAGCTTTGTTTTCAGCGGGGAGAGGAGGCCCAGAGGCAGGGGACCGACGCTCCTTCTTCCTCTACAACACAGACTCCGGTCGACCGAGCGGAGCGGGAGGCCGAGTTTAGACAGATGGTAGACCGGGCCGAGGTAGCTAAGGCGGCACTCACCGAGCGGGTACATTCTACACTTCCCCTTTTGTGAATTATATTCTTATTATATTAAAATACAGTTGACTAATAGTGAAATGCATGTATGCAGGTGACAGAGCTGACTACCGCCATCGGCGAGAGTGACTAGCTACGGGAGGAGCTTGCGCTGGCACAGGATGAGGCCGCCCGCTCGCGCGAGGAGGTGGCCCGTCTGCGCAGAGAGCTGGAGCAGAGTGTCCTCTTGCGAGAGCTGGTGGAGCGAGACCGAACCGCGGTGCAGGCGGAGGCAGCTGGCCTGCGGGAGTAGCTGGCGCGAGGCAGACCTTCAGAGTCGATGGAGTTTGCGGTCCTCCGAGCGGAGCTAGAGTGACTCCGCACCACAATTGCGGAGCTAGAGCGTTTTCGACAGGAGGCGTTCGAGCTTCGTGGCGAGGTGCGAGCTTACTAACAGATGAGTCGGTCCCGCAGCGTGAGTCATGCAGCTCCGAGCGGGAGTCGTGCCACTCACGGCTCGGTCGGACAGTTCCTGGCGACTTCCTCTCAGCGGCAGAGGAACGAGGAGGAGGAGCGGCGCCGACGCCGGGAGAGAGAGGAGGGAGCGACCTCTACGATGGCCCCGCCATCGAAGAGGCAGGAGGGTGGTGGGGACAGCGACAGGCCGGTGCCGCATCCTACCCCTCTCCGGGAGGGAGAGAGGTGCCGAGCCAGAGAGATCCATGGGTGATGTCCCCATCAGTAGTGCATGTAATGGTTTGCCCATCCCCATGATCCCCTCCCTGCGTGGAGTGTAGTAATTGTAATAGCAGGTATCATCGCCGAGCTTCCTCGACGCAGCGTGTCCGCCAGGTGTGCACGCTCCCCGGTTCACCCTCGTCTCCGACCGGAGCCGGTCCTTCAGACGGGCTAGGTACGTGCGGCTGCCACTCGAATTTCCTTACTTAGTATTAGTTCCAACTGCAATGCCCGTGAGAAGAGTGCCCGATCCAAACTTCTACTTTTTCGAGAGTACTTGCTTCCGGTGAAAGAGCGACCATTTGAACCGACCCGCTCGGTATCGGTCTGCCTGGTTGAATCCGGTGCCTACAACCTTGTTCCCCGGGTGGTTCACCACCACTTTCCTCACTACTCGGACCGTGTTCGACCCTCTCGCGAGCCACAGCTCATCGATCCATCACTACGAGTCCCGAGTGGAGTCCGCAACGTGCGCGATTGTTTGCCTTGTCAACTACATGATTGTGCTCGTTGCTTGTTGGCTTAGGTCCTTGTGTCTTGACCGGGTTCGTCCCTCGTCAGATTTGGTATCAGAGCAAGTTCTTGGCTTGCTCTCGCATGCCGAGTCCTAGGCCAACTTTCACTCCCTTGCATAGCCCCTCATATCAGTAGCATGTGGTCTAGTCTCTTAAACTGCATCATTTGTCCATTTAGACCAGCCAGTCAGTTTCCCCCATCCCGCTGACCCCATGTACACCCATAGTGTTGCCTCATATCGAGAGATTGGTCGACCAATTGGCCACGACACCCAGGTCAGGCCATCTTGCCACAACCAATCCATGGCCACTCATGTTGGCACTCCATACCTTCATTCCAGGCTTGTGCACATCTCTGGCCAGGATACTAGTTTGTCCAGCCACCCAACCTACCCGCAGGTTGACCCCTCACCCAATCTCTAACCTGTTCAACTTTGATTTCAGTAGCGATTACAGACTGTAAATCTTAAATTGATCATGCTAGATTGTAGAGTTTTTTGTGCTCTTTCTAATGGTACCAAAAGCCCTAAATTTCATGCAGTCTATCCTTCGAATTTCGTGTTTTAATTGTAACCCTAGAAACCTCGCCGAAGGCGGGCAAGACAGGGTTAAACTGGATTTTCACTAGACTTGTGCGGTCTTATGATAGACCACACAACCACCTTGTGCAGCCCTCTGGTGACCACACAACCCAAGGATGGGCGGCCACCTACTGACCACACATCCCTTGGGGGATGTGTGGCCATCCTGGTGACCATACATCCTGGGATGTGCGGCCATCCAGATGACCACACAACCCTGAACCCTGAATTACCAGAGTGCCCTAGAGGATGGGCGGCTCATACAGAGCTGCACAACCCTCCATGGGGCGGCCCAGACAGAGCCGCACAACCCAATGTGCGGCCATCCCAGAGCCACCCAACTCTTGGGCAGCCCCTGCCCAACAGCCCAAGTACCCAGCCTGCAGAGCACCGATTGTCTTCTGTTCCGACAGGTAGATATGTGGTCCAGAAGTGACTGCACATCCTGTATGTCCAGCAGATATAAGGTCCTGAACTGACCACACATCCAGAGATATAAGGTCATGTACCGACCGCACATCTGCACAGAATATGACTTAGTATGAGTTCTACATGATTCATGTTAGTATCCTAATTGGTAATGATTAAATTAGAAATCCACTTGATAAATGGTAACTTATGCAAGTAAATTTCTGTAAATCTTCTTTAAAACCAATTTTTGTTCAGGGGACGCTGTCCCCAAAAACCCCCGCAAGGGGTGCTGCCCCCTTGATCCCCGCGACCTGACCGCGCAGGTCGATCCGCGTGGCGACCTTCGGTCGGATGCGAGGACGCACGATGGTGAACTCACGCTACACACTTAATAACTCATTCACTCCCTCGGACCGGGTGCAAAGAGAAGATCAATGCAGTGCATTAAATATGCCAAAGGAGGGGAGCAACATACGGTCTTTGCAGATCAGGCTCCGTTCCACCCAAATGAGTGTCATTTGGCCGATGCTTCCCTATATTTTGGGGAGCCCACCTTAGCAATCCCTGAGCCCTTAAAGGACAAGGGGAAACAAAAGGTGAACTATGAAGCTGAGGAAGGGCAGTTGTTCACTGTCAATCAAGACATGGTAAAGCTGCACAGGCTAAGCCTTCAGCCCACATCCAAGTCGACCCAGCCAGAGAGGCGAAGTGTTGACTTTGAAGCCAACCTTATTAGCCAGGTCATTGACCGAAGCATCTTCTTGCCGCCCAAGTGCCTTCAACTCTCATCCCAATGGGAAGAGTATGAGGTGGAGCAATTAAAGACCTTCACAGTCTCCTATCAATGGAGAAGAAGGAGTAACAAGGGCAAGAAGAAAGATAAGTCGATCATCTTTTACAAAGGTGATCTCGTCCCACCATGCCCTCCTGAAGATGATTTCGGCTGGGATATTCCCGTCGATGTGGTGCCAGAGCCGGTCCAGGAGATGGACGACATGCCAAAGCACATCAAGGAAATGTGCAAGCAGTAGCACATCCCCCAAGCTCAGGACCCTGCACGAGCGACGTACTTCCATCAACCGTGGAATCCTCTGCAAGTCTGTGGGCAGCCTCCCTTCTCCCGCAAAGATACGCAGGGGCTTGGCTATGACCAGGAGAAGGAATTCGAGGTCTACTTCGCAATCAATGTTATAGGACTGCTACCTCCTTATCACGGGCAAGTTGAAGTTGAGCTTGAGGCTGAAGACTCTGTAAGGGAGTCTGGTGAAGCGTCAATAGCACCATCACCTTCATCAAAAGCCAACAATGAACACCCCTCAGAGGGAGTGGTAGCCCAGTCTGCCAACTTTCAACAAGCAGCCCAGCCTACTGATCACCAACAATATGAAGCAAGTTCCTCGACTGCAAGCCACGAGCAAGAGTGCTTTGGAGAGTTTGAAGTCTACCGGATCCTGGGTCGCCACATTCGCGGACCCACCTTCTATTTCCAAGGTCTTCAATTTTCCTCTTCTCACGTGCTTATTTTGGCTATTAGGGCTCGTCGATTGCTTGATGCGAGTTGTCAGGGTTTTCTCGCTTCTGTGGTTTTGGTCAATCGGCAGTCTCCGGATGTGGAGGACATTCCGGTCATGTTCGAGTTTCCCGATATTTTTCCCGAGGAGTTGCTAGGGTTACCACCGCAGCGGGAGATTGATTTCGTGATTGAGGTGGTACCAGGTACAGCGCCTATGTTGAAGGCCCCTTATCATATAGAACCTACAGAGTTGCGAGAGTTGAAGACGCAGTTGAAGGAGTTACTTGTCAAGGAGTACATTCGTCCTAGTTATTCCCCGTGGGGTGCGCCGGTGTTGTTCGTAAATAAGAAAGATGGTAGTCTGAGGTTGTGCATTGACTACCGACAAATGAACCAAGTGACTATTAAGAACAAGTATCCGTTGCCTCGGATTGATGACTTGTTTGATCAGCTTCAGTCGGCCTGAGTGTTTTCGCGGATCGATTTGAGATCGGGCTATTATCAGTTACGGATTCGAGAGTCTGATGTGGAGAAGACGGCGTTTCGATCGAGGTATGGACATTATGAGTTTTTGGTGATGTCGTTTGGGCTCACCAATGCCCCCGCAGTGTTCATGGATTTGATGCATAGGGTGTTCCGTTCGTACTTGGACCAGTTCGTGGTCGTATTCATGGACGACATCCTTGTGTATTCGCAGTCTGCTGAGGAGCATGTGCATCTTTTGAGGATCGTGTTGCAGACCCTGCGCGATCACCAGTTGTACGCTAAGTTCAGCAAGTGCGAGTTTTGGCTCCGAGAGGTGCACTTTCTAGGGCACGTGATTTCTGGTGATGGTGTTTCCGTGGACCCGGCTAAGGTCGAGACAGTGGTGCAGTGGCCGAGGCCGAGTTCAGTGACGGAGATCCGGAGTTTCTTGGGGCTTGCGGGCTATTATCGGCGGGGCCAGAACTCCCTTCATAAGAGTTCTTCATCTTCGAGTCACCAATAATCCAGAGGTAGCCCCACTATCTTTAGACAATGCCTCCACCCGAGGCATCTGATTTTCTGTGACTGCACCAGTCCCAAAAGTTTCTCTCCATCCAGGGCAGACTACAACTTCATCGACCCCAGCACGTCCCCTTCCTCTCCATTTTGGATTGGACTATATTCTTGGAATTCATGCCCCTCGATGATACGAAACCAACCCAAGTGGTTTCGTCTCGTTCTGACATCGGCACCGGAAGTTCCACCACGGCCATCGTCAACCTATCCAGCTGCTCACCCAGGAACTAGAGGCCGACCATTTCAGAGACCACGACCATCAAGGTGATCCGACGGTTGCCAGCTTCTGAGGGTACGTAGTGCTCTCTGTCTTCTACCACACTGCATTAGTCCCGTCACGTTCGGAGTTCTACAGCGGGCGTACTAGTCATCGTACCTCGATCGCGTAAACCTGTCTGGCAGGACAGAACAGTGCAGACCCTCGACTGCGACCATCCCCACCCTCCAGCGATCACGGGTCGACGTCAGGATCTCAGGAGCTCTTCGGCATCCACCAGGCTTCGTCCAGGTAGTGACGGCACCTCATTCGGATGTCAGAGCTGGGCGCACGATACGGAACAAGCAGGCTTCATCCCGACAAGGCGGTGCGCAGATCGATCGACCAGATTCCCTCCCCCTTGCTCCCCCCCTCCTGCGTGAGGGTAGCTCGTGTAACGATTGCCCATCCCTGTGTTCCCCTCCCTGCTTGGACTGTAGACCGATGCAGCGTGTCCGTCGGGTGCGCACGCTCCCCGGCTCGCCCTCGTCTCCGATCAGAGCCGGTCCATCGGACGGGCTAGGTACGTGCGGTTGCCGCTCCAATTTGCTTGCTTAGTATTGGCTCCAACTGTAGTGCCCGTGTGAGGAGTGCCCGATCCAAACTTCCACTTTTCGTGAGTTCTTGCTGCCGGTGAGTGAGCGTACATTTAATATGCTTGCTCTGAACACTGGTCATGCATGCTCCCCTGAGGCTTCAAATGCTCTCCTGAGCCCATGGATGCTCCCTAGTGAATGCATGTGACCTACCCGATAAGGTCGGTGCATAGCCACTGTTAAAGAATAAAGGTCAATGCTACCTCAAGTTTTCTCTATAGTAAGGTCAATGCATATCTGTTGTTCAAGTCTAAGGTCGATGCACATCAAGTTGCACACAACTAAGGTCTATATGCATGTCGAAGAGCTGTAACTAAGGTCGATGCACTTGTTGAAGACTTGCCATTCAGGTCGTGCACATATGTAGCCAAGTCTAGAAGGTCGATGCACATCCCATTGAACACTCAGGTCGATGCACATATAAAGTCTAGTCCATTAAGGTTGGTGCACCTTATGAGGCCATCTGAAGAAAGGTCAACCTGTCTCTCAGAAGGTCTATCTCTGTGTCCTCCTAGAAGCTATCAAGCCAATTTTCTGTTAAGTCAATGGAAGATCCAGAGAGAGAAAATAGGTATCGTAAATTATTAAATTTACAGATTTCGAGGTTTGGATGAAGTACCTAAGGTTGACTTTTATCCTTGTCATCATCTCACATCTAATCTACTTTTTGGAGATAGCTATGTCAGAAACCACAGTTGGGAAGGTCAATTTCACAGTCTGCCACTCTAGCTGTCACCCCATGTGACTCCTGTCCTAGCAGCCCTCTACACAGGACAGAAAGTAAACTCCAGCCAATGAGAAGGCCACACCTCTAAAGACCATTTAATGTGGAGATCTGAAAAGTGACTGAAGAGATTATGTGGTCTACTTCTTCTACCTGCCACTGTCCTACCATGGGACTGACTTGGAAAGGCTCTCAAGTACATCCTGTGCATGCCTCAAAGGAAGAATGCTTTTGGAGGGAAAAGCTCTTTTTCTCCTTTATCTCACTTCTTCTACCTTCGTTGGAACCAGTCAACTCTCAATAGTCAAAGGAAATACTTTATTAATTGAACTGGTCCGATGGAAGACTTTTTGGAGGGAAAACTTTCCACCACATCTCCTAGCAACTCTTCTATATATATCAAGCTTCTACAAGAGAAGAAGTGCTGCTGCCTAGAAAAAGTGCCACGCCCTTGAGCATCTATGAAGAGCATCCTTGTGAACCACGTGAGAGCAGCCCAGCACTAGTTCTCAGTCCAGTGCTGTAAAAGAAGAAGAAAAAGAAAAGAGAAGTCTTGAGAGAGAGAGAGAGAGAGCAGCCCTACAGTTTACCTGAACCTGAAGAATCAGATCTTCAGATCTGAAATTTGCAGCTGCAATCACCAGCCTCCAGATCATCATCTATAGCTTCAGCTGGTGTTCATTCTTTCTTTTTTGTGATTTTCCCACTGCACTTGTAGTAAGTTTTATCCTGTGTTTTTGTTCATCTAGAATCGTCCCTACCGATTTTGTGTGTAGGAAGACAGACAGAGGTGTGCTCCGATCTGTGGAGAACCGTCCCTATCGATTTTATGTGTAGGAAGATAGACGGAGGTGTGCTCCGGTCTGTGGAGAACCGTCCCTACCGATTTTGTGTGTAGGAAGATAGACAGAGGGTTCTCCATTCTGTGGTTTTGGGGCGTGTCCCTGGTCAAGCTATGTGTCAGCAGGAAAGCCTCACAGGGTTTGATGAGTGGTGGACGTAGGTTGCGGGGTCGCAACCGAACCACCTTAAAAATCTCTGTGTTGTGGGTTGAACACCTTGTGGGTTTGCTCCATATCTTCTATGCCCATTCACAGGTCAGTGTGCTTGCTTCATCGTATGTAATCTTGTTTATCTCCATCGTACACTCAAGCTTTGTGGACTCTGCCATCTCGCATACACACCATTTATTTCTTGCACGGTACCTCTATCTCCTTGGCCGTCTGTTGCATCTTTGCACTCAGGCACTAGGGAGCATTCTCCAGCTGACTTGGCGGGGATCCAAGCAAACATCCTGTTCACACAGGTCGACCTGTGTAGTCTTTGGAGCGCGCTTGGCTATCTCTATTTAAGCCATTCCGTTTAATTCTGCTGTGCATTGTGCCTAAGTGATTCATTTACTTTATAAGAGTGGTTTATGCTTTTGGTAGCCAAGTTTTTAAATAGGCAAAAGTTCTTGATAAGATCTATTCAACCCCCCTTCTAGATCTGACTGCACTATACGGGACCCAACATAAGGTGTTCCATCCGTATCTGGACCAGTTCGTGGTCATGTTTGTGGATGACATCCTTGTGTACTCGTGGTCTGCAGAGGAGCATGTGCATCATTTGAGAGTCGTGTTGTAGACCTTGCAGGATCACCAGTTATATGCCAAGCTCAACAAGTGTAAGTTTTGGCTTCGAGAAGTGCATTTTTCGGGGCACGTGATTTCTGGTGTTGGTGTTTCCATGGATCTGACCAAAGTCGAGGCCATAGTGTAGTGGCCGAGGCTGAGTTCTGTCATGGAGATTCGGAGCTTTTTGGGGCTTGCAGACTATTATAGGAGATTTATTCAACATTTTGCTCATATTACGGCCCCGATGATCAGACTCACGCGGAAGGATGTGCCGTTTGTCTGGGCAGAGGAGTGTGAGTGGAGCTTTATGGAGCTAAAGAGATTGCTCACTACCGCTCCGATGTTGGTGTTACCTTCTGATTCGAGAGGTTTTGTGGTGTGTACAGACACTTCCAGGGTAGGTTTGGGCGCCGTGCTGATGCAGCATGGTGGAGTGGTGGTTTATGCATCTCGTCAATTGATCCCACATGAGGAGAACTATCCTACTCATGATCTTGAGTTGGCTGTAGTGATCTTCGCTCTAAAGATCTGGAGGCAATATCTGTACGGTGAGAAGTTTGAGATTTTCACGGACCATCAGAGTTTGTGGTATGTGTTTACCCAAAAGGATCTTAACCTCAGGCAGAGGAGGTGGATGGAGTTCATAAAGGATTATGATTTCACTCTGTCTTATCAGCCTGGCAGGATGAATGTTGTGGCTGATGCCTTAAGTAGGAAGGTGATGGTGTAACGGCCTAGAGCTTAGGGTACCGATAACCCGATACAAATATCGGACTACCACTACCAAGAACTAGGGACGCCACCGAAGAGGCTGATGAGGCCCCTGAAGGGTTAGTGGGGGTTGTTGAGGAGGCATATAATCTAGCTACAGCGCCCCGGGCGCGAGACTCAGACACGCACAAGTACCACAACAAGGACTAGCTGGGGTCACGCTCGTTAGCGCGTGTCCTAAGCCCCCAACTACGTGTGCACACACAGACCATCTGCTCTAGGTCGGGTTCTCTGGCTGGTTCGCCCCCCAACCGGACTCTGGTGGCAAAGGCAAGGGGCCTATGGAGACCAGCCTAAAAACCGTCTAACTTGGGTCAAGCTCTCCACCACTCCCAGGTGGGTCCACACACGCGTGCGCAGGAAGCTACGACTAGTGGATAGGTCACTGGAAAGTAGAGTCTCAAGTCAATGGAAAATAACGTTCGAACCCGACAAAGTACGAGGACTGTCCCACGTATTGGGACCGTCGCACGGTGACCATAGTCGGAGAAGAAATGGGACTGCACGCTGTGCGGAACAGTCCAGAGCATAACAGACCGACTCCGGTGCGTCATAGACTATGGCGGACCCACACAGGTGCGCCACGGTCAGATGACAGACCACTTCTGGTGCGTCAAAGACCCAATGGAAACCAGACTATAACGCGCCTACCCAGGGGCGTTATAGTACTTAACGGATAGATACAGATGCGTCACGTCTCGAGTCACAAGAGGGAACATAATACACACCTCTAGGGGCGTTATATACATAACGGACCATCCATGGTGCGTTATGTCACGGAGCGAAAATAAACAATAACGCACTCCTCTAGGGGTGTTATAGATCTTAATAGACCATCTCTGGTGCGTTAAGTGGAAGACAAGGACGTTAAGCATAACACACCTTCTCTGGGGCGTCATATGGTCATAACGGATCTCCCTAGGCACATTATGTGACCAGGACTCCCATCGGTCAAAAATCAACGGTCGGAAACCCATAATGCACCAACACAGGGGTGTTATGTGGAACATAACGGTCAGTCGTGGGGTCGTTAAACCCATGAAAGTCAGACTCAAAACCCACGGAGCATAACGCCCCTCCCTGGGCGCGTAATGCACATTGGCCCGTTTGTATGTGGAGCGGATCGTCCCGTTGCATGGAGTCCCCATCTCCATTGTGTCCGATCGTGATCCGCACTTCACATCGAGATTCTGGAGGAGTTTCCAACGAGCTCTAGGCACCGAGTTGGCATTCAGCTCGGCCTATCATCCTCAGTCGGATGGTCAGTCTGAGTGGACCATCCAGACCTTAGAGGACATATTGAGATCGTGTTTACTGGAGTGACAGGGGAGTTGGACCCACCATTTACCGTTAGTGGTGTTTGCCTACAACAACGGCTATCATTTGAGCATTGGTATGGCTCCCTATGAGGCGTTGTACGGGTGACCTTGTCGAACTCCGCTTGATTGGTTCGAGGTGGGCGAGCCTATCCTGACAGGACCAGATTTGGTATAGCAGTGTGTTGAGGTGGTGCATCTCGTTCGGTAGAAGATGTTGGCAGCTCAGAGCTGGCAGAAGAGTTATGCCGATCGGAGGAGGCGACCTCTCAGCTTTACTATGAGAGACCGAGTCTTCTTGAGAGTTTATCCCATGAAGGGTGTGATACGCTTCGGCATGCATGGAAAGCTGAGTTCCTGCTATATTGGTCCTTTTCTCATTGTCGAGCGTATTGGGAAAGTTGCCTATCGGTTGCAGTTACCTCCGGAGCGATCTACTGTGCATGATGTGTTTCATGTGTCAATGCTTCGGAAGAATATGTCCGATGATTTCCATGTTCTAAAGGACGTCGTTTGGCCTGAGGTGACCCCAAATCTGTCCCTTCCAGAGTACCCTGTCCGCATTGAGGATTGGCGAGAGCAGTGCCTACGGAACAAGGTTATTCCTCTGGTTAAGGTGGTCTGGCAGCGTCATTCTGGTGGTGAGGCGTCATGGGAGCGTGAGGACAAGATGCGGCAGCTGTATCCTTATTTGTTTACGTGAGTCTTTCCCCTATTCCCGTGCCTTCGTTCTTAAATTTTGAGGGTAAAATTTGTTTAAGGGGGGAGGGTTGTGATGTCCCGGACCCTAATCTATCTAAAGAATATTGGAAGGTTGAAGAAAAAACATTGGAAAGAGATAGAGATAAAGAGAGACAACTTGCAAAATTGAGATTTTATTGCAAAGGAAGAAGATTATAATGCTATGAAAATGAAATTAAAACTTAAAATAAGCAAATGAAAAGGGAACAAAGTAGACCCAGGATGTAGAAGAGTAACACTACCCAATCCGTGCTGAGCCTTAGAGAAGATCGCCCTGCCTTGGCGAGCACCGCCGTGAGAGGACTGAAGGAGAACTTCCGCCAAAGGGAATTAAGATGAAATAAGAGAAGAGACAGAGGAAGATGGAAGAAGAGGGAAAGGTTAAAACTAATTTAAAAGCATATGTGTGTGTTGTTTTGAAAACATGGAGAAGGGAGGGTCAAATAGAGAGAGAATCGATTGGAAACAGAAGTGACGTGACACCACCTTGGGGCGGCCACCACTAGACCGGTGCCCTTGGACCTAAGTATGTAGGCACAACCACAAGGCTAAGAAACCTACCTAAGCGGACACTCGTATGGCACACACACTCATCCCGGGGGTGACTCAGGGATGCCGAGTCGAGGATGTGGGACAGGACCCTTGTTGGTAGAGGGCCAGCAAAGTTCAAGGTTAGCCTCCCATTGGGTACGGATGCCCAATTCAATGAGCCAGTTATGACCAAAGGGCGCGGGATCACTCACTCACGCCCACGGCGGTCGCACGAAGGCAATGGAGCCTTGGGACCAGGCGCTCTCTCCCTTAACCAACGACGTAATTGATGAATATTAAATGAATAAATACAATTAGGAGCAAAGGTCGAGAGCTTACCTGGCTGGTTTGAAGAAACTGACCCCGGTCAGAGACGTAGGCGAATGGGGAAGTGTGGGATCGCCACCCGCATGCTCCACCGATGAAGCTTGAACCTAAAAGTAACGATTTACAATCACTACACCTCTCACAGGAGGGGGATCTCGGGGTGGGGGTTAATGGATTACAACCAAAACTACCTCCATGCGAGGATTTGCTTGTTGTGTGTGCTTGCGTGATAGGTCCGAGAACCCCTTGTCTCATTGCTGCATATCCCCTTAGCGATGTCACATCAATTAGCCACCTCTCCCTTTCCCCCACTTGAGCTTTGAAGGCTGCCCATGCTGACCAGTTCGCTACCCAGAGAACCTGAAGATTGTAGAGGAAGCTGCGATGTCATCTAGGTGATTCAGGAGGCGCAAGAGCTACCTCTAGAAGCGTCTTCAAGTATTTTTCGCAACGGCCATTGTCTAGTTTCATTCTGAGTTCGTGGTTGTCCGGGACAAGCAATCTACTCTGACTGCGCAGAAGGGTTCTGATTTACATACAAAGACGGCTTGCAAAAGCTGACACGCCTGCTCACCTGAAGATCTGAAGGCGGGGTTCGACCAGGACCTTCTACTGCGAGTCTCCCTCCTGTTCCAAGAAGAGGCACTCCATTCGGCCACCCCAGCGAATTCTTCTCCATTTTCTCCCCAGGGTGCGCAGTTCTATCTTCCTTGGGACTGAACTGACACCCTGTCATAGTTTGGGATGCTACAACCTACTCCGTCATCAACTGGCACCCCCGTGAGTCACGCTACGAAGGCAACTCATCAATGGTTCCAACGCCATCGACCGCGCTCAATTTTAAGCTCGGGACAGCTCGTAGAGGCTTCATCTTCCTGATGCTGCAGTGCTGAGACAGCCAGAACCAGAGAATAGAGCCTCTGCTTCCAGTCCCACCCTGACCAGCGCTGGCTTCCAAAGCTCCTACCAAAATTCCAGCCCTTCCTGGGTCAACCTACGAAATTTTGGCATTGGTCCCGCTGACAAAGGAGTTGGGGAGTGACCACAACAATTCCAACAACGACTATCTATGATGGGGACATCACTTACCCCCTCCACATTTTTGAAGCCCGGATGGATCGTCATCAAATGCCATCATGATCTTACATTGCTATGAGTCATGTCATGTAGCTTTAGTATTTTATTTGAGTCATTTTGATGTATTATGTCCCACATTTGGAAATCTTGAAGGTGTAGGTGGTCACCTTCATGCACTAGGGTATAGGGGATGGTGATCTCATATAGGAGGTATGGGTCCTCCCTTGGGATATGTGGCCTAAAGCTAGGCTCGGTCGACATGGGGAGGAATAGAAGGACCTCTATGGTTACATGACCCACGGTACACACGGAGGTAATCCGAAGGCCGGATGGGTGAAGCTACGACTAGTGGGTTGGTCGAAGTCTTGGGCCAATGAGTGCGTCAACTTCCATTGCAAGTCTAATCCCATAATATGGTCATCCAATGTATCAACATGGTGACTAGACTGGAATGTGGTGTGGAAGGCATTGACGGGCACTAGTGGTAGGGTGGGGTCCATGGATGGGTAAGGAGGTGCGATCGAGCCATCCTTGAGCCAGCTAAGAAGCGGCTCGGCTATGAAAAATGTACCCGTTAGAAACACGGATGGCTCAGGATGAGGTGGCTCCAAATAAGATGGTTCCGAATAAAGTTCGGAAGGAGAGGGTGGCAACGTAGCACTCATGGGTGGTGAAGGAGCTCAAGTACTTTCTACCCTATCCAACCAATCCAAAAATATTTTTTTGATTTCATCAAAGGTGTGGGTTGGAGGAAGGGCCTCGTGGTGGACTCGTTCCTTGTCTCTCGGCCTTGGGGTGGGCCTAGGCTCGGCTACTTGTGGGGTTTCCTGGTTGGCGGTGCTTGGGGCGAATTGGATGGGGGTACCAAGGTGATGCTGGTTGGAGGCGACTGGGCAGGCCACTTGAGTTTGAGTGCTTGGGTGGGTTTTGATGCAGGTGAAGGGGTGGGGTTGGTTGGAGGTGTGGCCCACTTGATTGTGGGTGAATTGGTGGGGTCGGCTAGTGGTATGACCCCCGTGGTTGGAGGTAGGTGGGAGGGGAAGATAGACCCTCCTAAGCACTCTCTTCATGTC
Source organism: Amorphophallus titanum (assembly GCA_024336825.1). NCBI lineage: Eukaryota > Viridiplantae > Streptophyta > Magnoliopsida > Alismatales > Araceae > Amorphophallus > Amorphophallus titanum. The sequence continues at coordinate 1,480,478 of JANBPO010009106.1, forward strand.
CCACCATGACTCGATGGGTCTTAACCTCCTATCCTCCCAGAAGTATTTGATGTCCCTCCATGTTTCACACATTAGTGTGACTCCGTACTTTGACCATTTCTGTTTGAATGAGTCCACATAACTCTTGATCTCAGCAACTTGTTCATCAAGATATATGCCGGCCAACTCTCTCGATGTAGGTGGTTGCACGTGTAACCCAAGAACTCGTGCTTCTTGAAACATTGGCTTGTAGTAAGGGCTATTGGCCGCATTAAAAGACAGTCCCGCGTGGTGCCACCATTTTGCAACGGCCTGTCCGAGTTTTCATTTTGGCCCCTTCTGGCCATATACATCGTCCACCCTCGTTTGCTTGCCATGCTCTCTGGATAGTGCATCGGGCTCCACATCCTCAATATTGATCGATTGTGTCTTTTTTCTTTAGGAACCCGAGTCACTAGTGAATAAACTCCTGATGCCCCGTGGTTGACTAGTAGCTGATGAACCACCACTGCCTGATGCTCCCGTCCTTGCCGCCTCGCGACTTCGCACTCTCGTCTCCTCGGGACGCCTTGCCTCATCTCTACTCTGACGTAGTGCCTCACGAAATTGCGCTTCATATGGATCATTCACCGTGACATACACATTAGGCTGCTCAGTATGTGCTTCATGTTCTTCATCACTGGGTGTCCACGCGCATTCATCATTGTCACTGCCGTTTGCTCTTCCGCTGACCGTCGCTTCATCCATTTTCTTCTTTTTTTGCTTTTGTTGCATCTCAGCTTTCTTCTCCAGCAGGTGCCTGGCCATTGTAAGTTTTACCTCTCTAGGCACATGCATACATCCAGCAACCTCAGAGTATCCCGCACTTGCACCTCCTGCCAAGTGCCTCTTCAGCTGAGACACACCTCCTCCCCTGTGCTCTGTTTTACAATAGTTACAACGCCAACAACTACGATTGCCATCCAACATAACTCCATGTGACCATCCAATGTCATTCGGACGTTCCTTAGGAGTCATGAAGTGCTCAAATGTATCCCCTAAATTTAAGAATTATAAATCAAAAATCAAAATAGTCAAGTATTCTACATTTAATCCACATGTCCCGACCAATTCAGCATTGACAACAATTTCAACCGAAGAGACCGTGGAGAGCACGTCCCGCCCGGACTCACCGAACAAACAACGCACTGTCATGAGGCCGTTCTCAGAATCACGACAGCAAAGACAAACCAACCCCTGGGAGACTCACTACTTGTGGACTTCTCGAAGAGAACCAGGTGGATCGTCAACCTGGCCCAAACGGGCCCAAAATCCACCTTTAGTCACACTATATGCCCCTTCAAGGGCACACCTTGCGTAGCCTTCAACGGCACACCAAGCACGTTTCCACGGCATGCCAAGTGCGTTTCCCCGGCACACACCAAGCGCACTTCACCGGCACCCTCCCAATGGTTTTCGCCGGTATGCCTGATGAAAGCTCGCTGGCACACTCCAACCATCCCTTCAACGGCACGCTATCAAGGCCCTTCAGCGGCACAGTCAACTGCCCCCTTCAGCGGCACAGTCAACTGCCCCTTCAGCGGCACAGCTTCAAACGCCCTTCAACAGCACAGCACAATGCCCCTTCAGCGGCACGCTACAAGTGCCCTCCACTAGGCACACCACAAAGGCCTTCAATGGTACAACCCAACGGCCCTTTCAGCGACACAAGCCGAAGCTTCAGCGGCACGATCTAACCAGCGGCGCGCCCGATAGAATGGATCTCACGCCACGTCCTACGGGATCCTTGGCGCGTAGTGACCTGTCCGAGGTGTCAGACGGAGAGCTAGCAACGCTGCCTACTCCCCCTGCCACCAAGGATGCCCGAGTCAAATCCCCGTTAATGCCTTCACATTCCCACCTCCGTCGAGTGCGTTCGAAGACTCCCGCCACTGGAAGTATAAAACGGCCTCTCCACCGGCGAACAAGAGAGACAGACGGAGAGACACGTATAGATAGGCACTCACAGAAAACACAGAGAGCATAGGCACAAGCCAGAAAAGAAGAGAAGAAGAAGAGGAAGGGAAGAAGAAGGAAGCTCGGCCGCGAGGTTCCTCTCCGATCATAGAATATTAATTATAACACACTAACAACCCCGAAACTTCACAAACTAACACTTGTAAATTACAACCTACGTAACCCCATTCTCTCCCCCAAGAGAGCCTCCTAATAACAATAACAGGACCCTTTTTATAGGGCTACAATTAACTCTTTTACTATGTGAACATCGATTTCTCCCTTTATCATTTTTGTTGAAAACCCAAGTCCACAAGCATTTTTCTTCTACCCACTTTGAAGAACTTTATGTGAGAGATTGATTGACTGTCACCATTTCTCTCTCTCCCGCCGTGTTTGCTGATTACTCCCGTGAAGAGGAAGCCTTGCCACTAAGCATCTGTCGCTAAAGTCTACAAGCATGGCCAACATTGCCAACGCCCATGGCCGCCCACTCGTCCACACTGTCGCCCGTGCCACCTTGACCAACGCGGCTTGGCCGCTGCTTCGAAGCCATCCGTGGCCCACCATGCAAGACTCCTGCCTGCCGTTCGAATGGGTTCATCACCGACCTGTATGCCCAACATGGAGTTGCATGTGCCGCTGCCAACCTTGGTGCACTGGCCACTGAAGACTTGCTACACCCGAGTGCCCGGAGCCGACGCCATGGCCTCGTGCCCTTTTGATCGCGCCTGTGCGGTTCGCCAGCGTAGTTCGCTTGAAGAAGCCTGGCCTAGCATTTGAAGTCGCCCTTGCATGCTTTGCGGCTTAGCCGCTTTGCATGCTGCTGACGTAGAAGCTGCCGCGTTGAAGAAGCGCCTGCTGCTGCTTTGGCTGCCATTGGAGACCCATTCGTCCATGTTGCCGTTGCGCTTGTGAGAAGCCCACCTGAAGGAGCCAACCGACTTGGCTTTAGCCCATTCATGCATTCTATATATATAATGTATGTAGATGTATCATATACATTGAATGGGCTTGATCGATTTAAACTAAGATATATATAATATACATATAATGTATAATGTATATAAATTATAATATATGAATACATATATCCATTGTATCTTTGAACCATTCGATGCCGCTTCCCCTATTAACAATACATGCACTACTCCCCGCACAGGGGGGTTGGACTAAGGGAAGGGATTTAAAAATTACACCAAAATACTACCTCTATGCAGGGAGGGGCGTTAAGCCAGCCAGGCGAGGTGGGGGAAGAAGACCGCAAGATTACCGAAGAAGTCACTCAGCCGATTGTGCCAGCTTCAGGAACAAGCTGACCAATGGTCGCTGTTAACGGCTCCACGGTCTATGGCGAACTCGGATGATGCCGAAACAAGCGCCAATACGTCGCTATCTGGTTCAGGAAGTCTTCAAAATTTTTGGGGAACAGCCCGGAGACGTCGCTAGTCGTGGCTGACTCTGTGGTAGGGTGGCTCTGCTCTGGCTGGTTCTATCCTCAGGACACTGCAGCAGGAAGTTGGCACCGTCACGAATACTCCCAGAATCAGAATGGTGCGGGATCAAAGCCAACGCGTCCGTCTCTGAGTCTTCTGCAATCTTCGACCAGGAAGGCCTCCAGGAGAGGTCAGAGCAGAGAGATAGAGGGTGTACAATAGCAGGGTATCAGTGCTGGTTTTCTGTGGACTGACCTGCGCACCCAGGAGAGAAAATTAGGAACGAACAACTCTGGCCTCCGAATGAAGCTCCGTCGACTGGGTTAGAAGGAGAACCGGTAGGAGAATTCCCCGGCCAAGCGGCGCACCAAGAAGAGTAGAGTTGAGGTCGTAGTAGCTTCTGTAAGCCATTTCTGGATGCAGGCCAGACTGGTTCTGCACAGTCTGTGGAGGACGACTCTCAGGAAGGCGGCACCGTCACGATCACTCCCGTCGTCGAAATGGTGCGGGACCAAAGCGAGCGCGTCCGTTTATGAATCTTATTCGTTCTCCCACCAGGAAGGGCACCAGAGGAGGTCAGAGTGGGGAGGTAGAGGGTGAACAGTGGCAGGGTACCGGTGCTAGTTCTGAGTGAACTGACCTGCGCACCCGAGGAAGAAAAATCGGAACGGACACCTCCGGACTCCGTATACCACTTCCCCCTCTGGAGATTTCAGGACTATGCCTGCCCCTGCTCTGACTCTGGCTGATCCAGTTGTCGGGGTGTCAGTTCTGGATGCGCCATCAAAGTATAATTGCCCCAAGGAGGGCTGCACTTGGCCAGCCTCTAGGGTCTCATCATCAGGAAGTTTCATCTCTAGCGGACAATCTTCAGGCGCCGGGTGCACAACAAAGAAATCTACAATGGCCTGGCCCTTGACAGCTTTCTACGGTACATAAGAGATATCAAACTCCATAAGAATGACCGCCCATTTTCCCAAGCGGCCTTTGAGTGCCGGTTGTGACAGGATATACTTCAGTGGAGCCACTTTGGATATCAGCTTGACTTCATGGGACAACATATAGTGTCAAAGTTTCTTAACCGCGAAGACCAGCGCCAGGCAGACCTTCTCAATGAAGGTGAATTTCTCCTCAGTTCTGACCAGTCTTCGACTGAGTTAGTAGAGGGCTTGTTCCTTCCCCTCTTCATTATGCTGGGCTAGCATTGCCCCCAGGGAGTAGTGTGTGGCTGCTATATAGAGGATCAGCAGCCGTCCTTTCACTGGCGCACCCAGCATAGGAGGAGTCTTCAAATAATCTTTCAGCTTGTCGAAGGCCGTTTGACATTCTTCATCCCAATAAAAGGGAACATCCTTCATCATCAACTTATGAAAGGGGTTACACCGCCCTGACAAGTTGGATATGAACCATCAGATATAAGCCAGACGGCCTTGTAGAGATCTCAGCTCGAAGAGGTTCCTTGGCGGAGGCAGCTCTTGGATTGCTTTGATCTTTGCGGGGTCTATTTCAATTCCCTAATATCTGACAATAAAACCCAAGAACTTTTCGCTCGACACTATGAACACACACTTTATAGGGTTCATCTTCAGTTCATACTATCTGAGCCTCTGGAATATGACTCGGAGGTCCTACAAATGATCTTCTTTTCTTCTGGTCTTGACTACTTGGTCATCTATGTAGCACTTGACCTTGTGGTAGAGCAGTTCATCGAAGATTCTGGTCATCGCCCGCTGGTAAGTTGCACCGACGTTCTTTAGTCTGAACGGCATCCTCTTGTAGTGATAAATGCCATTGGGAGTTCGGAAGCCAGTATGGACCCGGTCGTGATCCACGATCCATATTTGGTTGTAGCCAGACGACCCATCCATAAATGACAGGGCTTCGTGGCCGGTCGTGGCATCGACCATGACCTCCGTTATTGGCACGGGAAAGTCATCCTTGGGACAGGCTTTGTTCAGATCTCAAAAATCAACACATATCAGGATCTGCCCATTTTTCTTCTTCACGGGCACAATGTTAGCCAACCACGTGGTGTATTGATTTTCTTCGACAAAACCCACATCGATGAGTTTGTCCACTTCTTTGCATATTTGAGTGATGAGCTCTAGCCTCATGTGCCGCGGTGGCTGTTTCACCGGCTCGACTTCAGGGCTTATTACTAACTCATGTTGTGAGACTGCAGGGCCGAGTCCTGACATTTCCTTGTAGGTCCAGGCAAAACAATCCCGGTATTCTTGTAGTAGCTGGACATACAGCTTCTGTTCTTCAACAGACAACTGGGCACTAAGGAAGGTCGGCCTAGGGTCATCCTCATCACCCAGATTGACTTCTACCAGCTCATCAACTATGGCTTGGCCTTCGTCTTCTATCTCTGGGGGCACAGGCTGGAGGTCGACAAAGTCTGGCACCTCAGCTTCAAGCTCGAGCCCCTCGACCTCTTCATTTGCTATTGTGATTTTCAGAGATGACCTAGTAGCTTCAACCCCCCATGTCTGTGTATGCAGTCCTGAAGGGCTGATGGTTGTTTATTGCAGAGCTAGAGTAGCATTGCAACTTTGTAGTAGGAGGTATGGGTGCCCCGCCTCCTTGGGTCACCGTATCTTCGGTGGAGGTGGCCTTTTCATTTCTACCAGTATGCCCCTCTTGATCAGTTTTGGCAGAAGCTTCACTGATCGATACGAGGGGTGTTGACATCCTTATTAGAGAAGGGCCACTGGAGGGGGACAGTCCTGCTTCTTCAGCATCTTCGGCTTTGCTACTACTGGCCGTGTTGAATTTGGCTTGAAGAGCCGCTTCTTCGGGGTAGACTTACTCCCAACATCGACAGAGAGTTATGGCTTCTGATTCTAAGTCTCTTGGTTGAGCTGGTTCAACATGCTCAGACTTTACTGGGTACTCATCGAAAGTTGCCCCCAGTGAGTTGTCTTCAGTCGGGTAGAAAGCGGAGATGGTGTCCACTTCATAGCGCCCGCTATAATAGTATTCCTCCAAGGTGAAACCCAACCCTGGGTGTTGAGAGACATGTCTCAGTTCTTTGTCCAGGCTTGCGAGATACCACAGCTTTTGGAATGCTTCCTTCTCCTTACGAGGCTGGCTGGAGGGGATGTGTTACTTCTGGAACATCTTGGCCATCCGACTTGTTGTGAATGCCAACCCCTGAACGGAGACTGACAGGTTCTCCATATCTTCAGGCAAATGACAATCAGTGTCTTCCCGTGTAGGGTGCTCGTTAGTCGTGTAAAATAATCTACTGGGGCCATCAGACTGCGCCACCCCCCATGCTTTGAAAGGCTCGACAGTGATATTATCAAGGCTGAGAATTGGCTTGGTAAGGCCTTTTGGGACCCCGATGTGATCGTACTGCTAATCAACCTTGGCTTCATTTGCTTCAGGGTAGGTGGCGGGAGGTGCTGCTCTGCCCACGTCCTCGGTGACGATGATATGTGAGACCATCTTGGGTTTGACATACCCGGGCGGCAGTGGTGGGAACCAGTCGTCGCCAGAGGTGCTTTTTAATGCCTCGACAGGGGTCTTGGGTTCAAAGGTCTTCTACGACTGTTCTGCATATAGAGGAGCATCCAGTAGGTGACACCCGAACACTTCGAACACTTCGAACGGGCGGAGGTCAACAAATATCCTCTCCTCCTTCTCTTCTAGGTAGTACTTGATGCATTGGTGGAGCGTGGAGGGCACCACCATATTCTCATGCAGCCAGGGACGGTCGACTAGCGCCTTGTACGAGGTGTGGGAGTCAATGACATGAAATCGCACCTTTGTTGTGAGGTCTGCCAGTGTGAGTGTGAACTCTGCTACTCCCAGCGGCACTTCACACCGGTTTCTCAACCGTGCACGTCCGAACGCTTCCCTCGCATGGGACGAACGCGAGCTTGCTAGAGTCTTAGGTGTGCGTTTCCACTTGGTGTCGCGTCCGCGTCCATCGTCCCGCATCATTAAGGCCTGGATCAAGCCAACATCTATCCTCAGCACCTCTATATCCAAAAACTCACCGAAGCCTATCCGACGGAGGTGAGCCCGCTGAAACTCCAGCAATGCAAGGAAGGTGGCCTGGACTAGGGTCCATGAAATCTGAGTGTGAGTCCCACCCTGTATTATCAAAAAAAGGGGGTTAGTCTTGATCTTGCAAAAAAAAGAAAGAAAAAAAACTCTTTTCATTAACGCGTTGGGTCGTGACACCGCGTTAATTAACGCACTACTTGTTGGCACCGCGTTCAATCCCAGCCGGCCATCGGTGATTCTTCTTCCCCCAGGGCATTCTCCATGGGCATTTATCCCTCTACAACGTGCCAAGGGGCATGATCCCCTCCCATTCACATCCATGCACAAGGAAAAACATCAAAAAAATGAGATTTTGAAGAAAAAAACTCAATTTTTCTCACCTCTCTCGCGCCGCGCACTGGCGGGCCTCCGGCAGGGTTCTCAGCACCCTTGGCCTTCTCGGCTTCTTCTTTGGGTTCCTCCATGCTCATGGTCTCCTCACTATCACTCCCAGCCAATCTAGCCGTCGAGGACGTCACCATTTTACCACTTTTCATGGGTTCCACTACCGGTGGGGCTTCTTCTTCACCTCCCTCTTCAGAAGAGGGCTGTCAGCGGATCGACCTCCTCTTCGAGCGCCGAAGACCTTCCGAGGCATCCATCAGAGGAGAGCAACATTGGGAGGTGACCGATTTTTTTTCTTTCTCTCGTTTGAACGGGTGTGAGGCGCGGAGGAAGTTGAGCGGTGGGGGGTCAATTTTGAGGGTGACTACGTGTTTAACGTAATTTTACGTTATATCATGACAATAATTATCTCGGTATTATGTATGACCGCATTAAAAGTGCATAGTCATCCACCTCGGGTGCTCGCTGCCTCCCATCATCTACCCCGTGAGCCCTTGGCGCAGCATGGTGCTGAGCCGGCTCTTGTTGGCCATTTGTCGGCACAGGTTGCGCTGCCACTGGGGCCCTCTCAAGGACAACTATTCTCCCCACAAAACCTTGGATAAACTGATCCAAGGCTTCGGCCCGATCCTCTAAGGCTTTCATTCTCCCTTCTAGATGCGTACCTATGCCTTCTACACGCATACTGAGGCCATCCATACACGTATCGAGACAATCTATGAGGGCTCAGAACATCTCGGCCGTCAAGGGCTCATCAGAGCTACGGGCTTGGGAGTCTGCCATAGGTGGTGGAGGCGAGTATTGGGTGCCATGATCAGTGGGCATGCAAAAGACACACTGACTGGGGTACACGGGCTAAAATAAAGATGAACCTAGTAATAAGACACGACCCTAGACTCTAACCTGGCTCTGATATCAAACTGATGCGGGATGGACTGAGGGACCGGCTCTAGGTGATGCGAACCTTAGACTCTAGATGGAGACGCGACCAGCAACACATGAACCCTAGAGATGCCTTGGCCGGACACTAAGAGTTCCTATGGACTATACGTCGCTAATAGAAACGCAAGCTCACTCGTCGTCCCAAGCGAGGGATAGCGTGGATCCACGCGGTTGAGAAATCGGCAGAGTCAAGGGTGGTCACTCACTTCTGTGCTCGGATCGAGTCACGAGATGGGTCACTCTCTCTCTCACAGTGGTGACATGGACTCACGGGCTAGGATTCTATCGCACTCATAGCGGCATATGACTATATACTAGCAAAGCAAAATAACGCCAAGAAGTTAGACTGTTACCTCCACACCCCCGGCGCGGGGAAGACGACCCTGGCCAAATCCGTACTCTTGGTTAACAAATTTTACAGTGGTATAAATGTTTTGACCCACTCCACACAGGGAGGTAACAGGTCACATGTGGGGCCCGGGAGTAACGGGAAGTGGGTTGACGACGAGATATTCTCTTCCTGATCCTAGGTGAGGCCTTCTTATATGGCTTCAGACAAAGGTCCCATGAGCTCACGCCTCCGGCGTGTGGAAGGCTCATTCCCACCATTTCCAGATATGTCCACGTGTCACGATCAGATGAGAGCAAGGATCCACGTGTCTGAACCTGCAAGATGTGTACGCCTTAGATCACGTGCCCACACACAACCTCCCTGGAACCACGTGTCTATTCTTAGTTCGAGCTCGCATGCTTCTCTTGTTCTGCCCTTAAGGTGTTTGATCTTGGGCCTTACATGTCATTGCAAAGAACAAGAATGACAGTCATGTGTTATAAACTAGGAAGAATAGACTATGCACAGACCTTAAGGCATAGACCAAGCAACGTGCACAGACCTCCATCTACCTAAGGCAAGTGTGCACAGACATTATCCACAACATGCACAAACCTTAGTGGACTTATATGCAGAACATGCTCAGACCTTGGCTATGCTAGGTGAAAGCTAGCACTGACCTCATACTAGCATGTTCAGACGTAGCAAGTTCATGTGAGCAACTGTGCGCAGACCTTGTGCCTCTGTGACAGAACATGCACCGACCTCAACAATAATTGCACCGACCTCTACAGAGATGTGCACGGACCTTATTCTTTTACATATGAAGAACTGCATTGACCTCAACAGTGATTTGTATAGACCTTATCACGCCATATGCAATACATGCACCAACTACTGCAGCGAAATGCATAGACCTTCTCGTGCATAATGCAAGACCTGCACGACCTTAGTATGCACAAGGAGCAACTAGCATCGACAATAGTATGTGCAGGGTGCAACTAGCATCGACCTTAAACAGTAACTCGCATTGACCTTCATGCATTCAAACAGACTAGCATCAACTTGAACAGTAACTTGTACCGACTTATGTGTGCAATGGACAAAGTAGCATCGACTTGAACAGTGCTATGTACCGACCTGCCAACTAGCATCGACCTTGGTTGATGCAAGCCAAGACTTTCACTTCCGGCTTCTGGCGTAGCTTCCAGAAAGCTTTGGGCACTGAGCTTGCTTTTTCTTCAGCGTATCACCCTCAATCCGATGGTCAGTCAGAAAGAACTATTCAGACCTTAGAGGATATGCTGAGATCGTATTGCCTTGATTGGCAGGGTTCGTGGAGTCAACACTTGTCGCTAGTGGAATTTACTTATAATAATAGCTTTCACTCTAGCATCGGCATGGCTCCGTATGAAGCGCTGTATGGTCATCCTTGTCGTACCCCACTGAACTGGTTTGATGCCGGTGATCGACTTTTGACAGGACCAGACGTGGTACAACAGTGCGCTGATGTGGTTCGTCTAATCAGGCAAAGGTTGTGGACAGCTCAGAGTCGACAGAAAAGTTATGCAGATCGACGCAGACATCGACTCTAGTTTGAGCCCGGAGATCAGGTGTTCGTTAAAGTATCTCCGATGAAAGGTGTTTCGAGATTTGGGAAACGTGGTAAGCTTAACCCACAGTATGTTGGCCCTTTTCCTTTTGTGGAGTATATAGGCCAGGCACCTTATCGTCTTCAGTTATCAGCGGCTATCCAAGCTATTCATGATGCATTCCATGTATCCCAATTGAGGAAGTACGTATCTGACCCGTCTCATGTCCTCGACGATTCAATATGGCCAGATGTGACTAATGATTTGTCCACGCCAGAGTTCGCTGTCAGAATTGAGGACCGTCATGAACAACAGTTGAGGAACAAGGTAATTCCTTAGGTTAAAGTTGTTTGGCAGCGTCACTCAGGTCACGAGGCTACTTGGGAATGCGAGGATGAGATGAGGCAGCTTTTTCTTTTCTTATTCCCGTGAGGTATAACTTCCTTCTCAGTTCTTCCTATTCCTTTCCTTTTAAATTTCGAGGGTGAAATTTTTATTAGGAGGGAGGGACTATAGCACCCGTGTCTTAATGGATCCGTAGTGGTTCGGACTCGAATCCGATGTTGTCAGTTCTGTCGATTTTTACGATTTTTTTGGGACCTGAGTACAGGTCGTTTCATGATAGTAACGCCTTTATGTAGGGCGTTTTTCTTTTAAATTAACGACCTGACTGCAGGTCGTTTCTTGATGGTAACGCCTTGGGGTGAGGCGTGTCTTTCAAAACAGTAAAAACAGTAAACACCTAATATGCATGCATGGTTTATCTTCTTTAGTTTAAATTGGGCTACGTAACTTGAGATCACCTACCTCTTTGATGATCGGGTGTTGAACTGGAAGGAAGATAAAAGGAGAATGAAGGACAGGGTCCTTGCTACGATCGGATCACTAACAGCGACAGGAATAGGGCTTCTGTGATCGCACAGCAGGAAGAAGGGTGCTGCAATCAGGACGATGGGTAGCAACGGGGATGATTCCTTCAGCAACGATCAACCTAGCCGTACAGGGAAAAGAAAAGAATAAGAAGAGATAGACTAAGAATAGAAGAAAAGAAAGAAAAGAACTTACCGGAGCTTGGCTGGGCTTGGACGATTAAAGGGTTCTAAGGTTTAGGAAGAGAGTATTTATAGACTTTTAGGAGTCTCTATTAGGGTAGAATTCTAGCAAAGGAAGTCTTCCCATATTATTCCATTTCCGTAGTTGATAATTCCCTGTTAAGAGTCTCTGTTCGAGGAAACACTGCTGTCGTTCCGTTTTACGATTCTCAGATAAGTAACGCCTTCCTTTAGGGGCGTCTTTTAAATAACGCCTTTATAAGAGGCGTGAGTACCCTACGTAACGCCTTCTTATGAGGGCGTCTCATTCTAAAGTAGCGCCTAGACCAGGGGCGTTACTTTTAGATTACTCCAAATAGGACTCTTGCCGTTTATCTCTCCGTCTTATCCGGAATCAATTGACGACCTAACAAAGGGCGCTAGTAATGAAAGTAACGTCCTATGTATATGTCGTTTTCTATTTTAGTCACGCCTTTAGAGAAGGCGTGTATTCTTGAATTAACGCCTGGACTTGAGGCGTTACCTATTATTATAATTTTGTTTACTAATTCATCGAGGTGCAGCCAACTCCTGGATGAAGCCCGAGGGATGCCGAAGGACGCCTGAAGGTCTGGCACCGAGCTGATGTCACTGGATGGAGATGGCGGCCGCAACAGTGGGCCTGTGCAGTTCTGCCACGTAGGACTAATTGGCGCAGTTGTGGTGCGTCAGCCGGTACAGACGCTGTAGAGCTCCAAACATGACGGGACCAAGTCGTGGACATCCCTGACTGGGATATCTACGAGCCCTCAGAAGATGGTGGCCGTCTGATCACCTGGCTGGACATGGTCGCAGGAGTGGCTGGCGTCAAGTTCCTGGGTGAATAGCTGGACTAGTCATAGATGGCTGTGGGGGAACTCCTAGTGCTTATATCGGATCGGGACGAGACCACTTGCGTTAGTTCCGTATCATAAAAATATGAAACTTTGCTGAAGACAGTCTGACCTGAAATGGAGAGGAGCAGGGGGTGTCGGGGCCGAATTGACAGCAGCTTGTCCTGGTCGAACAGAGGACTCTGGGTCTGGCGTGACTGAGGGGGAATGGACGCCCTGGAAGGAGACGATGTCAAAACCAGGCAGGACCACCTCTGGTTCATCGGCACTTTTGAGAAGAAGAACTCTCGTGAAGAGATCTCAGACTGAATCACATAGGTGTGGGTGGTGAAGCTACTACCAGATGGCACTCAGGTTCAGACCCGACTCTAGCGCAATTGCACGAGAACGGGCGACGCGAATGGAGCTGAGGTCGGATCGCAGTAGGACCACTTCTGGAATGAAGCTGACTCGACGACGTACAACTCCACAGAAGACAACTTCAGTTGGTCAGCACAGTGGATACCAAGGTTGTATCTGCAAGTGCGACCTCTGCTGCAGGCTAGTTGCAGAGAGCAGCAGAGAGTTCTTCCCGAACCACGGGAGGTCGAGGCAGCGACGGGCGACTCCGGGGATGCCGTGGATGCGTGGAGCAGGGGAGGGCAGACCTGGGTTGCTGAGGGAGAGGGGGCTGGGGCGTGGGATGAATGCTTCATAGTTTTTCGGGCTTCTAAATAAGCCATCACTTCCGTGTTGGTCCTAGACTTTAACTTCTTCAAATAGGATGGTTCAATGTCAAGCACCAGCTCACGCTGGGAGTCCAAGAATCTGTGCTCTGCAACAGACCGGCAGTCTCGGTGGAAGTTTCTATGGAACCCCATCCACGCATTCCATCATTTGACATATTCAAGAGTGATGCGAGGGAAGCGAGTAGGGGCCAGCACCCTGAATGATACCTCCTCATGGGGGTGAAGGAAATCCCACCACACGCGAGCCTCATCGTTGGCCACCTGGCTGGCTCGGTGCCTATTCGACAACGTAAATTGTTTGGAAGAGGAAGGGATGTGCTGATCGTAACCAAAATTCTGACTGAATCGGAATGGATAGTATGGCTCCAGCCATAGGATGACGCTCTTCCAAAAGACAAGGACGCTTGGTCTGATAGCTAGCGCCCAATCAACCAGCTTCGGCTCCAGGATTGGCCTCGTGCACTTGGCACCAGAGATTGGATGTATATACTCTTCTGTCTCAAACAAACTACACTTCTTCATCTTGTTCGCGAGCAGGCTGGAATGAGCCACCAGGCTCCAGAAGTATAGAACTCTGGGCGAGTCCATGGGAACCTTGGTCAGTTTGCCCCGAATGGCGAAGAGCTATTCTACCATTGAAGCCGGCTTAGCACTTGCAAACTCTATCATCCCTCTAATAGGGCGATCTGATTGTAGCCCTCGAGGAGCAGCCTCTGAAAATAAGGTGCAGACCCAGGCATTAAAGAAATGTAACGGATCGATAGTCCATAAATTCCTGGGACTACGGTCCTACGCAAGTCTTCCTGCATTTTATAAATCAGGCATAAAGCCACTAGGCAAAGGGACAGCTTCGTACCCCAAGCCATCAGACAAGCAGGGTAGATGGCCTCAGCCCTGATCACGCTCTCGTCGCCTTGCGGGAGAGCAAAAGAACAAATCTAATAAGTCAAATATGCAGCACAATGCGTGCGAATCGTTTGTGATTTTGGCTCTTGTGTTTGTGATTGTGACTTAGGTCCGAGGGAATATCGCCTATTTGCTGCCCAGCCCCCATATTGTGTCACATCACCCAGGTCTGGCACCGGCTGATCTCCAGCATGGGTTTTGTGCCATGGACCTTGGCCACCTCCTCAACATTTCACTTAGGTTTCCAGCCCCGAGTCCCAATTGGGTCGGCACCCAACACGGGCTCCTTGCCCGGGTCCCCTGGCTCCTCAGCACCTCACTCAAGCTCTCAGCTCCGAGTCCCAGCCAAGCCTACCCTCCACACGGGTCTTCCACCCTAGGGCCAAGGATCCCCAGCGTCTTACTCTGGCCTCTCGACCTGAGCCTTGATTGAGCCGACACTCAATATGGGTTCTCAACCCCAAGTTTGAGACTCCCCAGCATCGGGCTCTAGTACACAACCCCAGGTCTCACCAAGGTCGGTCCCCGACGCGGACTCCCTACATCAGGTCCTTGGCCTCAGCTCTACAACGGGGTCTTTACAACTATAATCCAGCAGTGCTGACTCCCAGCACGGGTTTTCCCTCCTGGGATACGGCTACCTCACTCTGTAGCATGGGCCTTTGGCCCCATATGCAAGCCACGTCAGCGCTCGGCACAGGTTCACAACCTCGAGTTACTGGCACCACAACACCTTTTGTTACATCGCTTCTCGGTGCAAGAGTGTCACCTCGAGCACCAATGGCATTTTTATCGACCCGGGTAGTAGCTGACACTCGGGTCACTCACCCCTTGGTTCTCGATACGGGCATCATGCCCCGAAGGCCGACCTCAGCGCTTTCCACCGATAACTTCACGCTACCAACGATGGTAGACTAGGTGTCATGTCCCAACGCGGAATATCGAGACGTACAGTTAGAAACTAGCTAGAAATAACATTAATATGCTAAATTAAACAAGATCAAGAAAGACTCCAAGTTTTATTACAATAACCATCAATGCTTAAACACGATTAAACATAGCTTCCAAACTTGAATCGTGGCTCAAACCACAAGAAGCCCTCAGGTCCTCCCACCAGGAGTAAGGCAACGTGGAGCCAGAGGCACCCTCGGCGCAAGCCCAAAGAAGAAGCTTCTCCACCAGATACCGGCTTCAAGGGCTTTAATGTCCCGATATATTGGCTTCTATCAATGGGCACTGACTGCCTCTGTTCCCTCCACCGGGCTTCAATGCCTCGAATCACCTGAGCTAGGCTAGAGAAGTGGGATTTGATGAAGCCAGAATCTAGAAAAAGAGGAGGTAAATCCTCCCTCATAAGGTGCCTCTCCTCTGCTGCTCTAATGCTGTCCGCCCGCTCTCTAAAGACGTTGCTGACTTTAAACCACCAACGAGCATAGTGTACGTCGAAGTGGCCCACGCACGCCTGTGCTAGAACGGGACGCTCCTGTATAGAAAATCCTGCCAGGAAGTTGCAACCAGGTGCACATCTCTCTGTTTGTACTGCCTCGAAGTCAAAGGGAAATCGGCGTTGGGCGGAATAGCCTGGTCATACCCAAAATTACGGGTGAACCTGTGCGGGTAATATGGTTCGAGGACCACTGTGCCAGAGCGGCGGTAGATCAGAACACCGGGCCGTAGGCAAACGACCCACTCACCCAGGGCGCGAGGAGAAACTAAGCCCTTTGGGGGCACCTTGCAGACTGTAGACTCCCCTTGCCCCTCCAAGAAAGGGCGATAGAAGCGAGAGCTATGATCAAACTCTAGGCTCTCACCCCGCTCAGTGTGGAGGAAAGAAAGGGACCGCCTGACACTGGCAAGCTGCAGAACAGCATCCTGATCCGGGTGACCAGCAAATGCGAATATAAGTGGAGCCCTGGTATTAACAACTGGAGATCGCTGAGAAAGCTCTGGCAGTAAGAACCCAACCCAAGCACTCAAGTAATGTGTGGGCAGTAAGATCTTCTTGTCTCTAGGACTGGAATATGAACTCAGCGCCCCCAGGGAGTGATAAATATTGGCCAGAGTAGCCGGTGCAAGGGCTAACTGGCGTCCGCAAGCTAACAAGCAGGCTGGATAAATCACTTCAACCCTCAAAAGCTCTTCCTCACCATGTGGGAAGACAAAAGTAGCCAACCAGTATGTCAGGTATGCGGCCAAATAAGTCAGAGCATGCAATCTTCTGGAGTTCCAACCTTGTTCAGGAGCCGGCAAATGACGAGGATTGGAGGCGAATTTTATAACAACTTCTTTGCATTGGTCCCATGCAGTGCCGAATGAGGGAAACTCCTCATAGAAGCAGTACGGACCACCGTAAAAATACATCACCCAGGCATTAAGTGTCACCCTGGGTGTTCTTGCAGTCTTCTCCTTACCCACCCGGGTCAAATCCCTCTAAGTCTTTATAAGATATCTGAAGCAATGAGGCAGAAGATATTAGCCCCCTCCATTTGAGACATATAAGTGGGTATCATCAAGACATAACTGCTCGTAGGCCTGACCGCTGATCGGTAAGCCCGAAATGCGGTGAAAAGCCCACAAATCTAGGGAGGTTTCTCCCTCAACAGTAACAAGAGTATTCCAGCGCCTGTTCCATCTTTCTGTTAGTGCTTGGAGTAACCCCGTATGACAGGGGTAGGAGTACAAGGCTGCAGTAACGACGTGACAGATACCTGCCCTATCCAAAGTGGCACTGTGAATAGTCAATATTCCCCACAATCACTCGGTGGCACCTCGGTGGTAGCAGTGGGAAGAAACAATTGACCAGCTCTCATACCAGTTGGAAGTCTTCAATGAGAGAATCCCCTCCAACATGCAGGGGTGATCATATCCATCATAAGCAAAATGAGTCCCGAAGGGAGTCAAGTACATCCCGTCCACAATCACATCGGCAGCCTTGTGATGACCAGACAAATGCCAAATTGCAGGAGAAGAAGGCGTCGCTCGTACTATAGGGCCACCTAGCTCCTTGAAAAATCCCAGGTATTTTGCATCAGGAAACTGAGGTCGCCGCACAAACCCCTCAGGAAGGCTGGGGTACGAAAAGGAATAGGTGCCCTTCATGCTGTCCCTGCCTGCCAAGACTGCCCGTTCCAGCCGTCGCCGCTCCTCGGGCAGCAAAGGGTCATCACTGCCCATCCCCGGTGGAACAAAGTTCTGTATGAAGGCAATGAGGTGTCGATCTAGCGGATGGTGGGGTGGATACCCCCCAGAGCGGTCATATCCATAAAGTCCACCTCGGCGACTGATCTGGGCAGCATCAACTTCACCCTCTTCACGGGTGACATCCTCAATTGGGCCCTCAGCGACCCAGGAGAAGCCTCGATCAATCGTGTCAGAGCTACCCGAAGCAATTCGACGAGGAGGCAAAGGAGGACCGGTCCTCCGCACATAATGGTCGTTCGCCCTGACCACTCTTGGCCCCCGTGTAGCGCCTTTGCTCCGGCTTTGACGGGCCATGTCTGTAAAGTCCAAAAATAATGGCGGGAGAGACAACGCCAGAAAAAAAGTATGGTTCACACATTGAAACCCACAATTAAATACAGGAGCTACGCCCCGGATGTGAGTCCCTTAGCAGACACAGCACAAAGGCACATATTAAAGTGCACGGGTCATCCGCCCCCGCCTCCGGCAGTCACGAATGTCTCGTGGGGGGCACTTATTACAACCAAAAATATCCCTACAATAATTGGGATGGAACACAAAAAGAAAAACTCATTCCCAACCCAACGCGGACAATTATTTCCGTGCGATGGGAGGTTGTAGAATCAGCGTAGCACCACCACATAGAGGATTTCTACTTCATGTGGGCTCCATAGCCCGAGCATTAGTTCAGTCCAATGTGCTTTGCAGCGAGGAAGTAAAGACAACCCGGGATAAATCCATGGAGACCGTCAAGGTCATATGGTTTCGAGTACTAATCCACACAAAAGTAAACCTTGCGGCAAGGAAGGAGAGGGAAAAGTGCTAGACACACCTCTTCTACAGTCCCAACGGCGTGTACTACGTCTCTCGGGATGGAAGAAAGCTCCCTCCCTCGACGAACGACGCTAGGAAGACGACGAACAAGCGCGGAAGAAGCTCCTCTCTCTTCCACGTGGCTGCAGCGGGGTTCAAGCAATAAAAAATTCTTTTTTACTGGTTTATAAGGAGTAGGCTGACCCACCCGGGGTGGAGAGACAGGAGAGCTACGATAGCTACGGAAAGAACAACAGTGATAGCAAGAACAGCAAACTGGTGGCCAGTCAAAACTCGGCACTACAGCTACTCCTACTGTGCTAGAAAAACACAACCCGGTCTCCCGTCGGGGGACAACCAAGTCAAGCACCCGACATCTCGATTCTACGATTGAGAGACTACCAGACACGAACCGTCCTAGCCACGCTTCCAGGAACAGACATGATGCCTCGGTCGCAGAAACCTGCCCTCACGGCAGGGCCTGAGCCGAAGCCACACGGCCCGGAAACACGGTCACGACCTCGCTGTCGTGAACTCTATGCTGACTGGGGAGAACCCTCGGTGACGCTCAGCGGAACCCCAGACCTCAGCTACGGGAACGCTCCCGAAAACAACACCCTAGATCTCGTCTCACAGACGAGAATGGAAACCCAGGACACGACAACTCACATCACGTGACGGGAGCACCGCCCACTAGAAGAACGACCAGATGCGTCCCCTGACATCTTACATCGCATCACAAGTGTTTAGCTACAACGCCCCGGGCTTGAGACTCAGACACGCACAGTAACCAGGAGTACCACAAAATAAGGGCTAGCTGAGGTCGCGCTCGTCAGCACGGGTCCAAACTCTCAGCCTCGTGTGCACACTCAGACCATACGCCCTAGGCCTGTCCTCTAGCTAATATTTTCCCCACCCGCCCGGACTCGGCGATACGCAGGGGCCCTACAGTAACTAGCCTACTCACCGTCTAACTCGAGTAAGCCACACCAGTGCTCCCGGTGGGCTGACACACGCGTGTCGTGGAAGCTACGACTAGTGGATAGGTCACTGACGTGAACACAGAAAATCACGCACGCACCCATTGCGAGTAACGCGAAGTAACCGGTGGCTCAAGGCCACCAACTCTGGACAGCCCACTAGACCTATTAACCCAACGGTCCTTGAGTCACGAGACTCGGGGTCAAGACCGTTGCACGTGACAGCACTGAGCCGTCAATCTGGCCTAATCGGAGTGCTCCCCGGGCCGCGGAGATAGTTTCTCATGGCTCACTCGATCCCTTCCCCCTCTTGGTCAGGGAGAGTAACCCATGATCCCGCTCTGATGGCAGCGACAGGGGTGTAGACCACGGGCGCTGGTAGGGCAGCCTGGTGACAGCACCTGTGGTGCTGGTGACGGGCATTTTCTAGTGAGGCCGGTGCAGCAATTGCTGGCTGGTAATTCAGGGTCATCATCTCGACCCTTTCATCTCTTCGGGCCCTCCTCGGGCGGATGCATCTAGGCCCAGCTTGGGCAGGCACAGTGGTCTGGGCTTCCTTGAAAGTCCAGACTTGCTTCAGCTTGGCCGGACTGTGAGCCGACGCATTCTTCGGTGGCACGACTGGGACGGTGGGCGTCACCTTCTTCCTCAGCTTCTCTAGTCCTTGGAAAGAGTTGCGGACTGGGACGGTCGGTACGATGCGGTCTAAAATCACTTCAGACCTTTGTCCGTTAAGGTGGACTCGAACACCCCCGACAGTCACAGACTTGCCAGAGCTAGAAATGCGGCGCCCAGGGACAGCGCCAGTGTTGCTCCTCTGGAGCCTCCTCCGGTGGTATGCCGATCCTTGGTGAGATGGGTCGGCGGCTTGGTGCACATGGTGCACGTTGCAGCTCAGCGTCTTTATCGGGACGTCGCTGTTGTCTCTGGCCACAGCTCAGCTAGCAGTAGCTTCAGTGGCCCCCTGGGCGGGAGCATTGGTCTTTGGTATGTCGGATGCTTCTACGTCTAGTATATTGACGAAGACCACCCCAAGGAAGTTGGGGAAGCTGACCACGGGAGGGAAGCTCCCGAAGCTGAGGGGGACGGCGAGGTAGCCACCCTTGACATGGCTCTCAATGGGTTGGGGACCGAAGGTGGTCGCCATCCTCAGTGTCGAAGTGCGATTTTCTCTGCATTTGTAAAAAATGGCACAATTAGTATTACAGGAAGGGGGCCGCAAGGCCCCTAATTTTGGCAAAGAGATGAAGGGTGGATTGCCACCACCGCTCCATGGGCCTCGAGCCAATCCATGCCCAAAATCACATCATAGTCCCGAAGCTGCAACGCAT
The DNA here is from genome assembly GCA_024336825.1 of Amorphophallus titanum. Classification (NCBI taxonomy): domain Eukaryota; kingdom Viridiplantae; phylum Streptophyta; class Magnoliopsida; order Alismatales; family Araceae; genus Amorphophallus; species Amorphophallus titanum. The sequence goes on from JANBPO010009106.1 coordinate 1,501,016, forward strand.
ACAACTTGCCTGGAAAACTCCACCCTTCGATCCAGACTGGAACCTTCTCGAAGCAAAACGGAGTGACCATGAAGTCACCAGACGGCAACTCCACCATCAAATCATAAGACATCAGGGAGACCGGATCCTCAACACTCTGCACAAAATCCTCTAAAATAAACGAGTGTGACGCACCGGAATCAAACAAAACTCACGCTGCACAACCTAAAATCATAACAGTACCTTCCACAAGCTGCGACGACTCTACCTATGCCCTGGTCATGTGGGGAACCTGGCCTCGAGCTCTCTACCTGTCCACACTCGCTGACCGTGGTTGTGGCAGATACTACCCCTGCTGCTGAAACTGCTGCTGCGGGTACTGCTACTGTTGCTGAAGAAACTGGGGTGGTTGATGCGGCCGCTGTGGACAGTCACATGTCATGTGACCTGGCTGGTCAGATCTAAAATAGATCACCGGCGTCGAACACTGCCTGCCTAGATGTGATTCGTCACAACGGGGACACCCTGCACGAGAACCACTAACTGACCCCTATCGCTGCAAAGGTGCCCGCTGCTGAACACTACCCGAAGAAGCTTGCCGCTGCTCTTGGCCCTCCTTCTTCTTCTTTTGGAAACCCTTCTCGAAGAACCTCTTGATCTTGGCGTCGAAGGATGCAGAACCCGTCGCTGAAGCAGCCGGAGTCGAAGCTCCCGAACTACCAGAAGGAAGCTGGAATGTGCTCTGCTATTGGGTAGTCATCTGGTGGCTGCGGCCTGACAAGGATTGCCCCTGGCTAATTGGTCCTCGTGTCCTCTGCATATCCAGCTCCAAAGACGCCGTAATACGAGAAGCTGTCTCCTAATCAGAGGCAGCGTTCGCGATCAAATGGTGCCTCAGCTCCTGCCTCAAGCCCTGGATGAACTGCTCGGTCTTCACCCTCTCATGCTCCATGATATGATCATGAACAAGATTTGTAATATATCATGAAATAATCAAATTTATCATTTAACCATAAAGTGCAGCAAAGAAGGTTTAAATCATTTATTCCAATATATGAACGGTCAATGAAAGGCCGCTTACACTCTAGGACGGCCTTGTTCAAGCCGTTCACAACCAGAGGATTTAAACAGTTCAAATCATCCCTAACGAATGAGAGGGTGGTGAATGGCCCACCTCAAGCCGCCAAAGGACAAGAATGGCCACAAAATCGCCGCTCAGTTGCAGCGTATCATTGGGGATTACACGATATAATGTATACCATCTAGATGATGAATGGTCGTTCGATAGACCGTTCAATTACTAAGGCTTTAAAATGTTAAAACCCTTTGTCTCCCTCCCTCCCCACCGTAACCGACGGCGGGAGGAAGGGAGAAAATGCCTAGGCCCCAATTTCTCCCACTCTCAAACTCTCTCCATCTCACTCTCCCCTTCCCTCAATCTCTCCCCCACTCTCTTCGTCTATGCGAACGAAGCATCAATCGAGATGCCCCACCATGGCCGGAGAAGACGAGTGCTCGCTACCGCCCGTGGAGGTCGCCATAGAGGAGGTGCCGCCGGCGATCCACGAGGAAGTAGATGCACCATCAGTCGAAGGAGGGGCCGAGGCAGAAGCTGTGGCGGTCGAGGAAGAGACGGCGTCACCTGCATATGCCGGCGATGAGCTTCTCACGCCGGAGGCAACCACAGTGGCGGCGGCCAAGCCAGTGAAGTCCGATGAGGTAGGTGCTCCAAACCCTAGCCATTTCGATTTAAAGCTCTGCATGCTAGTGTAGGGGTTAGAAATAGGGGTTTACAACCCCTAAGGACTGGTTGGGAGGCCATGGGGCCATCACCGCCAGTGGGGGAGGCGTTCACCATCGTCGGGGAAGACGATGGATGAGCGGCTCACCATGAACCATTCAGAAGAACCATGCAGCTCACATAGAGCCGCTCATACCATACACGGCCCAGGGGTGGCCATCCTACACCCAAAAATCGTAACATACAATGTATATATATACTCAATGAAAAGTGTCAAAAAGACACTTAAACCCCTCCCAGAATGTCCAACAGACATCTCCATATGATAAGGGACCAATGGGGGGCAGTATAGTGAAGTTCCGAAATCATCCGATCTGATAAGGCCTGGTTTGCAAAACCTGATCTGGACCTGGGCAAGCCAAGAGGTTAACCCAGAGCTCACTGTGTTAACTCACTGAACATAGTGTGTTGACGCAGAGGGCGTTCCAGAAGAGAAGCGCTTAATGCGATAACCTAATGCGTTAACGTAGCTGGGACAGTGCGTTGACGCACGGGGCTTTCAAGAAGTAAACCAGAAATAAAATACCCAAGGCGATAACAGATGCGTTAACGCACTGGGATAGTGCGTTGACGCACATGGCATCTAGGGGCTTTCGAAAGGCAAAGCACCGAAGCTGATAGACTGATGCGTTAACACACTAGAGCAGTGTGTTGACGCATTGGCCAGTCAGAAGTAGAAAGCAAGCCGGAAGAAGCGCTGCGTAGACGCAGCATACGCAAGGTGTTGACGTAGGTACACAAGCGTCGACCTTCATACACAAGTGTCGACCTTCGTACACAAGTGTCGATGTAGGCCTGCTGGATGAAGACTGCGTTGACGCAGCGTACGCAAGGCGTTAACGCAGTGGCCATCTAGAACCTTTGTGCTGCTTGGAGGAATGAGTTGACGCATCAAGGACAGTGCGTTGACGCAATGGAATAGCCAGAAGCTTGAGCTTGCTAGAAGAGCTACTGCGTTGACGTAGCGTGCACATGGCGTTGACGTAGTGGCCATCCAAAAGCTTAGAGCTCGCTGGAAGACCTGTTGCGTTAATGCAGCGTGCACAGGGCGTTGACGCAGTGGATCACCCAGAAGCGAAATAGAGTCCACCTGCATCCACGCGTCTGCTTCCATGCGTTGACGCACTCATCAACAATCAACACATTTATATGGAAAACCAGAACCAATCATATCCGTTCTCGTCAGAGCGCGCATCTGGCATCCAAGGGAAGACCAGAGCACCGGTGCAGAAGCTTCTACATCCACACCCCAGCTCCCCTTGGTGCTCCGTTTGGCTGGGACGTTCCTCTAGTCCTCTATCCAACATAGCTGGCGGAGCCTCGTTTGGAGTCCGGAACTATCCGTTCCAAATTTTCTTCCCCGGGTGCACAGGTTTGTCCACTCAGAACCAGCATTGACACCCCGCCACTATTCACCCTCTACCTTCCTACTCCGACCTCCCCTAGTGGTCTTCCTAGTTGGAGATCGAAGAAGACTCATAAAAGGAGGCGTCCGCTTTGGTACCGCACCTTTTTGACTCCGGGAGTGCTCGTGACGGCGTCGTCTTCCTACTGCTGCACCCTGAGAACAGTCCCAGTCTGAGCAGAGCAACCCTGTCCCAGAGCCAGCCACGACCAGCGACATCATCGGACGGTTCCCCAAAAATTTTGGTGCCTTCCTGGATCAGTCAGAGAAGGATTGGCACTAGTTTCGGCATCTTCCAAGTTCGTTACAGTCCGTGGCGGCGTCAACAGTGACTGTCGGTCTATTTGTTCTAGAAGCTGGCAAAACCGGTCGAGTGGCCTTTTCGGTATCCTAGTAATCTTCTCCCCCACCCCGCCTGGCTGGCTTAGCACCCCTCCCTGTGTGGAGGTAGTTTTTGTTGTAATCCACTTTCCCCCACCACTTGTCTAACCCTCCTGCGAGAGGAGTAGTGCATGTACTGTTAAACAGGGGAAGCGATATCGACGCAGTGTGCGGGGAACCCACACTTTCCCGCTCGCCCTCATCTTCGAACGGGGTTGGTTTCTTCAAACCAACCAGGTAAGCTCTAAACCTTGCTCATTATCTAGTGCTTGTTCATCAATATCCGTAGAGTTGCTCCGTTGAGCGAGAGAGAGAGCGCCCGACCCTGGAGTGTTCCACCTCCGAGCGGTCACCGTGGGTTGTGTGAGAGAGGGACCTAGTGCCCCAATTGGCACCTCAGTCGGACGGTCAGTCAGAGAGGACCATCCAGACTTTGGAGGACATGTTGAGATCGTGTTGCCTGGAGTGGCAAGGGAGTTGGTTTCACCACCTACCATTGGTGGAGTTTACCTACAACAATGGCTATCATTCGAGCATTGGGATGGCTCCCTATGAGGCGTTGTATGGGTGACTGTGTCAGACTCCACTCGATTGGTTTGAGGTTGGTGAGCGTATTTTGACGGGACCGGAGTTGGTACAACAGTGTGTGGATGTTGTCCACTTGGTCTATCAGAACATGTTGGTGGCCCAGAGTCGGCAGAAGAGCTTGTTGACCGTAGGCGGTAGCCTCTCAGTTTCGCCATTGGCGATCGTGTCTTCTTGAGAGTTTCTTTGATGAAGGAGGTGATGCGCTTTGGCCGGCATGGGAAGCTGAGTCCCAGCTATGTTGATCCCTTTCCCATCATCGAGCGCATCAGTGAGGTAGCTTACCGGCTACAGTTGCACTCTGAGTTGGCATCGGTGCATGACGTGTTCCACGTCTCAATGTTGCGGAAGTATATACCTGATGAGTCTCATGTGCTTGAGGATTCTATTTGACCCGAGGTGAATCCAGATCTTTCTCTCCCAGAGTTTTCGATCTGCATTGAGGATAGGCGAGAGCAGTGCCTACGGAACAAGGTCATCCCCTTGGTCAAGGTGGTGTGGCAGCGACACTCTGGTGGTGAGGCTTCTTGGGAGCATGAGGACGAGATGCGTCTGCAGTTCCCTTACCTGTTCGAGTGAGTCCCCTCTTTCTTTCCCCCTGTGCTCTGTTCTTAAATTTCGAAGATGAAATTTGTTTAAGGTGGGAGGGCTGTAACATACCGGACCTTTCGGATCCTTCTTTTGGGTCCCGGATCTACTTTCTTGGAGCGTCCAGCTCCGTTATGTCTGAAATTATGTTTTGGACATCTTCCGCGTTTGGGTCAGTGCGATTAGGATCTGTTTCGGAGGCCCGGAGGCATTCCGCTACTTTTTTCGCCACTGCGCCGATGTAGCTTCCCCTGTTCAATAATACATGCACTACTCCCCACACAGGGGGGTTGGACTAGGGGAGGGAAAATCAAGATTACAGTCAAACACTACCTCCACACAGGGAGGGGCACTAAGCCGTCCAGGCGGGGTGGGGTGATTAGCTAAGCTAGTGCCCGGCGAGCACTTCTCCGATTCTATCCAGGTCTGGGACTGCAGGATAGTGAGTCGCTGTAGTCACTGATGTGCACTCCCCCGAGCTCAGAAGTCACCGAAAATGGTGCTGAATCATTGCTGACAGACCCCGGTATGCTGGAGAATTTTCGTGGATGAGCCCGTTGTCGTCACTGGCCGAGGTGGTTCCTGGAACAGGTCCTCTACGCTCTAGTTCGCACTGGCCCCAGGGTACAACAACAACTGGATGCAGGCGCCACAGCTGCTCCCGAAGTCCAATCGAGACGGGACCAAGTCGAGGATGACTGTGGACGAATCTTCTTCGATCGGCAGCCAGGGGGAGCACTAGACAATGTTGGGGAAGAGAGGAGGAGCCCGTTGAGTAGGGAGGGGTCAGGTCAGGTCCAGGGTGACCTGTTCTGCGCACCTAGGGGAAGAAAATTGGAATATGCTCCTCTGGATGTGGAACTGGATGCCGCTTTTTGCTGATAGACGTATACTAGTAGTATAAACTCTCGGACAAGCGGCGCCTCCAGAAGCCATGGGGTGTGGCCGTGGGAGCTCCAGGAAGTCACCTCAGGTCACTGGCCAGGCCTGATCTACGCAGTCGGGGAAGAACAGGTACTCTGGGCAGTAGGAATGTCAGATGCCGACAGGACCACCACGGCTGCGAATCTGCCTTGACAAGCTTTCCAGCAATATAAGATACACCACCAGAAAATGCGTGATGACAATGTGGCAACCTCTGCAACTTGCTGGTATTCTGCTGCTGCGAATCTGTCTGGGTGGTAGGTGGAGATGGAAGATGAGAACGGGGTAGATGAGAGGGGGAATGAGGAGAATGAAAAAGTTCCTTGCCGAGTATATCCAAGTCTTCGCATGGTCTGATGATCAACTTCCTGGGATCCCTGGGGAGATAGTGATGCATAAGCTTAACCTCGACCCATCGGTGAAGCCTGTCCAGCAGCGTAGGAGAAAACACACCCCGGAGAAGCAGACAGTCATCAAAGAGTAAATCATCAAGGGGAGAGGAACCGTCCTCTTCCGTCCGGTCCTTTACCCAACATGGCTCGCCAATGTCGTCCTAGTGCCAAAAGCTTTGGAAAAATGGTGAATGTGCGTGGATTTCACCGACCGTAACAAGGCCACTCCAAAGGATTGCTACCCATTGTCGAGCCTCGACCAGCTCGTCGACTCAACCTCCGGCAATGAGCTACTCAACTTCCTGGACACCTACTCTGGCTACCATCTGTTGACACTCAAAATATGCTCGATAGTGATCAAGCCTAAATGACAAGAATGATGCGGCCCACTGAAGCAAAGAAGCCGAAGAAAATCAATACACCAAAGCCTTATCGACCTGCCAGAACCTCAGGTCACCTGGTATGAACACCAGGGACTTCACCTTAGGAGAATTGAGAAGAACTCACAATAAATCGACAGTGTCGCCAGGCCTGCCCAATGAACTGGCATCGACTCAGTTGTGCTACATAAATGATATCCGTCATCCGACCAAGGACAAGGATATACTTGGTGGTCCGCCACCTGAAAGAGAAGCCCTCCTGAGGTGATAGAATGTCTTTGGCACTTCAGAACTGGGGACCGAAGGTTCCGTCGGCAGAAGACCTGGATGACCCGGCATGGGCACGTCTTCTCAGCAAATTGGGCCTGTTAAAGACCAGATGACCGCCCAGTCAAGGCAAAAGCACCCCAAGTAGTTTTTCACTCCCCGAGAAGGCCACAAATGTAAGTCAAGCCGAGTCAGCAGCACGAACCTCAGTGCCGAAGGCTCCGTCAGCGGAAAACCCATGTATCCGGATTAAAGATGCACGAGGTTCCGAAAGTAGCCGCAAACCCCGTGAGCAACACCAAGTTACCCACAACCTGGAGATCAAGATCTCCCTTCCTCTGATACCACAGAGGGGACGATGGAGGAAACACCTCCACACACTCTGGTTACCCAGAGCAACACACTGATAGTACCTGTGAGCAAACACCTTGAGTGCGCCGGGCACTGCAAGTCAAGGAACACAAACCGAACTAAAACGAGAAAGAACAAAACCAAAGGTAAAATGTCGAGCACAATCGACACAGTGCTCATAGATCTGTATGCAAGCCATGGCTCCATAAGTGATGCAGGACGGACACGTGACCTGGGACTCTAGCTCACTGTTCGTCCCTAACGAGGGAAGCGTTGGATCGTGTGTGGTTGAGAAACTGGCAAGAGTCGAGTAGTCGGCTCTTCCATGCTCGGATCGAGTTAGAGGATAAGTCTCGCTCTCTCTCTCACAGCGGTGATAATAAATGATATCGAGCTAATAATCCTATCACATGCTCTCTAGCAGTGGCATACGAAAATATACAAAATAAAGTAAATGCCGAGAGAGGAGTGGACACGATACCTCCACGTTCCGGGCGTGGGGAAGACGATCCCAGCCAATTGCTGTAACTCCCAGTAATAAAATATTACAATAATTATAGAAGTTAATTTTGCTGCCCACTCCACGCAGGGAGGTAAAGGGCTACACAAGTAGGTCGGGAGGACCGATCTTAGGTTGACGGGCAGCACTTTGATCACCCCGTCGGCGCAGTTCGGTTGGCGCAAGCTGCTGGTTGTGGGACCCACGTGTTGGTCAGCGGGTCCGAGTGGGCCCGGAGTGATACCGCTGTGACAGTGGCTCATGGAGAAGCACTCCCTGGGTCGATGGCACGCTGGTTCACTCATGGAAGGCGAGGCGGTGGCCGGGCGGTCATTGTGGTTTGTTGTCCATGGACCTGCAGTCTTATTTTTACAGTGCACGACCGAGCAAAAATGCTTACTGTGACCAACTCCGATGTTGGATCGGCACGAAACCAGTGTATGGAAATGGATATCCATGGTTATATCCGTATCCGTGGCGGATATATCTGTATCCATACCCGTGAAAATAATAGGGTATTATCCGGGTATGGTATTTATAAAATTTTCATGGATAGGGTATGGTATTGATCTACCCGATCCGAATCCGATCCATTTACATCCCTAATGCCAGTGCAGCTCATTCACCAAGAGAATCAACAGATGCAACTGTCAGAACAACAAATTCAACTACAACTTCTGTAGAAACTTTAGCAGCAATAGTAACAGCAGTCTCTCTGAGCACAACCCGTGTTCCAATAGCCGCAACATGCCCCTGTGGCAGCCATAAACGGCAACAAAGGGCCTTATCCGGTAGCAAAGAATTTAATCAGTGGTTACCCATTTAAATGGTGGGAACCCAATTTAATTGGTGGGATACCATTTAAATGGTGGAAAGATAATTTAAATGGTGGCAAACTATTTAATCAGGGAAACACATTTAACAGGTGGGCCTCCTTGTGAATTAATCAGCAGGCCCTCCTTGTGAATTAACCAACAGCAAACCCATTTAACTGGTGGCCACTTCTAAACACTTAACCAGCGGCCGCTTAAACGGTGGCCACTTTTGGGCATTTAACCAGTGAGCATTTAAACAGCAGGCCCCTTTGGCCATTTAACCGGTAGGTCCTCAATGGCAGGAACCCAATTAAATGGTAGCACCAATGGGAAGCAGAGCAACCGAGTCTTCTACAGGCATTAAAGGCTATAGGGGCTTAGGCCCCCCAAAATGGCAACCACTCTACACAGCCTGCGACAGCGCATCAAGCATGCCTGCATAATCTTTCCGTTCTAGGCAACAATCCACACGGACCAGTGGCCCTATCCTCAAGACAGTTGTTTTGCTTGGTGTCCAACAGATACTTCACGACGAAGCTGTTTTACTCGGTGGAAGCTCGAGGCTTGGACCTTCGAAGACGATGAAGAAGAATTTGTTGCCCTGCCTATAAATTGGTTGATCGTCTAAGAAGAATAGGGGGGAGACTCCTCTAGTTTTCTTGGGACCTCTGGCGTGCAAAGAGAGGAAGAAGAAGAAGAAGAAGAAGAAGAAGAAGTAGGGGGGGTAAGACTCCAAAGAGAAGAAGAGAGCTCGTAAAGAGAAGAGAAAAAAAAAGGGAGCGAGGGAGAAGAGGGCAAGAGAGTTGAGGCTTGGGGGGGGAGGAGGCAATTCTCCGTCCCCCCACTATATTTTATTTCTCCCTTTTTGCATCTCCTTTCTCCTCCCTATGACGTATTAGCTCCCTGTATTTACCTTTTCATGAGGAATAAAAGAAAAAAATTGCAAAGTGCCTCACATCTTTTTATGTAGTTTCTATTGTACGCCCTTGAGCATAACTCCCTTCTTCCCCTACACGTTTGCTAAAATTTTTTTTTAAAGTGCCTTGCATCTTTCTCTATAGTTTCTATTGTAGGCCCTTGAGCATAAGTCCCTTCTTCCCCTGCACGTTTGCTGTCTTTCCTTACTTTCCCTCTCTATGAGCAGCCCAATACGGGAAGGGCAGCGCCCGGGTCCAGCCAAACCATAGCTGAGGCTCAGACGTTATTGGTGCTCAACCTTCATACCAGATGATGTAGCTTCTCCCCGCCGTCCATCCTTCTTCCCATACGGTGGTCTGGTAGTCTGGCTTTATCTGAGTATGTTCTGCGCATTGAGGCTAGTACCCCTTTTTCTTTTGGGGGTCTTTTAATCGGCAAATCCCCTTTTCATGGGCTCAACCGGTGAGTCATGCATTGAGTGGTGGGTGTCATCATAACTAGTGGCCCTCTTGTGGGCACTTATCCAGTGCGACACCTTCCCATTTAATTGGCAACCCCCCAGGGCAATTAACCGGTGGCACTTATGGGCACTTAACCAGTGTGGCACCTTGCCATTTAACCGGTAGCACCATGCCCAACGGAGTTGGCATCCCAAGCCTCCATGGATGCCTTAGCTCCATGGATAGTGCTAAGATTTTGGATCCCGCGGGGTTCATACTCTAATCTTTCGTTTCTGTCTGATTTTGCATTGTGCTTCGATGTGATCATCTCAGATGTTGCCGCTTACGTGCACATCCATATCACTTTAGGACCATCTCGGACTTCCGTGGATGAGTACCCTTTTAACCCCCTCCAGATACCTCAGTTCGGGGGAGATGCTGTCAAAATTTCATCATGAATGCAACTAATAAAAGAAATAAAGGGGCCAAATGATGTTAACTATGAATTAAAGGGCTAACCAAATGAAGCACATGGATAGATGACCCTTGGACCGTCCAAGGACCGTGGCAATGCACAGTTCATGAACAAGACATAGCGAATATCACACGTACATTCAAGGCATCATGCATGCATACAACCTGTACAAATTTCCCGGCCGATTCTCCACGACCGGCAATAGTAAAAAGGGAATTCATTGCATTCATTGCAATTTTGAGCATAGCTTGGCCCTTGCATGCATATAAATTTTGCATTACGTTCCATGTGTGCTTGCATGCCTTGGTTCTCGAGTATATAAAATGGTGATGAGTGAAAGATCAGATTACGTCCGATCGAAGACTACCACTATGCGTGAGTCAAGCACTTCGCTGAGTACCATAACTATCTACCCCGTGTGCAAATTGTTATGTGGTTGTTTCCCCTGCATTTGCCAAGAATCCATGCATCCACCTATCTCACTTTTGCCATATGGCCCTTCAAGCAAAAAGAACAAAGTGCAGCAGGTGGGTTGGTTGACCGAATCAGATTTTTGGTCGACCGATTGGCGGGTGCATCGACGCACTGTGTAGCCATGTCGACGTACCCAATGGCCCCCCTTTCTAGGAAGATCAGTCAACCGACCACATTGGTTCGGTCAACTGAACCCCCCGTTTCAAAAAAAATAACAAACAAAAGATAGGAAACAAAGAAACCCAATAAAAAAAACAAACTAGACAAACAGACAAAATTCCCGCATTCGTTGTACTAAGTCCATAGCTTTAGAACAAACAAAACAATAAAAAGGGGGCGGAGTGATGGAACGAACAAAAAAAAAAGAACCTGCTAACCCGCCGAAGGCTGCAGGGTCAACCCTACCTGTAGAAACCCGATAAATTAAAATGATAAATAATTTTTTTAAATAAATTTTATAATTAAGGATAAGCCAAAAGAGGCTGGAGAGGGGTTGACCTGTGCTGAGGACCGGTTGACCATGGTGAAATCAAGGCTAGAGATAAGTAGACCCCAATGCATTCAAGGTTGAAGACAGGTAGACCTTGAAGGATCTGAGCACAAAGGCAGGTAGACCTTCATATGTGCATAGACTTTGTAGTTCACATGTGCACAGAACTTGTAATGTTGAAGGCAAAACATGCACCGACCTTAGAGTTCACATGTGCACCGACTTTGTAGTTCATATGTATATGTGCACAGACTTTGTAGTTCATATATGTATGTGCACAGACCTTGCAATGCTGAAGGCAAAACATGCACCGACCTTGCTGCGTTGAAAGTAGACATGCACTGACCTTAGAGTTCACATGTGCACAGACCTTGGCTTGTGCTGGCATAACGTGATCTTGGCTGGCATAATGTGCACAGACCTTGGCTGCATGCTGGCAAGATGTGCATCGACCTTGGTCTTGAGATGGCATGATGTGCATCGACCTTCACTTGGGCAGGCATGATGTACACAGACCTTGGCTGCATGCTGGCAGGAGGTGGATCGACCTTAGTCTTGTGTTGACATAATGCGCATCGACCTTTATCTTGGGCTGGCAGGATATGCATCGACCTTCACTTGGGTTGGCATGATGTTCACAGACCATGGCTACATACTGGTTGAAGGTGCATCGACCTTGGTCTTGTGTTGACATAATGTGCGTCGACCTTTGTCTTGGGCTGGCATGATGTGCATCGGCCTTGGCTGCATGCTGGCAGGAGGTGCATCGACCATGTTCTTATGCTGACATAATGTGCATTGACCTTTGTCTTGGGCTGGTAGGATGTGCATCGACCTTGGTCTTGTGCTGGCATAATGTACATCGACCTTTGTCTTGGGTTGGCATGATGTACATCAACCTTCACTTGGGCTGGCATGATGTGCACAGACATTGGCTGCATACTGGCAGGAGGTGAATCGACCTTGGTGTAACACCTGAAATAACCCAGATCCTTCTCAAGTCAGATTGCTGGTCTCCCTCGTCCTTACTCCTCTGACGGGACTTGGGAGCCTGGATGCCGAACCGGCGCTAGTGCTTTTGGGCCATTGTCGAAGCATTCGCCCGCTTAAGTTCTTCCTTGTCTTCCCGCGTTCGATGCAGGAGGCTAAAGCGGTTGGTGGTAGGGATCATCATGACGATCCGTTCTGGGGATATGATGGGTTCGCCCCCATCCAGGCGAATCCATAAGTCCCCGACAAGAACGGTCTTGTCGGAGTTCACTTGCCTTTATGGCTACGACGATGCTTCTTTTGGGGAGCCTAAGATGATTCCACTCCAAGGTGGTAGGCCAAGAAAATCTAGCCTGTAGGTGCTGGCAGCACAAGGCCATTCATCGGGAATACCGGGACGGGCCCCCAAGACGCGAGGTCTGTAGTGAAGGCTGGCGGTCGGGAGGCTGGAGTGTAGGCCTTTGCCCGAGCCGACAGTAGCGTTACGGATGCTTGCAGCGATGTGCTTGCACCCGGAGTTGTCACTGCAGGGGGTACCAGGATGCCGTGACCCAAGGCCTTGAGCCTGAACTGGAAGCTGGCAGGACCTGCTGGCGCGACAGAGGGCGCTCAGTCCGTACCGAGGTTGCCGCGTCCCCCAAAGGCAGACCCGCGCTGGGGATCAGCGTTGTCAGTTTGTGGGAGGGATGCTCCCGAGGTAGAGCCAAGGGATCCGGGGCCTGACGCAGACCACTCATGCCAGACGTCATCTACGGGGAGTCCCGGGGCTGTACGTCCGGTCTAGATGCTAGGATGCCTCGTACCAAGGATTGGGGACCTGGGCGAGGTGGTTGCTCTCCTGGGGTTCGAGTTGGAAGGACCGAACGGGGTGATGGGGAGCCCTGCCCCCAAGCTAGGAGGCCCGTGTGGGGAGCTGGCTCGGTAGGAGCTCGGGGTTGACGGCCCGAGCTGAGTGCTGAGAAGCCGAACACCCTGGGGTGGAGACCCACACCGGATGTCACGGGATCTAGCACTTGGCTCGGCTGCAAGAGATTAGAGTGGGGACTGACACTCTTCTACTCAGACTATGTCACACCGCAAATTTATGCTAACTGGTTGGATTAAAATCTCACAACCCTAGTATGGAAGCAACCCTAATACATTGAATTAGCCCCCCTATTTGAGCTTAAGTCGAAGGAAAATCATCACGAGAAGCTTAGGGTTCGTCATCCTACGAAGTCGATCGCCATCCCTGTGTCGCGAGTAATAGGTCATGGCCACTGCCGCCACTGCTCGTTGGATCGTCCCCCAGCTCACGACCGTCGCTGCTCACCCTCGCTGGTGAAGCCGCTGCTCGCCCCTACTGGCAAGGCCGCCGCTCTGCGTGCCTTTGCGACTGTCATTCACCTTGCCCCCGTGCCCTACCATCGTCGCCCCTGCTCTCCTCCGTGCCCATCATCCGCTGCCACCATCGTCATCGGTGTCGTATCCCCCTGGCATCACCATCGTGACCGGGGCCACATCTTCTGGTGTCACCGTCGGCCATCGATGGAGGGGGGCAGAGGAAGAGTGCGAATGGGAAGAGGAAGATGAAGGAGAAGAGGAGGATGATGGCACGGACTCGGCAAGGTGGGATTCCAACTATCGGGTGAGGAAGAAGAAGAGGAAGAAGCTGATGGGTGACCACCAGGTGAGGAGGGAGAATGGGTGTGATTCAGGGGAAATGGTACGTTAAAACGGGGAATAATTGAAAAGTATCGGGTGCCAACTTTGGCGCCCGCGGGGTATCCCCTCTTCCTATGTTTTTTATTTTTATTTTTTTTATTTGAAGCAACTTATTACTACGTTTTAACATAAAGTGAAATAATATCTTAGACCTATTCTCACATTTACTAACAAATCATAGAAATAGATTACTTTTTCCTATGTTTATTAAAAAATCATCGGAATAAGGTGACCATATAGCTACGCTATAATAAAACGTAGGAAATTTACCAACGTTAATTTAAAAACGTCAGAATATGTCGCAGTGGTGCTGGTCCCCTAACCAGCAAGGGTCCTTCCCCATTACCTCAACTCGGCATCACCGAGTCACCTCGGGAAACAGGTGTGCGCGGCGTGATAGCGGCTATCTAGTTGCTCTTCTACTTGTGGATGTTCTTGCGAATTAGGTCCAAGGGTCATCATCCATTGCTGCCCATTATCGTGTCACATCACAGTTACTGAGGGAGCTCAATCTAACGAGCAGGTGCAGGCTGTTAACTTGTCCGCTCCACCGGATTTCCAACAACCTCCACGCAACCCCCAGTTCTCCTCTCTGCCAGCTCCCCGACCATCATTCCCATCACCTTAGTAGCCGCAACAACCACCACCACCACCACAAGAGCCTCAGCATCCACCCCAATACCATAATGTTCCTCCCCCTACTGGCTATGCACCTACTCAACCGGTTCCGAAAAGAGCCCATTATCCTCCACTTCCCGAAACCTTTCCTGACATTTTCTCAGCTCTAATGTACACTGGTGACATTCAGCTCCCTCTAGAACGTTAGAACTGGAATCTGGCCGCCGATCAATCAAGATATTGTATATGTCATCGGCAGCCCAGGCACACAATTGAAAGATGCTATCAGTTCCGAGACTTGGTGTATGATTTACATGAGGGGCAAAGGATTGACTAGGCCCAGATGCACAAGTTAATAGAAGACATCAAGGAGAGAAGAAGATAGGCAAGGTCGCAGTAGCAATAGCTTCAACAACCCCAACCTCAACCTCAACAGCAGCAGTAGCAACCTGACCTCGGGATTCACCAAAATCCCATGCTAGATCATCCGCCCACTCCTCCACAGTAGTCGTCGGCACTGGCACAAGTTAATATTGTTCACCGCCCAGCCCCTAATACTGGGTGGTCTTATGACGATGAAACTCCCGCTCACCTCCTGGCCTTCCACCACACATACACCAACTCCCCCGCACCATCTATTCCCTCCATCCTCCGGCCCACCACCTTGACCACTGCTCCACCCACTATTCCCTCGTTAATGGATAACCGTGGGAGCACTGAGCGGCCAAAATAGGGCCGTGGACTTCTGAACTGGGGCTATAAGGAACGGTTAGTACCAAACCATGGACGAATTGCACGGACCATGTCTAACTGTTCATTTAGTAGAGTGCCTTATTTATTTATTTATTTTATGAAATGTATGCAATTGTCCTAAATGCATGAAGGGAAAGCGCAGGACCTGGATCTCTTGGCTACTGGTCCGGGCAGTGTACCTTCCACTGCCTGACTTCTAGCGGGAGAGACTGGCGGTGATGGGATTCGCCAAGTACCTGAGCATAGAGGTCAGTCGATTTGACACATCGCTACTCTATGCTCTGCACGACTGCTGGGACCTAGTGAGTCACACGTTCCTCTTCCCGTGGGGCCACATGGTCCCCACGCTAGAGGACATAGCTTGGATCACTGGCCTACGTGTGCATAGGTCCCCGGTCAGCGGGAGGACTTACCCTAACTACCGGGAGATGGCCCAAGAGCTACTGGAGTTGGAGCTACTATACCTGGAGTGACAGTCGACGATGCCAACCAGAGTGACACTCCAGGACAGCCTCAGGCTGAGGCGAGTATGGATCATGACCGGGGAGCTGCCCGAGCAGCATCTATAGAGGCTCGTGGACCGAGTGAGACTGAGAGTTGCAGCGGTGCCAGGAGCAGAGGCGGATCGGGTGCTGAGGAGATTTCTGACTCTCTTCTTCAGACGGCTGTTGTTTGTGATGAGAGTGGACGTCATCGGCTATTGCTTCCTACCACTACTAGGGGACTTAGCACACGTTGGCGACTACGCGTGGGGGGCGATGACCCTCGCCTTCCTATACAACACACTGAGCTCCACCAGCCAGCGTACGATGCTCAGGGACTTCTCCCCTCTACTCCAGGTACGACTCTACCCCTAAACTAGTTATGCAATTTCTATATGCTTCCTATATGCATTATATGCTGATGTTTGGTGAAATGTGATACAGGTGTGGGCCTATGTGAGACTGCAGCCATACCAATGCTCGAATGATAGCTGTTGTTGTAGGCAAACTCCACTAACGGTAAATGGTGGGTCCAACTCCCCTACCACTCTAGGCAATATGATCTCAACATGTCCTCCAAAGACTGGATGGTCCTCTCAGACTGGCCATCCGACTGAGGATGATAAGCAGAGCTGAATGCCAACTTGGTGCCTAGAGCTCTATGGAAACTCCTCCAGAATCCTGAAGTGAAACGCAGATCACGATCAGATACAATGGAGATGGGGACTCCATGCAATGGGACGATCCTCTTCACGTATAATCGGGCCAACTTTTGCATGCTCCAACTGACTTTGATCGGCAACAACTGAGCCGTCTTCGTCAGTCTATTCACCAGTAACCAAGTACTATCATGCCCACTGGACGTCCTCGGTAACCTAACCATAAAATCAGTGGTCACGTGGTCCCACTTCCATGCGGGTATCTCCAAGGGCTAAAGTGTGTCTCCTGGTCTCTGGTGCTTAGCCTTCACCAGCTGACAGGTCAAACACCTGGCCATAAATTTCGCCACGTCTCTCTTCATGCCAGGCCACCAAAACTACCTCTTTAGGTTTTGGTACATCTTAGTCGATCCAGGGTGCATGGCATATCGGCTCCCATGAGCCTCACGTAACACCGTACGCCTCACCTACTCCTCGGCTGGGACTTATAACCTACCTGTGAACCTCACAGCTCCATCCTAACCAAACTCCACCTTGGCCATCGACAGAATACGAGGTAGGTCAGGGTCTGCATGTTGGGCCTCAGTCACCTGTCAATGAGCAGTTGGCATGACAGTCAGACTCGCAAGGACAGCTGAACCCTGATCCTGGGGGATCTTGAGCCTAAAAGTCATGGCCGGAACCTGCTCCCAAATCTTCCACTTCCTCAACAACATTTGACTAACCACTACTCTCCTGCTCAGAGCATCAGCCACGACATTCATCCTGCCAGGCTGATAAGACAGAGTAACATCATAATCCTTCATGTACTCCATTAAGAAGCAATACTAATTAAGCAAGGAGTGCCAACAAGGAGGAGTGACCAGAAGCTCACCTGATCAGTGTGAAGACGTTGATCCTGGTCGGAGACGATGACGAGCAGGGAGGCGTGGGTATGTACCCGCAGGCTATGCCTGTGTAGCTTTGACCTGAAAATAATTAACTATAAAACTACACCTCTCGCAGGAGGAGGGATCTCGGGGTGGGGGTTAAAAGATTTAAAGCCAAAACTACCTCCTCGCAGGGAGGGGCCTTCAGCCGGCCATGCGAGGGGAGGGGAAAAGAGGCTAGGGACCGAAGAGCCGAGCTCCGCCGATTCTACCAGTTTCTGGAACAGCTAGACATGCAGTTGAAGACGACGCCACCACAGTCTCTGCCGAGCTCAAAAATAGTTGAAACTGGTGCCGAAATTCTCTGACTTGACCCAGGAGGACACCAGAATTTTCGTGGAATTTTCTGTTGACGTCGTTGGCCGAGGCAGCGTCTGGAACAGGGCTTGACTGCTCTGGTTCTGATTGCTCCCAGAGTGATACTTCTGGAAGACCGGGGCGCCACGAACAGTCCTGAGTTCTGCTGAGGGTGAGACTGGTGCCGTTGTGTGCACGGTCGGGCCTTCTTCGAGCAGGGACCAACGGTGCCAGCGGTAGATGTCGGAGGTGATCGCGAAGGCCAGAACACTGGAGGGTGGTTGACTCAGGATCAAGGAGACTAACCTGACGCACCTGGGAAGAGAAATTCAGAACTCTTGATGCCGAGGTCCAAAATTAGCTTCGCTACTTAAGAATGGGAGAGGACTTGAAGGAGTAGCCCTCAGCCAAGTTTCACGCCCAGAGCTACAAGGGAGTGGCTGTGGTTGAGCTTCTTCTGGGGCTCTGGTTCTCTGCCTGAGTGGTCCTGCACAGTCGAGGAAGAATCACTCTCACGGACAGCTCGGTGCTTGGACGAAGATGAAACCACCTCGCCTGGAAAGCTCTCTGGACGACCTTTCCAGTGGTATAGGATTTCGGAGCCTCCCCGTCCTCGCTACGCCCTCCCGTGGATCGAGAAGGCCTCGCTGCTGTCTTCTGCAACCAGCCTGCAGTAGAGGTCAAGCTTGTATAGACTACCCCGGCATCCACGGTGCAAACCAGCCAAAGCTTCCTTCTGTGGAGTCTTACGTCGTCGAGTCAGCTTCGTTCCAGAAGTGATCCTGCGGCGATCCGACCTCGGCACCGTTCCCGCCGCCCATTCTCGTGCAAATGCGCTAAACTCGGGACTGAACTTGAGCACCATCTGGTAGTAGCTCCACCACCCTCCCCTGTGCGATTCAGCCGGAGCTATCTTCACAAGAGTTCTGCTCCTCTGAACCTCCGATACACCAGAGGTGGTCCCGCCTGGTTTCGACGTCATCTCCATCCAGGGTGGCCATTCTCCCTCAGTCATGCCAGAACAGGAGTCCCCTGTTCGCCCAGGACAGGCTGCTGTCAAGTAGGCCCCGACCCCCCCACTTCCTCTCCGTTTCAGGTCTTATGGTCTTCAGAAAAGTTGCAGCCATCGACAATATGGAACTAACGCAAGAGGTCTCGTCCTGATCCAACGTCACCACTGGGAGTTCCCCCACAGCTACCTGCGACTGGTCTGACTGTTCACCCAAAAACCTGATGCCGGCCGTTCCTGCAACCACGTCCAGCGAGGTGATCAGACGGCTGCCATCTTCTGATGGCTCGTAGAACTCCCAGTCAGCAGCGTCCCCGACTTGGTCCCGCCACGTTTGGAGTTCTGCAGCGCCCGTACCGGCCGTCGCACCACATCGGTGCCGACCAGTCCAGCCGAGCAGAACTGCACTGGCCTGCTGCAGTGGCCGCCATTCCCATCCAGTGCCGTCAGCTTGACACCTGACTTCCAGGCATCCGTCAGCATCCCTCGGTCTTCATCCAGGAGTTGGCTGCGTCTTGAGCAGATGCCCAAGCTCGGTGTACGGGCGACTATTGCTTACCCCTCCCCGCGACCCCCCCCCTCCTGCGCGAGGGTAGCAGGTGGATGGAGTATATGAAAGATTATGATTTTACTCTGTCTTATCAACCTGGTAAAATGAATGTAGTGGCTGATGCATTGAGCAGAAAAATGCAAATCAATCATTTGTTAATTCAAGAATGGAAGTTGTGGGAATAATTTCCTTGTGAGACATTCAGATTAAAAATTCCTCATGATCCGATGGTAGCTATTTTTGCTAGTCTAGTGATGACTCCAGCAATTTACCAGCAGATCAGGGAGGCACTGCAAGCAGATTCTGAGTTGTCCCGCATTGTGTTAATGCCTGATGTGGAGTTTGATGATGATTCAGTGGTTAGTTTTAGAGGTAGACTTTATGTTCTAGCTGATGAATTGTTGAGGAATGTCATTTTGCGTGAAGCCCATGGATCCCATTATGTTATTCATCTCGGCACTACAAAAATGTATCAAAATCTGAAAAGGTAATTTTGGTGGTCAGGTATGAAAAGGGATATAGTTGATTTCGTGTCTAAGTGTTTGACATGCCAACGGGTCAAAGGTGAGCATCAAAGGCTTGGAGGAATGCTTCAACCCTTGGAGATTTCGATGTGGAAATGGGATCATATTACTACTGATTTTGTTGTGGGTTTACCCCAGACTTCACAAGACTATGATGAAATTTGGCTGTTAGTTGATCGTTTAACTAAGACAGCGAGATTATTGTCGATTAAAGTGTCATGGAATGTTCAGAAATTGGACAAACTTTATGTTACAAAGATTGTGCCATTGCATGGAATTCTAATATCCATTGTGTCAGATCGTGACCCGCGTTTTACTTCTGGCTTCTGGCGTAGTTTTCAAAAGGCGTTGGGTACAGAACTGGCACTTAGTTCAGCGTATCATCCACAATCTGATGGTCGGTCTGAGAGGACTATTCAAATATTAGAAGATATGCTGCGATCGTGTTGTCTGGATTGGCAGGGTTCGTGGAGTCAACACTTGCCATTGGTGGAATTCGCTTATAATAATAGTTATCATTCCAGCATTGACCACCGTCGACCCCCTCTCTCTCCCCACTCATCACTCTCTCTCCCTCGTTTCTCTCCCCCTCTCTCACTCTTTCTCTCTCCTCCCCCCCTTCTTGCCCGTTCTAGACTGCGTCGACCCCGGATCGAGGCGCAGAAGGTACCGTTGGAATCGGCTCGTCGCGAGGATCGCGCCAGTGCCTTCCTTTCCGTGGTTCGAGGGGCGTGAGAACGGTTCGAGTCGGGGAAGGTCGCAGAGCTTCGTCATCCGCATGCACATTTTTCGAGGATATCGTCGTGATCGAGGTAGGGGGATGGACTCCTTGCTTCACTAGGATCATTTTGATACCACATGCATGTCCATGTGTAGGCATTTACATCATTTTTCGTGCAAGGTGCATTTTTAGAGTTTTTAGGTTAAAATACTTGTAAAATTCATTAAGGGCATTGTATTTGCATTTTGATGCATGCCGTAGTTGTAGAAAAGTTGTTATTTAGCTTCTCCTACCCCTTTTCTTTTGTTTCGAATCGATCCGGCTTGACCGGAGGGGAGTTCGGTTTTGAACTCATCCCTCTCATTTTCCAGCTGATATTACGCGCCTACCAAAGGCCGTTATATGCATAACGGACCCTTGGGGGTGCGCTATGCAATGCATAGCAGACCACTCTTGGATCGTTATGTGACCGTGGTTTTTATAGGTCTATAGGTTATAGGGCATGCCGAACTAGCTCCACTCCGTCATGGCCGGTATAACGCTCTGCTCCTAGTGCGTTATATGGGGTGTAAAATTGTGGATTTTTCTGAGTTTCATATGTGCGGGTGACTTTAACAGACCAATCCTAATGCGTTATAGTCACATGACGCACTAGTAGTGGCGCGCCATAATCTGTGTGGTTTGGATGGTTTTCTGGTGAGTATAACACACTAGTGGAGGTGTGTTATGCTATGTATAACATCCCAGCGGTGGCGTGTTGTAGTCTGCATGCCTGAGTTTTAGTGATTGCATGGGTGAGCATAACGGCCTGGGGGAGGCACGTTATAGTCACACAACACCCCGACCCTGGTCCGTTACACTCTGCAGGTTTGGAAAATTAGGGAAAGCATGTTTAATTCCCGTGTAATGCATTCCATGCTACGTCTATGCTATAATCACATTATTTTATAATTAATGGCTTGCTCCTAGAATCCCAATGGGGTGCTTGGACTTTCCATGCGATGGAACCACTAGGCATAGCCCTAGACTTCATGGATGGTCGACCCACCTGGGAGAGGTGGAGGGGCAGTCCCATTAAACGGTTTAAGCTAGTACCATGGGCCCTCGGCTCGACCGTAGCGCTCTACGGGGAGGGAAATCTAGCTGGAGGCCAAGCCCTAGGCAGGGGTCGATGTGTGCACACGTGGTCAAAGGCGAGAGATGGCACTGACGAGTGTTACTCTGACTAGTTCTCGGTTGGTACAGTTCGATTACGCCTCTCGCTTGTCACACTCAGACTCGCGAGTTGCCTGAGATGTAGTGTTAGTCGTCTGGAGGCGCATCTGGTCTCTCTCTTCTGGTGGAGTTGCCATGTTCTTTCTCCTGTCACTAGAATGATTGAGTTTATTCTATTGGTAGATGTAGTTTTTACCGCTAGTTCCTGTCACTAGCTGTTGTTCCGGTTATTTGGTTATTTATTTATGTTGGCGCCTCGTTAGCCGATTTATTTGCCTAGATAGACTCTCCTGTTCTAGTCTAGTAGTATGTTGAATTAGTGCATTTGCTTGGTTAATTGTTTAAATGCATGCTCTAATTACATTTTAATTGCCTGCTTGCTTGTTTAGTACTTTGTAGGGATCCGCGTGACCCCTACTGAGTCTGGTTGTGACTCACCCTTCCTTCTTGCAGGTGAGTCGTCTCAACCGTCCACAAGTGGTTCTCGTGGTTTCGGAGACCGCGCGTAGAGTGCCAGCCGTTGGTCTATCATTTTTGTGTTTTGTCTGGGGTATGCCCCGTGTAGTTGTAGTCTTGCCCTTTCTTTCTGTGGGACTTGTACATTTGTGGTTGTTGTTGTAAATCTGGACTAGCTTATATAAATACCACTATGATATTTTAAATTACTTTCGCATTATTTTAATTAATCATTACAAAAATTAACATTACATGCCTGCGAATTCTAATTTCTAATGCAATCCCTCAACAAACCCCACTAACCCTTCAGGGGCCTCATCAGCCTCCTGGGTGGCATCCCCAGTTCTTGGTAGTGGTAGTCTGATACTTGTATTGGGTTATCGGTACCCTAAGCTCTGGGTCGTTACAGCGGTGACCAAACCCTTGAAGACCGATGAGGTAGGCCTAAAAACCCCCCTCATTTCCATTCTTAGTTCATGCATGCTAGTCTAGGGGATGGAAAGGGGGCATTCAACCCCTTAGGGGCCGATTGGGAGGCCATACGGCCGTCACCGCTAGTGGGGAAAGGGCTTAACGCCATCGGGGAAGACGGTGATTGAACGGTTCACTAGGAACCTCTCAGGGAAAACAACACGGCTCACCGAGAGCCATTCATAAACTACACGGCCCAGGGGTGGCCATCAAAGAGCAGTTGAACTGATCAAACACAGGCCCTAGCACGATTTTGGGGAAACTGTGGTAGAGCAAGACGGTCCACATTGGTCCGTTCAGAATATGGAACGATTGAGAACTAAACGGTCCATATCGGTCCATGGATGATAGAACGGTTTGAGGAGAGCCGCTCAGGTGTAGAACATGAGAGGACCGAGAGGGACACAACACGGTTAATTGATAGCTGTGGATGCACTGAGCGGCCAGACTACACCCGTTCATTGAATAGAAGATTGAAACCTAAGCAGTCCAAACTGGCCCGTGCACAGGTTATGGTGCTGCTGCTGCTGTGCTGTTGCAGGCTGCTGCTGCTGCTGTGCTGTAGGCTGCTGCTACTTTGCTGCTGCTGTGCTGTAGGCTGCTGTGCTGGCCTGCAGAGAGGGAGACTACTGAGGGGCTGCTGCTGCTGTTGTGCTGGGTGCTGTTGCTGTGCTGCTGGGTAGGGAGACTGCAGGGTGCTGCTATTGCTGTAGCTGTAGCTGCGTTTTGTTGAGGTAAATTTGGGGTTTATTTTGTTTTGTGTTTTTTTGGTTGGGTTGTTGAAAGTTTTTTTTGTTGTACGTTAGTTTTTCCCCGCTCGAGGAGCATGGAAGGGGGGCTACGCCCGAGGCCACCGCAAACTGCCCCCGATGCAACGGAGCGGCACCTCCGGCACAGGGGAGCTTGGACGATGAAGGAGCCAGTCATGAGAGGGATGACCCTCTCTGGAACAGCAAGGATTGGGGCACCCCCTTCTAGTGCCCCTACCTTGGGGGTCCCACCAGTTGGCTCAGATCGGGCCGCCCCACCTGGTGTCTCCTCGATCTCGGTGCCTCACCTTGTGACCCCTCGGCCTCAACCGGCTCGGACTGGATCCCTTCTCCATGTGCCCCCTCCGCCTTATCTGGTGCCCTAGCACCGGTTGCCTCTGCTTGGGACCCAACCACCTCGGCCACAGCTTCTTCGGTAGCAACAGCCCCCTCTGACTCAACGATCGGGAGGGCCAGCTGAGCACCCCCCTCGATCAAGTGGGTGGCATCTGCCCTCTTCACCCGCTTCTGCTCAACGACCACTGCCCTCATTGAGGACCACAGTAGTTGTTTCGTGGAGTCCTTGCACTTGGCCCCATGACACTTGGAAGCACCCTCCTGGGTGATCTGCTTGCCCTTATCTCGGGCACGAGAAGAGCTCTCAGACGTTTGAGGTCCGCTGGGAGTAGACTCCTCCTCCAAGATGATGACCTTTGGCTCAAGCGGCGCTGCCCCCTCATCAGCCGTTCGCCTCGCATCTGGACAAAGAAAAGCAGATCATAAGAAGGAAGCTTACTTATCTGACCCAAAAATAATGCAAGACCCTGAGGTCCTTACCAGGAGGCACCACAGGGAGGAATACTCTTCAATGTTCGCCACAGTCATCAACTCGGTGATTGATTGACGATTCTCTTGAAGAAGGGCGGCTTTCTTCTCCACCTTTAGGGGAATCACTGCCTGCTTCAGAGGGATGTTCGGATTGATTTTGGACACCGTCGGGAAGGCCCAGGTCTCACCACCCATGGCCGAGCCCACCCAGAAGTACTGGGTCTTCTAGCCCTTGTGGGAAGACGGATGGAGTGGCTGGGAGGGGGCTGTGTGCTGCTGGAAGTGGACATATGCAGTTGCTTCCGGGAGGGTGAGGCTATGGCCGACGGAGGGTGAGGTGCTGGTTATAGAGAGGGTGGGGCTGAGACAGTAGCAACAGACGGGAGATGGGTAGGGCTTAGAGAGAAGTTAGAGAGTGAGAGTAGAGAGAATGAGAGATAAGGTGGGGGTGAGCATTGGTCTAGCATGTTGGGGCAGGTTGCCGTCGTAATAGTGGGAATGCTGACGTGCTCATAGGGGTGCTACCATGCTGATGGGGTGGTGCACGCTGGCGACGCTGTGGCGGACGGCACCGATGACGTGCATGCATGGGCCACGACGGGAGATGAAGGTCGGTGGCAGGTTGCTCAGAGCGACTGGGGACATCGTCAATGTGCTCACGTGCATGGGAACTGGACTGACGGTGCTATGGTTGGTAGGGTAATGGCTGATGGGTTGGAGGGCATCCAGCTGGTCGTGGTGCTTGGCCAGAATAGGGTGGCCGCTGGTGACGGGCTGCCCACCCTTCAGCGGCGGCTCTGCATGGCGGGACAATGCGCAAGGGCAGGGTCAAGTGATGGCAGTGGTGGAGGCAGCTAGCGTTGCCGACGGAGGTGCCATCTAAGAGCGGTGTGGCTCAACACGACGGCAGCTATGGAAGTGGGCGGTGGCAGCAGCGGACGCACGGCAGTCAGGCGGTGAGTGACGGGTTTCTCCGACGTGGCTGGGTGCATGATGGAGGGGGGGCAGAGAGAGGGCAGGCAGCCGGTGGTGCTGCTGGTGGTGCAGAGTGTGGCGGTGGAAAGAGAGAGGGGAGGAGGGTGGCGAGATGGGAGGAGTTGCAAGTGTGTGTGTGTGTGCGTGCGTGTTCACAGTAGAGAGTGAAGAAAGGAGGGGTAGAGGGAGAGACGCAGGAGGGGGAAGGGAGCACCGCCTGGGCAAGGCCAAGAGGGGGGGTTGTCCATTAGCAGGAGGGGTTAGGGGAGGGAGTGGAATAACGTCCTCTCTCAAGCCGTCAATTCGTTTCGAATTCCATGAACAACATTCCCTCTATTTCCTTTCTCTTCCTTGCTACTTTTCATTCTTTCCTTATTCTCTCCCTCTTTCATTTCCCTTTCCTTGCAACTCCCCCTAGTTTTTCCCCATTCACGCCCTTTCCTCATCCTGCTTCCGTCCTCGCCACCATGGCTGGGCCCAATAAACACCAACGCGTCACGGCTCCAGAGGTGGTGGACCTTGGCGAGGAACAAGGCGACATCATCGAGCAACCCCCCATGGCGGCCGGCGAGGAAGCTCCCGTGGCGGCACCCGGCGAGGCAGAGAGAGAAGAAGAAGAGACCGAAGGAGATGAAGGTGAAGATGAAGAAGGAGAAGATGGAGAAGAAGAAGAAGAAGAAGATGGTGATGAAGAGGCCGGCGACGAGGAGCAAGCCAAAGAAGCCGGTGACGGCGATGGGGAAGAGGCCGGAGAGGAAGGCGAAGATGAAGAAGAAGCCCCTCGTCAACAGCCAATGCGTGGGGGTCATGCGAACCCTGAACGCAGTAAGGTCGGTCCGTGTATTTTATTTATTTATTTATTTATTTTTTCTTTTCACATTTCCATGGCCCTCGGTTGAGAGGTTTTAGAAAAATCCTGTGACCTAGCAAATGACGCCCCAAGGGGTGTCGTTAATTAAAATAACGACCTCCAACAAGTCGTTAAATAATTTCTGAAATAACGCCCTAGCCCAAGCATGCTTATATTATTTTTCCATGCTATGTTATAAAAATAGAAACCTACTGATTATCCTCTGAAATCATGCCCCTTTGTGATGCGGGACGACTATGAGACTCGACATGGACGGGTTGCGACCTTGGACTCTGAAGATTGACGCGGCTAGCAAGACGACGCGACCAGCAACGACACTACCACATGGCACCAAATGAGCTCCAGAAGAGGCGATATGTCTCAAACAAGGAGTGCTAACTCACGGTCGTCCCCATCGAGGGAAGCGCGACGATGATGTTTGAGTCACGGTCAATGCCAATTCTCAGGAAAATCTATTTCTATCCTGAGTTTTCTGAGTTTGTCAGCTAGTAAATTGTAAATTTGACCAAGGCCAGATCTAGGATAGTCAAAATTCATTCTCTGGCCATAGATCGAAGTACTTCAAGTCAGCTTTCCAATGGCACTAATTTCACGTCGATCCGATGTCAGGAGTGATCGCAGCAGCTGATCTCACTGGGTCACGCGCTACAAAACAGAACTTCAGATCTGTGGGCAGCAAGGTCAACAGGTGAAGACCGGAGCCGACTCGCCTTCCACAAGGCGAGCCAGCGTGTCGCTATCCCAGGGAGCACCTTTCCAGGAGCCAGCGTTACAGCGGTACCCCTCCAAGCCCATTCGGACCCACCGACCAGCACGTGGGCCCCACATTCGTGAGTACGCGTGCCGCCAAAGCTACATCAAAATGTTGCCCGTTAACCCAAGATCGATCCTCCCGGGCCCACTTGTGTAGCCCTTTACCTCCCTGCATGGAGTGGGCATCGAAATTTACTGCTGTAATTTAAATATTTACTGTACTAGGAGTTATTGGCTTGGCCAGGATCGTCTTCCCCACCACCGACGCGTAGAGGTAAATCCGCTTCCTCTCCCTTTCGCATTTGCTTTACTCGTATCTATTTGTATATGCCACTGCGAGTGTTAGGACTCTTAGCCTGTATATTTTCATCACCGCTACGAGAGTGAGTGAGTGACCATCCCGTGACTCGATCCGAGCATGGAAGAGCTGACTACCTGACTCATTGCCGATTTTTCAACCGCGCACGGTCCCACGCATCCCTCACTAGGGACGCCTGCGAGCTAGAGTCCTAGGGTGCATGTCCGTCCCACATCAAATTAGTATCAGAGCGCCAGTTGAGTCTAGGGTTGTCATTGCATGAAAAGGGGATAAAAAAAAGTGTCTTAAGTCTAGGTTAGTAGTCGAGTCGGCATTCCAACTTGTCTTATCATTTTCGGGTCGTGTCTAGGAACTTCAATTCCCTGCATGTAAGGTGTTATAAAAGACAATAGGTATGATAGTCATAATAATTGTAGCAAATTTAATTTGAAGTCCAATCCATAAGAGCAAGTGTGTGGATCAGAAAGCATGTAGGTTTAAGGTTACACTGCATGATATAGTGGGGTAGGGGATTTAAGTTTGCTAGTTCAAGTGTATGAACAAGGTTTATGTCATGTGAATTAACACCCAATCAACCCTATCTTCTTCAGCCGGCTCCATGAATAGTTTTCTATTTATTGTCTCTTTGAATAAATCCACTACTTTAAGATACATGTCACGATCGAGATTTAGATCTACCTTGAGTATGTCAATGCATGCACGCATTGAAGGAGTGTCATCGGCCATGTGGAGGGGAGTAGTACGCTCGCCTTGTAAGACCCTCAACAAATCATTTCTCTCTCGAGAAGCCCCTACAAAATTATTCAACGCCTCATCCCCGATCCTCTTTTGACGACTCCTCCTCCTAGAGTTAAGTGTGTGCTTAGGCGGTGTAGAAGTACCTTCATCCTCCAGACCCCTACTCATAGTTTGGGTGTTCACGAGAATTGAAGGTTTTGCAAACTGAGAGACATTCATGGTGTCACTAACTGTAACGTCCTGGATTTTTGGCGGATCTGTATTGGGTCTTGTCGAATCTTTATTGATTTTCGGATCATTTTAGAAGAGTTTCAAACTGCCTTTGCAGGCCTGAGTTGAGTACACTTCATCCTGATTATCTTCCAGTTCCTCGACTCGTGGATGCTGCAGTCGCATTGTACTCTTCGCCAGGATCGTTTCGGTTATTTTTGTGGATTTTTAGGCCTTGGTTAGGCATTTATTAGAATTTGTTAAAGAGTTATTGAAATTAAATGGGTGTATTTACAATTTCGATGATTTGAGAGGTTAAATTATAATTTAACTAAATTTTTCAAAAAAAATAAAAATCGAAAAAATCCTGTTAAAACTCCCCTCTCCCTTCTCTCTCCTCACTCACTCTGACTTCCTCACAAGACTCGATCGCATGGCAGATTCGTGCATGAAAGGGACAGTACTGGGGGTGGTTAAAGTCCCACTGAGTGTAGTCTGTCGGTGGATCGCGGGGCAAGATTTACGCCCGCTCGACGAGGACGTCGAAGAGCTGTCGGGTTCTTTCCTTGGGGAAGGAGAGGGGTCTACGATCGTACCAGGGCCTCCACCCTAGATACCAGATCGAACGCTCTCTCCGATTGGTATTGGGCTCCTCTGATTCATCATCAGAGAGAGAGGGAGAATGCAGCCATCATGTGGATCACATGAGTCGGATGATGAACCACACATGCTGCTTTGGCTGGTTTGGACCACGTATGTGGCTGCAGAGGATCGATGAGACCGCTCTTCATTTGAATGAGGTCGTCTCAGATCAACTTCTATGCCTGGGTCTTGAAGACGTAGCAATCTTCGAGAGAGTGACCCAGCATGCGATCATATGAGTAGTAGTTGGGATCGTCGATTTTATGGGCTTCGTCCGGCTTGCGAACTTTCGATAATTCAACGATCCTCTGGGCCATGCAGAGGTCGAAGAGCATCTTCGTGTGTTCCTTCTTGAAGGATAAGGGGGTCTTCATGCGCTCCGAGAAGGAGGGAGCAGCCGACTTATCAACTTGCCTTTTATCGGAATCACTCGTTCAGGCTCCCTTGCTGGCTTTAGTGGCGAGGGTGAATTCGATGACGTTCACCTCCTTACTGGGCTAGCGTTCCCACGCTTGTTTACCCTTAGCTGAGATGTAGCTTGGGTTATCGGCAAAGAACATCTCTATCTTGGCGACTGTCGAATAAGCTGGTCGAAACCCTCGACGTTAGTGTCGAGAAGCTTTTTGCTGACCTCGGCCGCCAAGCCTCATCGACAAATGGTGATGGCATCCTCCTAGACTGGCGGATTGACACACCTCATGCTAAGGTCTCGCCATTTTTTGATGAAGTCGAGGGCGCTCTCACCCTTCTTCTGTCAGAGGGAGCAGAGCTCGGCATGCCGAAGCGGAGTCCGTATTCCTGAAGCCCGGGATGAAGACCCGAGAGTACTTTGCAGCTGTAGGTTCGTCTCAGTCTGGGTCGTGTTGGCTGGGGGTGAAGGGTGCTAAGGGTTCACGCTAGGTGGCACAGAGGGTAGCTGGGGGCTCGAATGTGGATGCGAGAGCATACGTCCAACTGGCGGTGTAACACTGAGATGTATATATTTTTACAGGTGGGTCGTGATGGCCTGGGTACAACAGGGGCATGCCTCAGGATAATTCTGACGTGCTAGTCGGTCCCCGGATCGATGCGTGACGTATGAGTACATGTGTGTTTCACAGAGAGTTCCTCCCGTGACGTAGGCCATGGCCGCGATGTCAAACGGGGGCATGTGACTGACCGGGCGACTGAGGGGACACATCAATCTGGTATCTGGATGAGGGTCGATCACGGCTCGAGTTGAGCAGTCGACGTGGCCTCATTATTGAGAGAGAGCAAGACGTCATGACGCGCGCATGGTCGTGGCTGACGGGCACGTGAGGGGCGACCCTGGCATGAGGGGGTGTCTACCCTTGTCGTAGTGTCTCACATGTGGCGGGCGTGGACTTGTGTGTTACGACTAGTTAACACGTGAGGGAAGAGCAAGGGACATACCCTCGGCATGCTAAGCTGCTTGACAAGTCACACACACACAATTCTCCTTAGCTCGTTGTGGAGAGCCCGCTCGAAACCGAATGCCAGATGATCCGTGCACTGAGTTAAGCCAAGTTGAGTTGAGTTGAGTGTCCTCTTGTCCGTGTGTTGCCCCCTGATCCCCTAAGGGGTTTTATAGGGGAAGTTGAAGGGTCAAGGGGTTTACGAGGGTTGGCCAAGGGGTTGGAGCTGGTCCACGTAAACCCCCTCCCCTGGATGGGGTTTACGCGGACTAGCCTAAGGGCCAAAGCTGGTCCACGCAAACCCCCTCCCCTTGATGGGGTTTACGCAGACTAGCCTAAGGGCTAAAGCTGGTTCGCGTAAACCCCCTGTATCTGACTGCCGATAGTAGCAGATGACTGTTGGCTAGGGCACAGGGCCTTGCGCTGATGTAGAGGGGGGTTTATTTGTCGGCAAAGAAATAATGCCAACGCAAGGAGAGATTCTTTGTTGTCTCAGACGTAAGGTCTGTAGTGGCGACATTGTATAGAAGTCGACTAGGACGCGGAGTCTTATGCCAAGGTGGGTTTATTCGTTAGCAAGAAGTAGTGTTAACGCAAAGGAGGAGTTTCTGCCGATTCGGGCATAAGGCCCGCAATGGCGACGTCGTTTATTTTATGAGAGCTTAGTTAGGGCAAGGTGCCACTAAACCAAGACGGAGGTAGTTTGATCAGGGCAGAGTGCTGCTAGACTAAGGTGTCGGTAGCTCGATCAGGGTGGAGTGCCACTAGACCAAGGTAGAAGGTAGCTCGATCAGGACGGAGTGCCACTGGACCAAGGAAAAAGGTAGCTCAGTCAGGGCGGAGTGCTGCTAGACCAAGGAAAAGGTTAGCTCGGTCAGGGCGGAGTGCCGCTAGACCAAGGAAAAGGGTAGCTTGATCAGGGCGGAGTGCCGCTAGATCAAGGAAAAGGTTAGCTCGATCAGGGCGGAGTGCCACTAGACCAAGATAGAAGGTAGCTCGGCCAGGGCGGGGTGCTGCTAGACCAAGGAGAAGGGTAGCTCGGCCAGGGCGGAGTGCCGCTAGACCAATTAAAAGGTAGCTTGGCCAGGGCGGAGTGCCGCTAGACCAAGGAAAAGTAGCTTGGCTAGGGCGAAGTGCCGCTAGACCAAGGAAGAAGGTGTTCCGGTCATTCAGGGAATGCCGGCTGTGCCGTGTGGTACAGCTTCATATGCTTTCCATTAAGGGGGGAGAACTGGATGACTCCTTTGTAGTCTACCAAGATGTAGGCACCCCCTTCGTGTACTCAGCA
Source organism: Amorphophallus titanum (assembly GCA_024336825.1). Taxonomy (NCBI): domain Eukaryota; kingdom Viridiplantae; phylum Streptophyta; class Magnoliopsida; order Alismatales; family Araceae; genus Amorphophallus; species Amorphophallus titanum. The sequence continues at coordinate 1,532,346 of JANBPO010009106.1, forward strand.
GACGACATACAGTCCAACCCAGTTTTCAACCAACTTCCCTTTGGGGTTGGAGGCCATCACTTCTCTTCTTTTGACCATTACCAGGTCTTTCCTATTTCTATGTACACCACACCTATCCTTTTATCCCTTCCGAGTCTTCGGGCTCGTGGGAGGCGGGTCGAGGTTCGAGTTGTGCCGGTTCCTTTCCGGTACTCGGATCCCGGGTCGTCACATTGTGGATGAGAAGGACCCAACTGAAGATGAGGACAGCGACGTGGATACATCGACGTGGATGACACTACTGATCTGTACGCACAAGGATTAAAAAGGATCGATGAGCCGTCGTCAGCAGTGGACGAACACATGAAGGAAATCAACCTTGGAACCGAAGAGGACCCCAGGCTAATCATTATTTCAGCTAATCTCCCTCCTCAGGTTGAAGAGTAGTTGATCAAAGTCTTGAGGGAGTATATCGATTCTTTCGCCTGGTCCTATGAGGACATGCTGGGTCTCGACCCTGCTTTGGTTGAACATCGCCTCATTTTGAAACTAGGGGCAACACCCGTCAAACAGAAATTAAGAAGATTTCACCCTCAAATGGCCTTAAAGATGAAGAAAGAAGTTGATAAACTACATAGGGCCAGATTCATTAGAGTTGTTCTATATCCGCAATGGGTGGTGAACATAGTCCCAGTGATGAAGAAGAATGGTAAAGTTCAAATTTGCATTATTTTCAGGGACTTAAATAAAGCATGTCCAAAAGATGATTTTTCGCTTCCTCACATTGATGTATTAGTAGATAACATGGCTGGGTATGAAGCTCTCTCATTCATGGATGGCTATTCTAGTTACAACCAAATCCGTCTTGCTCCTGAGGACCAAGAGAAGACCTCATTCACCATCCCCTGGGGCACGTACTGCTATGTCGTCATGCCGTTTGGATTGAAGAACGTAGGTGCCATGTATCAATGGGCAATGATGGCTATCTTCCATGACATGATGCATGTGTACATGGAAGTCTACATAGATGATATCTTGGTGAAATCGAGGTCCAAAGAAGAACACCCCGCCATTCTAGCTAAGGTGTTACAAAGGGCTAGGGAGTACAAATTAAAAATTGTTTGTGCACGGACTTGAGAGATACATGAGACATAACATGCACGGACCTTATATGTGCGAGATAAAAAGTCTGCACGGACTTGACTTAGCAAAATGCAACAAGCACTATTCATGCATGGACTTGGAATGTTCAACATACACGAACATGCATGGAATTAGACATATGCACAGAATCGGTTGAAAATGTGAAATGTGCATGGACTTTGACATGCTCGGACTTGGTAAGAACAAAAGTGCATGGACTTTGACATGCTCGGAACTCGATATGAACAAAAATGCATGGACCTCTATATGCTCAGAATCGGTATGAACAAAAGTGCAAAGTCCGAACATTGTGCACGGACTTCTACATGCATGGACTTGGTATGAACAACATAAACCTCCACGGACTTTGCTTTTGACACAGCCAAAAACTGCACGGACTTGGTTCATGCTTAAGATAAATATGCATGGACTTGGTCTACACAGAAACATGCACGAAGGTAAGAATGCATGGACTTGGACATATGCAGAGACTTGATAGTTGCATAACATGCACGGACTTTGTTTTCAAATAACCAAGGCATATGCATGGACTTAACAATGCGTGGACTTGGAAGGACAACTAAAATATGCACAGACTCAAACTTATGCATGGACTCAATATAAGACGTGCAACATTTGCACAGACTATACATGGACTCAATGTAAGACATGCAACATTTGTACGGACTATGCACGGACTCAATGTAAGACGTGCAACATTTGCACGGACTTGTGTATGCAAGGGAAACGTGCCCGAATGCAAAGAATGCACAGACTTTCTTTGAGAGAAAGTGCACGGACTTATGAAACTTACTATCAACATGCATGGACTGCTAATGTGTAAGCACTTAGACAAATGAACAAATAGAAATCTGCATGGACTCCAATCTTGAGAATTATGAGGAGATATGCACAGTGTTAAGCACAAAACTGATGAAAAACATGCTCAACTAACACTGCATTGAGTTTTAATGCGTGGATGGTTTAACCTCAATACATGTTCTAGTTACTCTTAAGAAATTCATTGAATTTTAGGTAAGTAAGATGAAGTAAGACTAATCTGACATGATCCATGTAGTTCTGGTTTATTGCTATTAAGGGTTAATGCAAACTTCTTCAAAGAGTGCAGTTGCTAAACTCTAACTTTCATCACCCTTAAACCAGATTTTTATCAAGGATACATTAAATGAAATCTTATACCAAAAGACTCTGAGCTATGTATGCTTGATTAATGAAAGATGAATCAGTTTGTCTGTCAGATCTTTCCTATGCCTCCCTTACTTTGGTTCTGTCATCTCCTTTAATTCCCTGATGAGCTCATTTTCTCTCTCTCATTCATTTTGCTGATGGCAAAGGGGGAGAGAAATTTTTGATGGCTTGATAAGCTAGAAGAAATATTTTGATGGCTTGATAGCAAAGGGGGAAAGAAATGCAAAGGCAAAAGGGGAAAAGATGGCATAGGGGGAGAGATTTTTTGATGTCAGATGTCAGGGGGAGTGACTACCTAGAGAAAGAAAGCTCTGTCTATCTGTGTGTTTGTGTTTATCTGTGTATGTTATATGTCTTTGTGTCTGTCTGTCTGTGTGTCTTCTTGAGATATCATTTCATTGACTAAGGGGGAGAGGTTCTAATTGTCTGCTATTGCATGTGTTTCCATCAAAGTATAAAAGTGTTGCCATCATCAAAAGGGGGAGAATATATGGATTTGATGTTATGTTTTGATGCTGGCAATAGTCATTGTGTTTTGATACTAGCAATAGTCATTTAATATCTTGTAGTCTCTCTTAAGTCAGATTGAGTTTCTGTTTATTATCAGGTCGATGCATGATCATACTGTTGCATTAGAAGGTCAATACACATTTATGCATTGAGACAGTCAGGTCGATGCACATGTTCACTCCAAGCCTAGAAGGTCAGTGCATATGCATAGTGTTGCGGTATAAGGTTGATGCATCTTCCACTTCATTGAAATAACAGGTCGATGCATATATGTCATTGAGTCTAGAAGGTCGATGCACATATGTGTTACAGACTAAGAAGGTCGATGCACATATGTAGTTGCGTCTAGAAGGTCGATGCACATATGCATTATAGTCTAGAAGGTCGATGCACCTTGTACATAATACGCACAATCATGTCGATGCACATTGAACATAGTACACACTATCAGGTCGATGCACCTCATGCACTTTGTTCACAGCTTGTGCAATAAGGTCGATGCACCTTGTATACAGGTTGATGCTAGTGGCCTAGCGGTTGAAGCAGAAGGTCGATGCACGTTAGAGAAAGGATGATGCATGTCATTGAAAGGTCGATGCCAGTGAGCTAGCGACTGCAGCATAGGTCAATGCATGTTATAGAAGGATCGATGCTAGTAAGTCATCATTCTTAAGGTCGATGCACCTTGAGCATTCACTATAAAGACAGGTCGACGCACCTTCATTACAGAGTCAGTCTGTCAGGCAAATAAGGTCTACCTGTATAACTCTAAGGTCAATGTTTCTATTCTAACCTACTACATGTGTTAGCTATACAGGCTAATGTATCTCATTTATGCATCGATGTTCTCGAAGAATTTTGTACATACACTTACATGAATTGTTTGACCTTATGGAGCATCTGAAACTACATTTACTAAAACTTATTACTTGCTTCATAAGTCTCAAAAATCTCTACTTTTGTTTTGGATAGAAAACAAGAAACAACCTTGTTCCATGACTCGAACACCTAGGTTGCATAAAGGCAGACCACATTACTCTCACGTGGACTTTAAAGTTAAAAGGATTAAGGGCACGTGATCCAAGGTGGGAGGCTGAACTAAACATTCTACCACGTGGAGCAGATTACTTTCTACATCAGACACGTGGATCAACTATTCTTCAGCTCCTGACACGTGGGCCTTAGAAGTGCACTTTTTGGATGAAATTATTGGGCAGGAGTGTGTCTTCCATGTGCCCAAAATTTAAAAAGCTTGTGGGACTGAAGGCTCATGCTCACCTGTATAAAATGCGATCGAGCGCTCAAATTCGAGCATCTTAGCAGATCTGAGCAGATCAGAAGAAGAGGAGAAAAGAGCAAAAGAGCAAGAGAGCATCAGAGTTCGAGAGAGAGTGAGAAGAAAAATAGAGTGCCGTAGTCTGAGAAGAAAGTCTGAGTGAGAAGTGAGATTGAGAGGTAGAGTTATTGTCTTGACTCCTGGATCAGATCCAAAGTCAAATTGCTCCAGTGGAGCTATGGTTTTTCTTTTTGTCATCATTTTCCTTTGTTATTTTTCAATTTCCTTCTAAATTATCTATGACCTGTGTATCAGCGGAGTAAGCTATGGTGCTCAGTGACGAGGTGTGATCCTCAGACAGCAAGCTATGTTGCTCAGCAGGAAGCAAGCTGTGAGGCTCAGCTAATTGTAGGGATTTCATCTCTGAAGCTATAGATCAGTGGAGTTCAAGCTAGTTGGCAGTGAAAGCCTTACTCAGTTGAGTAAGGGGTGGACGTAGATCTCATGCTCGAGATCGAACCACCTAAAAATTGATCTGTCTTGTGTATGATTGCTTATATCTTCTCTATTGTGATTAGATGAATGCGTAGGATCACTTACTGCAAGCATCTGATCTCTCTGATATAGTCATTTGTTGCTTAAGTCTTTGACCAATAGGTATATTGAAAGGCATGGCTGGAAAGATAGGTTAAGCCTATCTGGAACGCCATCTCTTGCGTGAGGAGATCTTAGATCAAACCTCCACCGAGTACCAAACCTGGTTGAACGACTATCTTCTGAGTTGCTTGTGCTAATTCATTTATGTATCTGCTTAATTTGATTGATATCTATTTTATCTTGATCTAATCTACACTTTCTTATCTCATATCTGCAATGTGGTCAATCACTCAGTGGTATATAGAAAGACTCAGTCAGCAGGATAGATTACGTCTATTTGGAAAATTGACCCTTGTGTGAGGAGATTTTCTAATCAAACCTCCGCCAGGTACTATACTGAGTTGTTTGATCACCTTCATTTGAAGTTCTTAGTGATTGATAGCTATTTCATAGTAGATCTCCTTATGGTTAATTCAGATTGATATAGTGGTTTTGTTCACAGTAGTTTCTTTTATTTTCATAATTTTTTAACTGTCAATGTCAGTGTCATAACCAGAAAGCAACAAATGAAAAAGGGATGGAGTATCCCAAACAAGGCCATACCTGGAGCCCTGAAGGGGGTCGGTGGCAACAGTACCAGCTGCTCCGGCTTCAGTGCCAGCACCCGGGCCGCGTTCACCACAGCCTCCCAGATGTCCCGCAGAGTGCGAGCACACTCAATCTGGGACAAGAACTCCACGGGCCCGGTAGACTTGATCGCGTGAGCAATGTGCCGCCGCCAGTCATCGATCGCTGAGTTGGCAAAGCTCCCGTACGAGAGCTCCTGTCCCAGTGAACCCTTGCCCTGAAAGTCACAGTCAGCCAAAAATTGGGCCCACCAGGCCTTAGGTGCCCTCGACCGGGACCCCTTCCCACCTATTGCCGCTGCTCTCACCGAAGTCTGCACCAAGGGCTTCAGTGCCCCACCATTGCTCCGACCCCCAGAAGTCGAACCCCAGCCAACCCGGGGCCACCGCTCCATAACCTGCTCGATCTCTCGATGGATCCGAGTGACGCGGGTCCTCAGGTACCCATCGTCCAGCATAATAGGGGGCAAATCCTCCCTCAGCAAGTGGCTCCCCTCTACTTTTTAGATCTTGGAGGCCTTCTGACGGTACAGGTGGCTGTGCTCAAACCACCACCTGGCATAGTGAACGTTGAACCTCCCTCGACGTCCCTGTCCCGGCATCGGGAACTACTCCAGCTCCCAGCGACTGTAGAAGTCCCACCATGCTGTCGCAAGTAGGTGGGTGTCTCTTCCCCAGTGCTGCCTGCCTGTCAAAGAGAACTCCCAGTTCGGCGGGATCCCCTGGTCGTACCTAAAGTTCCCCATGAACCGATGTGGGTAGTACGGCTCCAAGGAACTCATCGCTGACCGATGCAATGTCAGCACCGTCGACCGGGTACTTAGAATCCACTCCGTCCGCAGCCCGACATCTGCCACCTCCTGACCAGGATGGGCGCTGGTCGCCCCTCCACCTGAAGCCCCCAGGAAGAGGCTAGACAAGGGCTTGTGCTGTGCAATGATGAAGGTCTTCAACGCGGAGCTCAACACCTTTTACACGGCAGAGGGGAATACTTCCATTGATCTGTGGAGCCTCCACCAGCTGAGCGGCTTGCCCATTGACGGGGAGCCATATGAAGAAGTGTGCCTCCCCAAATTGATTAAGGATGAAACAAACGGGGAAGGCATATACACCATCGGCTTCTCCTATCGATACTTGATGAAAGCGTATCGCGGGCTGCACTTGTCATATCACGGAGGGAAGCAGCCCGCGCGAGGTGATCACCGAAGGGTTCGCGTGGGCATGTGGTTAAGATACTTCTTCGATGGGGAGAAGAAATATGATGATTTTCCTTCCGTCAGTGCTGCGGCAGCTGAGAGAAAGCGTGGCAGAAGCAGGATTGATTTGAAGGTTACTGACTTCAAAGGACGTAAGAACAGTCCCAATCCAGCGGGCGTTGACTCCATGACGCATTGCGCCGCCTTCTTGACCTATAGGCTCTGCTCCTTTGCTCTGCCATACGACGATGAAATCGTTATTCAGCGAGAGGCCATTTACCCCGCCTGCCAGATGGCCTGGGGAGAAAATTTGTAGCTATGTCCAGCCGCCCTATGTTTGATTTATAAGACTTTGGGTGACGTCAGTAAGCATCGGCTTCCCCGACAATTTTGGATCATCGGCCCAATGCACTTCTTCAATGCTTGGGTCTGCACGATATTCGCGGAATATGCTCCACGTACGCTCCAGTCCTGGACATTATTCCCACGAATGCTAGAGTTCACGAGTGTGGAGCCGGGCTTGACGTCACAGCAACTGTATCTTCTGAGGGGCAGACTGACAATAATCCCTCAAGACCACACCGGGAGCATCCATTTCTGGGCCTTGGATGCCCATTCAAGTCCCCTGGTGAATAACAAAAGAGAATGTAAAGATGACTAGGGGGAGAAGTACTGTAACGCCCGTGTCTTAGTGGATCCTTAGTGGTCCGGGTTTAGAATTTATCCTGTGATGCTTGAGAGAATGCAAGACTACTAGACACATGGCATGGGCAAATGCAAAAGATCCTCACAAATGAACATTCATACAAAACACAAGGACATGCATACATAAACTATATAAGACCTGCATAACTACTTCTCCCCCTTTGGCATCATCAAAGAAGGGGATAGGATAGATGAAAAATAGACCCAAAAGACACAAGACCCAAGGACACAGACTGGAGGTAGGAAGCAAGAGAGAATCCTCAGTGGCCATCGCAGGAGGCTGATCCTCAGGAGGCTGAGAGCCGAGATGGCATCGGATATCCGTAAGAGTGTGGTTTTGATACTGAAGGCAGTGGTGAATGTTTGCAATGGTGTTGTCACGAGCCTGGTCATGGTGGTGCATGTCAAGAAGAACTCGGTGCATGGTGTGAAAGGCCTGGCTGGATTCTTCATGGTTGGCGGTGAAGCTAGTCATGTGAGTGGACAAGGTCATCATTTGAGTGGACAAGGTATCCAGGACAGTGGAGAAGGAATCTATGCGATCAGACATAGTGCCAAGCATGTCACCCATGGGGTATATGTGATCTCCAAAGGTAGAGAGTTGCCCTCGAAAAGTATCCATGTGAGTTTTCAGGCTAGTCAGACGCTTATCAAAGGTCTTATAATCTACCCAAGAAAGCTATCCGGCTCCCTAAGTAGAGGACTCCCCGTGAAAGAACTGAGGTGGGGGAGGCATCTCTAGATCAACATGTGGAGGAGAACGTGAAGGATGCTGGTTCTCCGCCGAAACTAGAGGTGGTGCTTCCCCTTGACTCTGCTGCTACTGCTCTTCATGCTCTTCCTCACTGTCAGATTCTTCCCCATAGACCAGCACATTGTAGTGTAACTCACCATCTGGACACCAGTAGTATCCAAAATCTGTGAAGATCTTGTGTTCATTATACACATCTGATGTCCCAGATGGAGATGGCGGACAAGAAGGGGGGGTTGAATTGTCCCCTTTGCCGAGATGGCGGATTTTAAAAACTATTCAAAAAAAAAATTAATTTAATTATTTTAATTTTTATATGCCCCCGGTCATCAGATAATTATCTACAAACTCGCGTCACAATTTGCCGCATTGTTTTGTCATTACCCCAAAAATACTCGTTTTAACCGCGGGGCTTTGCCTCGTGGGGGGGGGAGGCTGTCTGCTCCCCCGCGGTCTCCGTTAACGGTACCAAGTGTATTTACCGAAATGCCCCTCACTTTTCCCGGCTCACATCGCCACACGGGGTGCGGCGGTAACAATAAAAGGGTACTCTTTGCGAGAAATGCGCCGGCAAGGGCCCACCTCCGGCCGCAGGTAGCCGCAGTGCTTCACCTTTCGGAGCGTGCCACGTGGCGAAGGAGGGGAGCACAAAGCACAAAAGGCGCGCAGAGATGGGAGGACCGGCGACGGCCGGATCGAGGACGGACGGTCTGGATTGGTTTGCAGGGAGGCTATGGTACGGTGCAGTGTTGGATCGGGGAACTGGGGAGGATGCGCGCTTGCGTCCACGAGAAGGAAACTGTTCGGCTTTGGCCTCATCCGATTCCCGTTCCGGAACATGTTCCCTGCTCCGCGGCGCAGTACACCGCATGGCTGGATAAAGAAAAGACACGTGGCCGTAGGGAAGATTTCATAATTTGAGGTTTATTATGATCCACGTCATCAATCTGAATTGATTGATTCCAACACGTTTCCATTCGACGTTGCACGAGAAGGGTGACTCTGAGAAGAAGGGATGTAGTGTCGGGGTAGCAGATGTGGGTTTTAGGAAGGAGGACAACTATGGTTAGCTCATGTCCGAGCTGCATGTTCTGGGCGAAGCAGCAGTGGTGAACCACGAGGAAGGGTTAACTCAGTTTTAACTCTGGGTTAACTCGTTGATTTCTTTGACAGTGACATTTTGTTAACTAGATTGATTCGCGGGTTAACAAGGAGATAACTCGGGTTACGCAACCCAGATGGACAAGCTGGGTTAACTCCTAACCCTCCCTTTTATAGCCTCACCTTACAGGTACCATTGAGCAAGCTGATGGGCCTAAAGTTTTGAAAATCTTGAGCACCCGCCTTCTTCTGAATGAGCACAAAGAGAGTCTTGTTGATGCCCCCCAAGTGCACCCTCCATTCCTGAGGCGCCCTCACTGTCGCAATGAGATCACCTTTGACTATCCCCCAGTACTTCTGAAAGAAGACCAAGGGGAACCCAACGGAGCCTGGGGCTCTATCCCCTGTCAGAAAAAAATAGCCTGGTGGACCTCCTCCTATGAAAAGGGCTGAGAGACAACTGCCCTCTCCTCAGGGGAGAGACAAGAGGGAAGGCCAATAGCAATCCTCGGCCTGTAGAAAACATCTTCAGCAAACAAATAGGAGTAGAAGTCTCTCGCCTGATCTCTAACCTCCACTTCTGAAGAGAGAGCGGTCCCCCACCTTGATCCAAGAGATGGAGTTGGCCCTCCTCCTCTCCGATGCAATATGCTAGAAGTAGACTGTGTTCCTGTCACCTTCTTTAATCCATCTGTCTCTTGATCTCTGCCTCCAGCAGATCTCCTCTCTAGTTAATAAGTCATCAAAGTGTCCCCTCAAGGAGTCCCTCAGAGCCCTATCCTCCTCATCCATAAGACCTGCCTCCTCCAAGTAGTCAAGCCCCACGAGATGCTGAAGAATTCTGTCCTTGGCAACCCTCCCAAGGAGGGCTTTATCAACTCCCCAATATTGGAGAATATGAGTAGTATGCCTCAATTTCTTCACCGAAGTACCCATAACAGAGGGACTCGCCGCATAAGCATTCCAGGCACATGTGATAGTCTCCTTGAAATCAACCTCCCTGATCAAGACCTGCTCAAACCTGAACCTGTGAAACCTACCAAAATCCCTGCTAGTCTTCATAAGAATGGGGTTGTGGTCAGAGACAGACCTTGCCAGCCCAACCACTTGTACATGAGGAAAGTGATCCTCCCAATCAATAAAAATCAGAAACATGTCCAGCCTAGAGCAGGAACCATCTATTCTCGTATTGGACCGGCAACGGATACTTGTTCTTAATAGTTGCCTGGTTCAACTGACGATAGTCGATACACAGTCTCAAACTACCATCCTTCTTCTTCGCGAACAACACCGGCACACCCCATGGGGAATAGCTAGGATGAATATACCCCTTTGTCAGCAGCTTCTGCAACTGCGCCTTCAGCTCTCGCAACTCTGCAGCCATACGATAAGGGGCCTTCGACATAAGCGCCATACCAGGTACCACTTCAATCACAAAATCAATCTCTCGCTGCGGTGGCAACCCTGGCAACTCCTCGGGAAAAATATCAGGAAACTCGCACACGACAGGAATGTCCTCGACATCTGGACACTGTCGATCCACCAAAACCACAGAAGCGAGAAAACCCTGACAACCCGCATCAAGCATACGACAAGCCCTAATAGCCGAAATAAGTAATTGGGAAGAGGAAGACCGAATACCTCGATAACAGAAGGTGGGTCCATGAAGCTGTCGGAAGTAGACCTTCTTCGAGCCACAGTCCACCAAAGCATGATGAGCCATAGCCAATCCATACCCAAGATGACATCAAAGTCCTGAAGCGGTAACGCATAGAGCCTGGTTGGCAAGTTCTGCCCTTCCACCCACACGGACACCTTCTCGAAGTAATACGGAATGTGCACGAAATCGCCAGTAGGTAACTCCACTGCCATCTCACAGAACACCTCGATCACCGAGTCCTCCATGCTCAGAGCAAAATCCTCTGAAATGAACGAATAAGAAACACCTGAATCGAACAAAACACGAGCCGCACAACCCAAAATGGAAAGAGTACCTTTCACCAACTGCGACGCCTCAACCTCTGCTCTGGTCATGTGGGTCACTCTGCCTCGAGATCTCTGCCTCCCTATAGTAGCTTACCTAGACAACTAAGAAAACTGCTCCTATCGCTAGTACTGCTGCGGCTATGCTGGCACTTGCTGGGGCTGAAACTGCTGCTGCTGCTGAAACCCGGACGGCTGACTCGGCCTCTGCGGACAGTCACGGAACAGAACGGGCTGCGTCCACGCACTGTGCTTGTGCGTGGACGCAATGGAAGAACTGAAGGGGCCAAAAGCGTGCCGGCCAAAGAGACTAACTCAAAAGGGGCTGCGTCCACGCACTGGGCCTGTGCGCGGACGCAGTAGAGGAGTTGAAGGGCCAATGAAGTGTGCCGGCCAAGGAACAAAACAAGTGGGCTGCGTCCATGCACTGGGCCTATGCGTGGACGCAGCAGAAGTGCTGAAGGGGCCAATGGTGTTCAAATGCGTTGGCGCAGGGGCTTCCTGCGTTGACGCAGGGGCGGTCTCTTGATTGGGTTGACGCTGCCATTGTGATTCCGAGGATGGCTCCACGTTGGCGGGGCGTCTCTTCGGAGGGTCCGGAGGGGACGTGTCCTCCAGTGGTTAACTTCTCTTTGCCGTTGTGATTCTGAGGATGGCTTCACGTTGGCATGGTGTCTCTTCGGAGGATCCGGAGGGGACGTGTCCTCCAGGGGTTAACTTCTCTTCGCCGTTGTGATTCCGCGAATGGCTTCACGTCGGCATGGTGTCTCTTCGGAGGGTCCGGATAGGACGTGCCCTCTAGTGATTGATTTCTCTTTGCCATCGTGATTCCGGGGATGGCTTCACGTCGGCATGGCGTCTCTTCAGAGGGTCTGGACGGGACGTGTCCTCCAGGGGTCTCTTCTATTGGGGATTTGTTGTTGCTGTTGGACTTGCGGGGACATATGGGCGTGCGATTTTGCACGTCCACAAATGCCCCCCACCTACGGGTAGTGCGAGTGAAGGATGAGCCGAGCGGTGCCCGTGGGTGCACTGGTTCTTGGGTAAGACCGTGGGTCTCGACGTCCGGAGGAGACGACGGACCTGACCTGACGTGGGCTGGGTGCCCACCCGGACACGTACGTCTAGATGTACGTTCCTATTGTGCACATATATGTGTGAAATTTATTTATTATTATTTTATAGAGATATACCCGTATTTATTTATATATATTTTTATGTATTTATTCATAACGCACACACATAGGGGTGTTAAATGACTATAACAGACCTAGACGAGACCGCTACAAGGGGAAATAACGCACTTCTACAGGCGCACCAAAAGACCATAACGCACCGGGGCAGGGGTGTTAAATCGCCTGGGTTTCGAGATTCTGGAGTTCGGAACCGAAATCTCCTCCTGATTGACCGAAATCGACGGGGGACGCAGGGAAGAACAATTCTAAACTATCCTACCATGCCATACCAACATTCTAAACCTACGCATGCCATCAAAATTAAAAGACAATGTCCATGGGGACAATTTCAAGCATTATGAACTAAGAATAGACTAAACAAAAATATGCACGTAAAACGAGACAGAGGGTGTCGGATCACGGTGCATGTGGTACCGGCGGTGTCCTAACGAGGCAAGGAATCCATCCCCCTACCTGGACTACGACGAAACCAACAATTCAATGCCGATCCGGCGAGAGGGCAATGCAAAACCTCCCGGCCTGACTCGACTCCACGCTCCGCAGATCGAGGGAAGATGGGCATCAACGCGATCCTTACGACGCGACCAATCCAATGGTACCTCACTTGCTTCATCCAGCGGCCGTCTGGACCAGAAATCGAGAGAGGAACGCAAAATGAGAAATTAGCCCAAAATTCTACAAAATAGAGTTTTACACGAAAAATGATAAAAATGGCGATGGATGGCGACGCATGTGGCGTCAACGGGTTCCTAGCGAGACGAGGAGTCCGTTCCCCTACCTCTTGCGCGGCGAAGACCGTGAATCAGTGCAGATCGGGCGACGAGGGCCACGCCGTCCTTCTACTCGCACGCATCTTCATGCTCCACGATCCGAGGGATGAAGGGTACCAGCGCGATCCTTGCGTCGAGTCCATCCCGTCGGTACCTCCCACACGTCGACCCGAGGCCAAATGGGCCGCAAACCAAGTGAAAGGGGGAGAGAGGAGAGAGAACGTGTGAGGGAGAGAGAGAGATTCGAGAGGAAGAGAGAGAGAGAGATGAGGGAAGGGATAAAAGGATAGGTGTGGTGTACATAGAAATAGGAAATAAAGCAGGACAACAGATATAAATAACTAACTATAACAGAGTCCAGTCCTACAGAAAGTACAGTCTAAAGCAATAAAACGTACCACATGCCAAGTGAACACTCGGCCCGGCAAGTTGGCAACTAGGAACCTCCACGCCGCTCCCGACACACCCCGAATCTTCGAACGGCCTGAGCAACTGGCTGAGGGGCCTTAGAATGAGCCTTGGGCTAAAGATGTAAGCTCGTGGGAGCTGAGAAGAGGCATTCTGGGCATATGGGCCTAGCCTCGAGATATGTGTCACATTACGTGGCTAGTTGGCAGAGTAGCTCCGGGTTGGCCCGAGAGCTAAAGGGAAACGGCTCGTCGCCATGTGTCTGAGGGTCGGGGATAGCCCCGACTTGTTGGAGGGCCGTTATAAAACTCGGTTGGTATGCTGGAGCCGCGCGTTAGCCTGCGGTTTATTGTAGAAGGGTTAGAATATACTCGCCTGTAAGGTGTTTAGGAAAATGCCCGACACACGCGTGTGGGCCGTATGTGTGCACTGTGGGCCTCCAAAGACTGTGGTTGACTTAGTTGGGTCTCCCTTTGACCTTGGAGGGTTGTAAGAAGGCATTGTGGGGTGGGTCCTTGGCCTTTTCCATAAGTGCCACGTGGCGTGGCTTATAGTCGGGGCACCCCTGGGTTGGCCAGGGTGGTTGTGTGCAGCGTAGACAAAGTCTAAAACTGAGGGGTCGAGAGTGATCCTAATTGATTACTAGCATTACCGTATGTCACGGCTAATGGGTTAGGGCCCTTGGTCAGACCCATTGGATTGCCAGAGGGGCGAGATAGCCCATGCCTACAAGGTGTTCGAGGAAATTCCCAAACTCTTATTTCTGGGCATTTTACTAGGAAATTATCCGGGTACAATAAATGCCCCCACGGGGCGTGCGTCGGAGGTCGAGACAAGGGCATACGGCCCGTAAGCCCCGCTTTTCGAGTTGTGGGTTCTAGGTAGGCCCAAGACAAAGTCCATGCTTAAATCCTGCCATGGACGATCGGGGACAGGGAGTGGGGTGTACATGCCAGTGTTTTATTTTACTTGCTTGGCTGAGGCACATGTGCGGCATTACACGATCCGGTGGCAGCGCCTGTACACCCATCCGCTGGCAATTACTGTTCACCCATCCAGTGGCAACGGCGGGAGCCAACGAAAAAGAAGCAAAAAAATGGCCAACAACCGCTGGACATTCCCAGCGACCAGGGATTCCTGCCCTGTATCGCCTGGGCTCTGCCAAGCCGTGCTGTCCACCAATGAGAGGTTGAAAGCTAGCAAGATGCCAGGTCCTCCGATGGCGACGTGATCTTCGTTACGAACTACCATATAAAAAGGCAAGAAGAAGAAGTGGAGGGGAGTGTGGATGCACTTTTTGTTAATCTAGGTTTTATTTTGTTTATTGGTTTATTAAGTGCATGGACGTGCCAGTCACAAATTGACGATTTATTCAGGCTCCGAAGAACCCATGGTGCGCTCAATCTGACTTCGTCAGGTGATTGTGTAGTTCGTGTTGAGACCAAATCCCGCCGTGCCGTAGCGGTCACGACATCATTTACATCCCCCATATGAAGGAACACCCTTGATTAATTGTCAAAATTAGGGACCCTGCGACCAAAAGAATTAATACTAACTGCAAAGGAAAGAGATAGGAATAAATCACACAAGAGCCTGTGTCGAGACACGGGCAATCGGACATGTCGGTCATTCGTAGACCCTTTCATATTCGGATGGGAGTCTGTGACGAGAATGCAGTGAAAACCGAGATAAATCCGTTCAGATGTCTGCCGAGTACGCGACAATTTTAATGATGATCCGAAAAGAATCCGATTTGGCAAACGGGTCCAGTTTAATCATAATATCGGCCCGAGGTAAGGCCAGGTCGTGGCCATTTTGGGCTAATTCCCGAGACTCAGGCCCGGCTTACAGGGGCAGCATTATTGTCCCTTCAGCACCAGACTGGGGGTGGCAATGGTACAACCGGCCCGGCGTCCGTGTGGGAATCCACGGCTCACGGGGACTTACGGAGGTCCTTGGCAAGGTCCCCTAGTCGGCTCCAAGGAATATGGAGACGAGAGGAAACCTTGCTTTGGTAGGAATGCAGCTACTAATGGAGTAGTATGATCCTATGCGCACCGGAGTGCACACAAGAGTCTAGCCTAGAACTAGCCAGCGATGATCAAAACAAGTATAAATAGATGAATATGACAATCATGCAACAATAAAAACACTCAGGAGAGATCAACACCCAATAGCATGGACCAAATGTAACATGGCAATATATACTTAAGGCTCGAGTGCACTGTAGCACGGATGTGTGGTCTTGCGAAGACCGCCCAGGAGGGATAGGCGGTTCTGGGTGAACCGTCCAACGGTAAAGGGGGACAAAAAGTGTAAAAGAAACAACTAAACGAAGAGGCAATCTTGAACAAAGAATTGGGCCACTTGTGAACGTACCTGGGTAGGCAACTTGTCACAAGCCAGACAGGTCCTAGAGTGACCCTAACACAATCGTAGATAGAGTAATGCAAAGCGGGGCACGTACCTATGCCAGGAAGACAGGCGGCTAACTATTGGCCGCAGAACACAAGTGCGGTCACTTGTTGGCCACAGAAGACAACAGGGTGGCACAGCGAGCACGGCCAGGGACGATGAAGAGCGGTCGATGTTGATCCGTATAATGACTAGGGTAACCCTTTCTAAACCGCACAACCTCCAACGAACAGAGCCGTCCACTGCCAACCTGTGGCCACCTATGAAGCACGGAAACTAACAATGCAAGAGAATGGAGAAGAAAGAGAGGGGGTTAGCACACACCAGCATGATGGGCACTAGGGGTCCCACCATGATCGCTAGAAAAAGTTTGTTGATTGGAAAAATGGCATTTTCCTTCTTTTGAAATTACCGGCCATGAAATCAGTCCACCTTTTGCTCCTCACGACTAGGAAAGTATGAAAGAAGCTAAGCCCATTTGGGGTTCTCCCCAAGCTAGCCAACCATTGGAACATCAAGGTCCCACCTCGGACCCTCTCCATCATCGCCTAGTCACCTACGGGCACTAGTGTGCGCCACGCGAGTGAGTTCACTTAAGTAAGTCCGCCACTCACAGATACTTGCTTGCAATTATAAGTCCAAGGGCATTCGATCTTGTGATTATCACCCCAAGGTGGTGTCACATCAATATGAGCCCACCGTGATTTCGTTTGCCCTTGTTTTCATCCGTCCCTCTCTATTCTTGGGTTGGGAACCGACTATAGGCAAGAATGCCAAGCTGCAATCACGTGTAATATTCCGTTTGATCATCATACTATGTAAGGATGTAACGATTTCTAGAGTTGGACGAAGTTGTGACCCTCATTTAATCCTCCCTTTCCTCCTCTATTTGATCGCTGTCGCATTTCCCGTAGTCCGTGCACTGTTAGCTGATTCTCCCTGTCAAGGCCGAACACGGCCTAGGTTTTCCCCCAAGGCAACATTAACATCCCCACCACCCTCCCTGGGGTTACTTCCAATAGAATACTCGTATCAAACTCTCGCTATGCTTATTGTGGGGGTTTAATGCCAGAGGCATATGCATGTGTCTTTGTGGACAACCCTCGGACTGGTTTCCTACTGCTCCCTGTTCCTAACCATGAATTGGGGGTGAGTAAGGCCGTCCCTATGGATCATCTTATGGCATCATCACCTTATTATCTGTCACACGTTAGCTGTCTGAAGGGTTGCCTCCTCTAATCTGCTAACTCCCACACTAACCTGCTGACGCTCATGCCAATCTGCTAACATGTTGACCAGCTAACCTTCCTTTGCATGTGTGATTAATCATAATCAGTCACTTGGCTAAGTGCACTTTGTTCACGCATCAGATATGATCATTTCCTCAAGGAGTTTAGTGTCCTGGGAGAGGGGGACATTCCCCATCGGTGTTTCTGAGCCACCATCGGATCATAGGGTCATGTCCTTTGATGGCATGTACGGCCGATCCGAGGCCATAGATGCATGCTAGGGGTCCCGGGGGAGCTTCCCCCTTGATTTCCCCCTCTCTGGTGGAGGTACGGGGGCGTGGTTGTGATTTTTAAATCATGTTCATCGTTTCGCCGTCGGACCGTCATAGCGGTCATACCAGAGACCGCTATGCTCATAACGCGCCTAGGCAGGTGCGTTATGCTTCGTGTATTTTGTGTCTGGATTTGAGGGCATAACGGTCGCACGACTGACTGCTATGTCAGGCATAACGCCCCAGGGCTGGTGCATTATCATTTTTGACCATTGGATTTGACCGTTGGTTGTGACCGTTGGGGGCCCGGTCACATAACGCGCCTAGGCAGGCCCGTTATGTACTTTAACGCCCCAGGGAAGGTGCGTCATGCTCAATGCCCTTACCCTCCACTTAACGCGCCAGAGTTTGTCCGTTAGGGTCTATAATGCCCCTTGAGGAGCGCATTATAGTCTGTTTCCCCTCGTGACATAACGCACCATGGCTGGTCCGTTATGTGCATAACGCCCCTTGAGGAGCGCGTTATGTCCGTTTTCGTCATTTGAGGCTTAACGCACCCCTATCGGTCCGTTAAGCACTATAACGCACTTGGGTAGACGCGTTATGGTCTGCTTTCCGTCGAAAGTGGTAGACGGCCATGTTGGACCGTCCATCCTCTCCCGCACGACTGAGAGTTAACCGTGCACCCGTGAGTGGCCAATGATGGACCGTTCATCATCTGAGACCTTGCCGGTGGTTTTTCGTGCCGATTCGAGTCCCGAGTGAGTAGACCTCGATCCACGTACTGGCCTGTGGTCTAACTGATGCTGGGCATCGTGTGGGGACCAGGTGTGGGGCGCCATGAGGGGTCCCGGGATATGACATCTTCGACTTACGTCACCACGAGTCGGTGCTGTACGAGGAACGATCCTTGTACTCGTTTACTTTCGGAGTCGATTTTCGTGACTTGAGGGTCTGTGCTTCCGGTGACCCATCCACTAGTCGTAGGGTTTGACGGGTCCTGGTGGTAAGATGACAGGTGGAGGGTTGCATGGAGGGGTGACAACAGAGGGTATGGAGGGTGTAGGCGCAAGGACTAGTGGAGTGGTAGGGAATGTGGAAGATGGAATGAGAGGACTAGAGGGTACAGTGGGTGTAGCAGAGGTTAGGATGGTGGGCCAAATAATGACGGGGGTAGAGGGTGAAGGGGAGTTGGTATATGTGTGGTGGATAGCCAGGAGATGAGCGAGAGTCTCATCGTCATAAGACCACCCAACATTGGGAGCTGGGCGGTGGACAATATTGACTTGTGCCGGTGCCGACGGCTGCTGTTGCAGAGTGGGTGGATGGTCTGGCATGGGATTTTGATGAATCCCGAGTTCAGGTTGTTGCTGCTGTTGAGGTTGAGGTTAGGGTTGCTGAAGCTATTGGTGCAGTGGCGCCGGTTGCTGCGGCCTCACCTGTCGTCTCCTTTCTTTGATGTCTTCTATTAACTTATGCATCTGGGCCCAGTCACTCCTTTGCCCCTCGTGTAAATCATACAGCAAATCACGGAACTGATAACATCTTTCATTTGTGTGCCCTGGCTGTTGATGATATATATAATATCTTGACTGATCGGAAGTCAGATTCCAATTCTGACGTTTCAGAGGGACCTATATGTCACCAGTGTACATCAGTGCCGAGAAAATGTCTGGAAGTGTTTCGGGAAGTGGAGGATAATGGGCTATTTTCGGACCCGGTCGAGTAGGTGCATAGATAACAGGAGGAGGAACATTATGGCATTGGGGTAGCTACTGAGGCTATTGTGGTGGTGGCGGTGGTTGTTGTGGTTGTTGAGGTGCTGGAAATGATGGTCAGGGAGCTGGAGGAGTGGAGAACTACGGGTTGTGTGGAGGTTGCTAGAAATGGGGTGGAGCGGACTAGTTAATAGCCTACACCTGCTCGTTAGTTTGCACTCCCTCGGTAACTGGGCCCTGGGATTTCCTAACAGATTTTGACTTTTGGGCCTCAAATTATTTATAATTTTTATGTATTTTATCTAAATTTTCCTGAATTTCATTCGTTCTTATTTTTTTATATTTTATTATGGAGGAGTGGGCCGTTGAAAGGCCAGGAAAGGGGTGTGCCGGAGAAGACTGGCTGAGCGCTGGGAGGGTGTACCGGCGAAGGTGGGCTGGGCATACCGGGGAGAGCCTGGGGACTGGTGCGCCGGCGAAGGACGTTAGGAGTGTGTCAGAGAGGGCTGGGGGTTGGGTGTGCCGGCAAAGAGATGGGCGAGGTGTGTCGGGCTGGGCGCTAGCGAGTGTGTCGACGAAGGAGTATAGAGTGTGCCGGAGAGAGGCCAGGAGTTAGGCGTGCCGGCGAGGTTTATTGGGGGCGTACCAGCGAAATACCAAGGACAGGTGTGCCGGGGAAGGTCTTCAAGGCCTGTATCGGCGAAGGGCTAAAAAGGGCGCACCGGTGAAGGCTTAGGGAGCGTACCGGTGAAGAACAAAGTTCGTGCAGGTTGCAGTTGGGCTGGATGAAGGGTTAAGGTCCGAGCACGTCTGGACGGGGTCCGTGCATGTTCTAGGATGAAGTCCATGTAGATTGGGGCAAGTCCGTGCATATGCGCGGGGTTGAAAAATGAAGTCCGTGCATATGCACGGGGTTGAAGAACAAAGTCCGTGCATATGTATAGGGTTAAAGAACAAAGTCTGTGCACGTTGTGCACGGGGTTGAAGAACAAAGTCCATGCACATTGTGCACGGGGTTGAAGAACAAAGTCCATGCACGTTGCGCACGGGGTTGAAGAACAAAGTCTATGCACGTTGTGCACGGGGTTGAAGAACAAAGTCTATGCACGTTGTGCACGGGGTTGAAGAACAAAGTCCATGCACGTTGTGCACGGGGTTGAAGAACAAAGTTCATGCATGTTATGCATGGGATTGAAGAACAAAGTCTATGCATGTTGTGCACGGGGTTGAAGAACAAAGTCCGTGCACGTTTTGGCCAGGGTCCATGCGAATGCACAGGGTTAACCCCGCTGTAGCCCTTTACCTCCCTGCGTGGAGTGGGCAAATAGTTCATTGCTGTAATATTGTGTAATTAATCTTCACTGGGAGTTACCGACTTGGCCGAGATCGTCTTCCCCACGTCTTGAGCGTGGAGGTACACTCGGCACCCCCTTGTAGTCGTACTTACTTTCTTAGTATATGCTCGTTTGCCGCTAGTAGAGAGCATGTGTTAGGACCATTAGCTCGATATATTTATTTCACTGCTGCAAGAGAGAGGGAACTATCCCGTGACCCGACCCAAGCACAAGAGTTGTGAGTTGGCCACCCTTGACTCATTGCCAGTTTCTCAATCGTGCAGGTCCGAATGCTTCCTTTGCTAGGGACGAGTGCGAGCTTGCTAGAGTCCTAGGTGTGCATTTCAGATTGGTGTCGAGTCACATCTTCGTCCCACATCACTCCTCTTCTCTCTGTGTGTCTTTTGTGCATATTGCTCTCTCCTTTTTTTTGTTCGTCGGAGAAGACACCTTTTATACTCCCAGCGGCGGGCAACCTTCGGACGCGACCGACGGGGGCGGGAGCGTGGAGCATTGATGAAGATTTGACTTGGGCATCCTCGGTGGCAGGGGGGCAGCCAGCGTGCCACCTCCTCCATTCGATACCTCAGCGTGGCCGTTGCGCGCCAAAAATCTGTAGGGGGATGGCGTGAGACCTCCCTTGCCGGACGCGCCGTTGGAGAGAAGCCAAGGTGTGCCGCTGGAGGCCCATCTGGGCGTGCCATTGAAGAACCCAAAGAGGGCGTGCCGCTAAAGGCCTTGCAGGGCGTACCGTTGAAGACTTTACTGGGCGTACCGTTGAAGACCTCACATTGGCATGTCGTGGAAGTGGATTTGGGCCCGTTTTGTTCCCGATTGACGATCCACTTAGTTCTCTTCAGGGCCTACAAGTTGTGAGCCCCCCAGGGGTTGGTTCCTCTTCGCTGCCGTGACTCCGGGAGTGGCTTCACGATAGTGTACTGTTCCGGATGGGACCTTTTTAGGATCTCTTAGTGTCGGGCCCCAAGCCCTCATGTCGGTGTCTTGCTGGTCGCGTCTCACTTAGAGTCTGAGGTCCATAGTCCCTAGAGTCGGTCTCCCGTGTCCGTCCCGCATCATGCGGCCCACATACATGTGTTGGGAATTTCCCTGGACACCTTGCAAGTGCGTGTATCTCAGCCATTCTACAACAAGACGAGGGCCGACCCACGGCTCCAGTACTCTAGACATGTTATTGACGCACTTTTCGAGGCACTTCATTTTGATTGTTTGTTTGTTCGTCTATTCATTCATTTATTTATTTTATTCGTGCGAGGCTGTGCCAGTCACCTAGGTGACGATTCATTCGAGCTTCAAGGAAGCCTTAGGTGCACTCGATCAGACTAGTCAGACGATTATGTGTATCGTGTCGGGGCTAAGAACCTGCTGTACTATAAAGGTTATGATGTTAATTACATCCCCTCGGAGAGGGAAAAATCCTTGATTGATTGCTAGGAAAAAGGACCCTATGGCTTGAAATTCATAACAACGAAAGCGAGAGCAAAATCTCGGATCGTGTTTAAACAAACTAGCATCGGGGCATCAACGTTCATGGATACATATATGTCGGTCACTTGCGGACCATTGCTTGTTCAAAGAGAATTCTGTATTTGTAGCATCGAAGATGATTATAAAATCGTACAAATGTCGACCGTAGACATGGCAAGTTTAATGCGGTGGCAGGATTGGATCCCATTAGAGGTGGGTCGAGTTAACTGGCTATTGGCCCAAGATGAGTTCGGATCATGGCCATATCGGGGGCTCACGAGGTCCACGCCCGATGCCATGGGGCATCGTTGCTTTTCTCTTAACACACAGTCCAGGGAAGCGAGGGTCCTAAGGTATGTGCGGTTATAGCATTTTTTTTATTATCATTGTTCTAATTGTTAAACTCCGTTGTTTGTTCACACATGGGTGGCTCATGTTCTTTTATTTTGTTTATTAGTTTCATCTCTTTTCTTTTATTCAGTTCCATTCACCCCCCTCTGGATCCACATTCTACTAGATAGATCGCATCCATCCTGTATTCAACAGTTGGTATCAGAGCGATTCTGATCCCAACACGTGTTAGATGGGTAAGGATTGAATTAGGAAAGGATTAAGATGGGGAAAATTGAGGTTCTAATGGGATTCTTGTCCAAGGTAACCCAACCCCAATCGAATTACAATTGCCTGTAGGTTCCTTACCCTATAAATACCCTGCCATGAACCCTTAAACCTCCTGTTCATCAACCTCTGAAGCTACGGTAAGGAACATATTAATGTTTCTTTACTGTTAATATAGTTCTTCTTATCTCGTTCCTTTATGGTATTCCTACAGGAACGACGGTGGAGGAAAGGGGCTAAACTCCTGCTGGTTGCTGCCTTCTTCTTCCTTTCTCTTAGCGTGGAGGTACTCCTGCTAACGAGAAGGATCCTTTCGGTCTGCTTCCCTTGCTAGAGTGTTGCTGTTACTCTGTATAGAGCGAAGTATCGTTTTCTTCTTCCCCAGATCACCCAGCTCGTCACCCGGTTAGCATCACAAGAGGTAGGATCTATTTCTCAAATTCTGGATTAAACCATAACTAATAAGATCATGCATGCATATGAGTCTAGATACCATGATTTTACTGCATTTTATAGATTTCTGTTTCTCAGAGAAATAGTGACCTGACCCAAGGCGCTAATTCTTCTTTTCACGCCTTCCTTCAAGGCGTCAATTAATAAACGACTTCCATGAAGTCATTATTCTATCAGAGTGATTGATAAATCAACGCATTTTTAAAATTTTAATAACTATAATCCATGTAAATATAATTCTTGCATGAGTATAGTTCTGGAATCCTAAGATTTTTCTCTACATGATCATGTTCCTGAATCTATGATTTTTCTCCTGATAAGTTACTTTACTGTTCCATGACCAACCTGCTGTAACATTCAAAATGACGCCCTTATCTAAGGCGTTATATTGAAATTAAATGCCCTTGAACAGAGGCGTCCTTAAATGACTTTCCCCTCGAAGAAACACGAAAGGTAGAAACCGTTCCCTTAAGGCGGTTACCTCGTTTCCCCTAACACCCCCTCAATGGGAACACGCGAAGTGACAAGTCATTCAAAGCGTGGAAAGACGGACAAGCGCCAGTGCCATGCCAGTTGCCTGACCAATCGGCACGGGAGATATCTGCAGAGAAAATCACCGCCTTCCTAAACAACTACAGATACGGTGGTCAAATCGCGCCAAAGGCGGTAAGAAGTAGTTAATTTAGCATTTAATATTACCGCCATCAGATATACAAGGAAAATTTTACACGGCCACATTAAAGGAAAAAGAAGAAAAGTTAATACATCAGGCCTTTGGCCCATCGCGAAGCTCGGCAGACGAAGGATCCTCTGCACTAGGCGACCAGCCCCCGGCACCCTCGGTGACGGTCAGTCCAGGCACTGACCCCACTTGCGTGGGAACTGTCTCGATCGCGTGCCCTCCTGAGGCTGTCGGAGTTGGCGATCGCTCGGACAAGACGAAGGCATCTCGGCTTCCCCCTTCGCTCGACGTCGGGAAAGAAGAATCGGTAGCATCTAAGTTTGAGTCATAACGCTGCTCGGAAGGGAACACGAGATCCTCGAGCACCTGGCCTTGAGCCTCCGCGACAGCCCGATAGAAGCCTTGAGAGAACCCCGACAGTAGCCCGGCTCATAGTAAGAGAAGGAGGCCCTCTGGAGAGCTGCCTGGTAACCCTCTGAGCATTTGTATTGCTCAAGCGCCTCTACCCCGGCTAGCTCTGCCTTTCTCTCAAGCTCGGCTGCCCTCTGTTCCGCCTCGGACAGTCTCTTCTTAGCTTCAGCCCGTGCGCCCTCGGCTTCCGCCCGCTGTCGCTCGGCCTCTCAGACTCGGCCCTCGAGCCCCTCACGCTCGGCCTTCCACTGCTCACAGCGCTCGACCTGAACTTTGCGCTCTGTCTCCAGGAGCCTATCTTTCAGTTCGATCATATAACGAGCATGGGCCAGCTGAACATAGAAATGTGTTGGCCATCATCAAACCAAGGTTGTTGGCCATCATCAAAACAAGGTTTACAACATTCCGCACTATTTGTCAGGACCCTGCACTACAAGTAGTGCTCGTCAACTCACTCCACACAATATTTCGATCTTGTCACCATGTTGACACATTCAAAGACCTTATTAGGGGATTAGATTGGCATTTGAAGTTGACGCACATGTTGGCCCCGGGCTTCGACCGACCCAAAGGTCATGGCTTCACGCATCCCACTTTCGGATCAATTACCTTTGTGTTCACCGTGGGTCATGTCACCACGGAGATCCTTTTGCTTTTCCCATTCCTGATGATCCTTACTCCATTCCACTTATCCCAAGGGAGAAACCTTATCTTCTACACGAGACCACTGTCCCATCTACGATGATGGATGAAGGTGACCATTTACACCTTCAAGAATTCTAAACATGGGACCATGTTATGAGGGAACCCATCTCGAGGGGTCATACTCTTCGATCCCTTCAACCCCTTCTCCAGTGAGCCTCTTGACCTACCATATCTACTTCACTTCTTCAAAGAAGTTCACTATCACATCACAACCCCACGGGCTAGTCAAACTACACGTAACAAGGAGCCAGCTCATTGGGGTAATGGAGAAAGTGAATTCGGCTCTCCCGGCCCACCCAAACCTCCCAAATCCAAAGGGCCGTCAGTGCAGGAATGGTTCATACTAGGATGTCTAGGAGTCTCCCATTTCGCCAACCTCCGGTTACGTCGATTGTATGCTAGTCACACATTCGGATGTCCTGATCCACTATTGCATGAGTCTACATAGCATTAGGTTTGTCTAGGACATAGAGTGTGTCTTTTCATTTATTTGTACAGTTTGTTTAGAGTCTGCATATGTTGAGTCAAGTCGGTCTAATGCAAGCTCGTGGTGCCAGTCTCTTTCAAGTGTGAGGCAAGTCAGATCTCATGCGTACGTTGTGGACTTGCCTGACGAATATGGGATCAGCTCTACCTTGACCCCATCACTATCAGACCTAAAAATCCCATCACCCAGATCCATCGCCTCCCCTCTGGTCAACCCAAGTTCTCAGGCAGTTCCACTCTCTGTCCTGTCAGTTCTGGATCTGAGAGCCAGTCAGGTTAAAATTCTCCCACGGGAAGTTCCTCTCTCAGAAAATTCCTACCCCAGTCTGTATTCATAGATCTCTGAGAGATATTCGCAATGGCGCCGATCCCATATCATTCATCTAAGCTGGTCGCAGTAGCCATTTCCTTTGAACCGCGCAGGCCTGTTCTAAAATGGGACAGCAGCAAGAGAAGCCTGAAGAAAATCCTTAAGAAATATGCTGATGTAGAACTAGCGACCGCCGCTCCTGGAGGTCGACCAGGGACCTACTGCCTTCGTCCCGGTGAGTTACTGCCTTCAGAAGTCTTCCAGAGGATGATGTCCCTTTGGACATCCCTGTTCGCCATCTTGCAGTCCAACTGCTCGCAGAACCGGAGTTGTCGTTCGCCATTCACCCGAGTGTCACCAACTGCTGCCCGTCAACCTGAGATCAGTGCTCTCAGATCCCACATGTCACCTATTACCTTCCTGCGTGGAGTGGGATGTAGAATCAATTCTGTAATTAATAATTACTACTGTATCGAGAGTTACGGATCTCAGCCGAGACGTCTTCCCCACGCCCCGAGCGTGGAGGTACACTCGCCTCCCCCTTTTGTCATTTTGCTTAGCTAGTATACGCCCTAGATGCTACTGCATGTGAGTAGGTTACTTTCCTAGCTAGTTCGTACTACGTCACCGCTGTGAGTTGTGAGTGCGAGACCCGTCCTGTGACTCATTCCGAGCACAAGAGTGAGCCGACCATCTGAGACTCAAAGTTGGTTACTCAACCGTGCAGATCACCGCGTTTCCCTCGCCGGAGATGACTGTGTGTTAGCACTTCTTGTTTGGGGGCATGTTCGCCTCTTCTGGAGCTCTTTAGGTGCTGCGTTGTCGTGTGGTTGTTGGTCGCATCGTCTCTTTAGCCGCATCGTCCTATAGAGTCCAAGGTCGTAACGGGTCCGAGTAGAGTCTTATTGTCATCCCGCATCAGATAGGTGGAGGGCACTGCCTTTATTCGGTCGATAATACCTCGGCTAAAGATGGCATTATAGGGCAACATCCCTTTAATCACCACGAAGTTTGCCATAAATGTGACAGTCTTAGGAGGGGTACCAAGAGTAACCAGTAGGCTCAGGGCTCTCTCGGCATAAGTTGCCTGGCCATTGAACCCGCAGAGTGGGGTTCGAATCGGGCGTAGCTAAAATGGGTTTTCACCGATTTTTAAGAAACATTTGTACGCTAAAACATCAAGGGTGCTACCATTGTCCACTAATATCTTATCTACGTTACAATATTTTATAGTAGCCGAGATTATAAGGGCGTCATCATGCGGGGTGGCTACCCCTTGCAGGTCTTGGTTGGAGAATGCCAAGGCCTACTGATCGCTTGTCGGCAAGGCTTTAGGGGGCTCAGAAGCCTGGTAGGCTCGCTCGGCATGATAGTTCCTTCCCTGACTACTGTCCCCTCCAGAGGCGGATCCCCCTAAAATGACATTGATATGGACCCCACAGGGGCGGTTGCCGATTTCTTCTGGGGGGACCCCACGATCCTCCTATCGCTTGGCCACGTACTGGGAGAGGTGCCCGTGACGGATAAGACTCTTGATCTCATCCTTGAGGTGCTGGCAATCCCCAGTGTGGTGGCTGTGGTCATTGTGGAACTGGTAGTATTTTCGGCGACTGTCGCATCAGGGGTCAGCCTTCATTGGCTCTAGTCGGCGAAGGATGCCCGAGTCCTTGATCTCCTGATATATTTCATAGATAGGGGTAGACAAAGGAGTGTACTGCTCAAACTTTCGGGGAGGCTCCCAATGGTCTTCGTCTCAGTTTCTCCTTTTCCCCTGGCCTAAGGCTTGCTTGAACGGCCGTTTCTTATCTCCCTCTCGTCCCGAGCTTGCTGGATCTCAGTAAGCATTGAGGACTTCTTTGCACTCAGCGTGACGCAGAGCCAGGGTCACCAAATCGGCGAGAGAGGAGGGAGGAGGGTGGAGTACCAATTCTCGCCTAAGGTTTTCATCTCGAGTTCCTCCGGTCAATGCAGTGATGGCCAAGGCTACATCCAGGTGGGGGATGCACAGGGCTTCCAACTTAAGCGGTTGATGTAAGCCCTCAGCTTTTCCCCCTGTGCATGTTTTAGTGTAAACAGTCCCACAATTGACCTTGGAGGGCCACTACCGTTGAAGCTTTCCTTGAACAGTCACCCGAACTATCTGAAGTTGTGGATGCTGTCGGGGGCGAGTGCTCGAGACCAGGCTTGAGCACCTTGGACCAAAGTGGTCATGAACGCTCGACACTTGATAGTGTCGGATGCCCCGTGGAGGGTCATTAGGGCGTCAAAGCTGTCGTAATGGTCGATCGGGTCACCCTGGCCATCATAGGACTTAAAGGTCAGCAGTGAGACTCTCGAGGAGACTTCGGCCTTCAAGATTTGGTCAGAGAATGGGGATTGCTCCTCGTCATCCTGGGTGGAGTTCTTTTGTAGGGCACGAAGGGCGCGCTCTTGTTCAATGAAATGCCACTCAAAGTGTCACAGGCGGAGGGATAACTCCGATTGTCGTGGAGCTCAGGGGCTGCTACTATGTCCCCAGTAGTTGCCCCGCCACTCCTCGGTGGGGGCATCTACTTTCGAGTGTTGCTGAAGTAGCCCAGATTTCTTTCCATGCGGATTGGAGGGAGCTTCCTTCTCCGGAGGTGGGATTTGCAAGGGCCCACCTAGCCCATTGCGAATGAGTCACCCACCTTGGCGGGTGAAGTAGCCTCCGGTCATTTGCCGAGAGGCTTCTACTCAAGGGGGACTCACCCGAGGAAGTCGCGACCTCTCCTCCCTGGCCACTTGGGTCCTCATTAAATCGATGAGGATATCCAACTTGGAGTTGAGGGTCTAGAGGGCATCGGGGTTCCCAGAGTGGGTTGTCCCCCTACGGCTGGCAGAGGTAAGGCATTAACTTGATTGTTGGAAAGAGGGCCTGTCACGCCCCAATGTGGAATATCGGGTCGTACAGTCAGAAACTAGCTAGAAATAACACCAATATGCTAAACTAAATAATTACACAAGTGGAAGGTTGAGACATGGCGGGCTGACTCATGAGAGTGTAGGGTTGGCTTGTGGAGGGTGAGGTATAAGTGGATGGGGATTGTGGAGACTCGGGGTCAAGGGAACCTTAGATTTGTTTGCGAATGAAGCTCGCTCGACTACATAATTGTTGCCAAGAGGTGATATCATTGAGGGCTAAAATTAATCGGTACTCGGGTGTTGCATTAGTTATTAACATCTTGGTCTGCTCTTGCTCCAGAATGTGTTCCAGGACTTATGTGGCCAGGCGACGCCAGCGGTCAGTAAATATGCAGAAATCCTCTTTGGGCTTCATCATCTCATGGGCCAGATCCACCATAGAATACCTGGGCCCAATCTGGTCCTGATATTGTTGAATGAGCTTGTCTTGGGCCACTTGAAAATTCACAACCTGGTCGTGCGGCAATGAAAAGAACCAATCCCGAGCCGGGCCTTCCAAAGACAAACTGAATAGATAGGCCATTAGGCATTGGTCATGTTGAAACTGGGCCGACTCATAAAGAAACTCCTTTAAGTCCACATAAGGGTATCCGACTCCACCATAATGGCGATATATGGGATTTTATGAAGATGGAGGAAGCCGAAGATCTTGAAATGCGAAGGGAACACTTAAGGAGGACTTAGGATCAATTTGGCGTTGGAGTTCATCATGTTGACGTTGGGCTTCAGTAATCATCTCCTAAATGGGGAGAGATTGAGAAGAATATGGGCCAGCTTGAGCAAGAGATTGTGAATTTGGACTAAGATTATGATAGTGGGCCGGATAAGAGGATCTGGGCTGAGAAGAATATGGGCCCATTCCGAGAGTGGAAGGTTGTGCGGGCCTAGAAGAGACGTTGGCATATGGACCCATTGGGCTAGCAGTATAAGCAAAAGAATGAGGCCTGTTAAGATAGAATTGACTATTGGAAATCGGGCCAGCTACATGGGAAGAAGAAGGAGGCCCATGAAGATAAGAAGGTCCATTATGAGAAGAAGGCCCATTAAGATGAATAAATATGATAAATGTGAAGACTCAAGGGGGAGTCTCCAGACTATCTCCGAGCCAAATGGAAGCTGTCGTGGCTCACGTGGTGCTCCGTGTACGCTACCGGTGGCCCGCCGACCCGGACTGCTCTTGTGCTCGGGTGTCTGCACCAGGCGGCCTTTGATTGGACGACAAGGAATGCCGCGCAGATCGTAGATTGGACAGCACTTGGGCGGGTGGTGACCGCCTGGGCAGACAGCGACTCATCATACTACACGGTGTACGCCAGACACTACCGGGACTAGGTGTTCCAGGGTGCCCACCGACCGGTACGACTCTAAACTCAAACTCTATCTATTATGCTTATGATTTCTATATGATGGTGTACTAACATCTAGACTTCTAAATGCAGATCGACCCTGAGGGACGGATCGTGAAGCTAGAGGGGCTCCTACACTCTACGATTAGGGAGCGAGACGAGGCTTGGCAGGCCCTGGCCCTACTGGTGAGTTTTCTAACCCTTAAACTTAATTATGCATTCTGATTATGATTATGCTGTGAAATGATTGACTCCTGAATGCAGCGAGGTGAGGAGACCTAGTGACAGGGGGCCGACGCTCCTTCCACTTCCACACAAACCCCAGCCGACCGAGTGGAGTAGGAGGCAGAGTTCTGACGGATGGTGGCCCGGGCCGAGACCGCGGAGACCACGCTCTCCGAGAGGGTACGTTCTCTACACTTTCCCTTATCAATTACGCTTATATGAAATGTAATTAACTAATGATAATGATGCATGCATGTAGGCGACAGAGTTGATAGTAGCCCTGAGCGAGAGTGCCTGGGCAAGAGAGGAGGCAGCGTGCCTTCGATAGGAGCTCAGGCAAAGTCGAGCCACAGCACGGGACGAGCTAGCTCGGAGCAGACCAGCGGACGCACTTGAGACGGCACTCCTACGAGCGGAGCTGGAGTGTCTCCGGGCCAGCGCGGAGGAGTTAGTCCGAGTTCAGGCTAAGCGGGATCGTGCACTACTGGGTCCACGGCCTGCTTTCTTGATGTCTCTTGGCTTTGATAGCCCGCTTTCCTCATTTTTGGCTCTTGCAGCCTATTTTCTAATTTTGGCTCTTGTAGCCTGCTTCCCAACTTCGGCTCTTTGCAGCCTACTTCTCAACTTCGACTTTGTAACCTGCTTCCCAACTTCGACTCTCTACAGCCTACTCCTCAACTTCGATTTTTATAGCTTGCTCCCCAACTTCGGCTCTTTGTAGCCTGCTTCTCAACTTCGGCTCTTATAGCTCGCTTCCCAATATCGGCTCTCGTAGCTTGCTTCCCAATATCGGCTCTCGTAACCTGCTTCCCAATATTGACTCTCGTAGCTTGCTTCCCCGATTTTGGCTCTCGCAGCCTGCTTCCCCGATCTTTGGCTCTCGTACTCTGCTTCCCAATTTTGGCTCTTACGCCCTGCTTCCTAACTTTGGCTCTTGCAGCCTGCTCCTCTTTGGCCCTTGTGGCGTGCTTCCCCTTGGCCTTCGTAGCCTGCCTCCCTAATTTTGGCTCTCGTAACCTGCTTCCCCGATCTTTGGCTCTCGTAACCTACTTTCCTTAATTTTGACTCTCGATGCCGCTCCCCAACCTTTGACTTTTGTCGCTTGGCTCACAATTTTGGCTTTCGCAGCCCGCTTTCTCGACTTCGGTCTCCACGGCCCGCTTCCCAATTTTGGCTCTTGTAGCCTGCTTCCCAACTTCGGCTCTTTGCAGCCTACTTCTCAACTTCGACTTTGTAGTCTGCTTCCCAACATTCGACTCTTTGCAGCCTGCTCCTCAACTCTGACTTTTATAGCTTGCTCCCTAACTTCGGCTCTTTGCGGCCCGCTTCTCATATTTGACTCTTGTAGCATACTTCCCATTTTGGCTCTGGTAGCCTGCTTCCTAACTTTGGCTCTTTGCAGCCCGCTTTTCAATTTCGACTCTTATAGCTCGCTTCCCAATATCGGCTCTTGTACCCTGATTCCCAATATCGACTCTTTGCAACCTGATTCTCAATTTGTGTGTGTGTTTGCTAGGCTTACGCCGAGGGCATGCCGCATGGTCATCCCTCATACGGCGTCTAGCCCAAACACCGACCTCCTAAAAGGCGACCCCCTATTTTGACGAACATATGTCATCTCGACAATCGTGCACGACCCCAGATATTACTTGGTGAAAGCACTCTGCTCGAGTCTTACCTCGATATTCATGCACGACCCTGATGCCGCTTGGTGAAAGCACTCTGCCCGAGCCCTGCCCCGATAGTCATGCGTCCCCAGACACCACTCTACGGGAACACCCGGCTCGGCCCTACCTTGGCGTTCGTACATGACCCAGATGCCACTTCATGAGAGCACCCCTACCAGTCCCTGCCTCGATAGTCATGCACCATTGGTCATCACTCGATCGAGGCACCCTGCCAGATCTCTGCCTCGACATTAGTACATGACACAAACGTGGTTTGATGAGAGCACCCTGCCCGGTCTCTGCCTCGACGTTCATGCACGACCCGGACATTGTTCGATGAGAGCACCCAGTCTAGTCTTTCTCCCAATGGTCGCACATCATCAGACATGGCTCAATCGAGGCACCCAGCCTGGTTCCCCGCCTTGATGATCGTGTGCCACTTTTGGATCACCTCGATAAGCGTGCCCTCAGTGCTGTTACCCGGACAATGGGCATACTTCACAAGTCTCGACGCAAGATGAAGCGCCAGGCCCCTGCCTCAATCAACGGGCCCCGAGCACGACCATCAAGGTCCAACGACGCCCATCTACTCAGTCACAACGGTGCCCCCGGCACCCGACTGCCAGCCACTCTTTTCACATTGGGGCCCGCGGCACTCGATCACTCAACAGCTCAGTCACAATAGTGCCCCCGACACTCGATCACTCAACCACTCAGCCACAACGGTGCCCCCATCACCCGACTGCCAGCCACTTCAGTCACAATGGTGCCCCCAGCACCCGACTGCCAACCATTTCTATCTCAACAGTGCCCTCGACACCCGACTGCCAACCACTTGCTCCCCCTGCTCCACGCCAGCCCCCTGCTGGCCCCCCCAACTACCAGGATGCCTCTGCTGCCCTTCCGCTCAACAACGACGCCGCTGCGGGGCCTCTTGCTCCAGTCGACGCTGCCACGGACCCCATGCCGCCTCGGTCCAAGCTGGACGCTCCTGTTGGCACTCTTGCCATTTCTGCTCCCAGGGGCCCCCCTATGGGCTCTGTTTCTGCGTCTCCACAGGACACGGATGCTGTTGCAGACCACGTCCACCCAGACTCCAGCACCCCCGCCACCCAGCCCGCGCCTGGTGGGGAGTCCTCTGCAGGGCAGGTGGCCATTGGCTCCGTTCAAGCCATCAGCCAAGCACCAGGCTCCATGGCGGCTCACCCAGGCAAGCTCCCGGTCACCGGCAACCTTGCTGCCCTGGGCTCGGGTGTGGCCTCTATCGCTCTCAGCCCACAGCATGCCCACCCCAACCTCGTGCTCGATGGGCCACCTGCCCTGGACGTAGCTGCTGCCCAGTCATCTCACAGTGCAGCAGGCCTGCTACACCGTGGGAGCCCACCCGTGGACGACAATGCTGCGCAGCCACTGTCTCTTAGTGCAGCTGCCTTGCCACACCATGGAAGCCCACCCATCTCTGTAGCAGATGGTTCTGATCGCTGCTCACCCCCGCTTCATGCTAACAGGGACCCTCCCAGGGATTCTGCAATCCCTCAAACAGAGGCTTCATTGTCTCCACGGTCTGTGGAGGATGATGCCATGGACGACGCTGAAGATGGCTCCACCACCTCCTGCCCGCGCCCAATCGTCCAAGTGCTCACAGTCCCGGGCTTGGAGCCTACCAATTCGGTTAGAGACCTTCTCACTGCCCATCAGCATTTTGTTGGCAAGGCTATGGAAGCACATGTTGATGATTCTGGGGTTCGTACCAGACAGGGCTCTCGCCAGGGCGCCTCTGCAGGAAACCCCACCCACCGTGGGCCATGAAAATGCTAATGTGGAACATCAGGGGACTGGCCAACACGAGGTCGAGGTCCTGCTCCTCAGGAAGAAAGTAGTGCCTCATCTCCTCCAGTGATTGTTCTGGATCAAGCTCAAGCTGTTCCAGTTCATGCTCTAGCTCCTACTATTCCTGAGCAAGAAGATGTGCCTGGTGATCGTGGTCATGCATTGAAGGAATTTCTGCTGTTCCATCTGTCGACTTACGAAGGTCAAGTTGATCCAGATGCAGCCAGGGCTTGGCTGGATGCAACTGAGCACGTATTCCGATCTATGGAATGTGCTGAAGATGAGATGGTGATATTGGAACTTTTTAGCTTCAAGGTGCAACACTTACTTGGTGGACTACAGAATGGGAAGTCACCTTCTGTTCCCATCCGCTTCGACAAATCACTTGGACAGAATTTGTCGCCACTTTCGAGCATACTTTTAGTCCTGCATATCTCCGCATGAAGAAGATGCATCAATTTATAGAGCTCGTGCAAGATGGAATGTCAGTGCTAGAATATCGCAATCGGTTCATGGAATTGGGTCGTTATGCGTCCCATGTTCTAGTGGATGAAGCCCTCAAGATAGAGCATTTCTTGCGTGGTTTAAGGCCCGATCTGAGGCACCATTTAATTGCAACCCGAGTGTCTGTGATGAATGATGCTTATCAAGTAGTAGCAGCACTTGAGCTAGATATGGACAGATCTCATGGTTTTCCTCAAGCAGCATCGATTCAGCTGACTGTTCCACTTCAGCCGAGTTATCAACCTTCTGTGTTGGGAGTTCCTCCTGTCATTCCTACTGCGAGTGATACTTCTTCCTTCAAGCCTAAATTCAAGAAGTTTAAGAAGTTGAAGAAGAGATTCGAGCGACAGGTATCGTCGGGCACGGTGCAGTAGTCTGCTCCGCCTTTTCAGTAGTAGCAGAGATAAGTGATGGGATCTCCGAAGCTGTGTACGAGGTGTGGTGGTAGTCATCCTGGCAAGCCTTGTTCCTTGCTAGTGGTCTGTTATCATTGTGACCAGTCGGGTCACGTGGTTTGAGCCTCTCACGCCCCAGCACCCTCTCTCCCTTCACCCTCCCTGTGCACACCCCCGTCGCCCAGCCAACCACGCCTCCACAGCGACCACCGCCGTGACCCCCCTCCGTCACCCACCTCTAACCGCACCCAGCTCTGCCGTGGACGTCGAGACCACCCTCCACCTCTACCTCTTCCCACTGCCAGCCACTCTCTCTCCCTCACCCCCTGTGCCTCACCACCTGAGCCACCCGCCTCCCTCTGCTAACCGCGCCGGAGGACTCCCCCTCCACCGTCACCCTCTCTCGCTCTAACAGTGACCACCCCCCTCCCTCTACTAACAGCACACTGCACCACCACTGCGGACACCCTGCGACCGCACCCTCCTCACCTCCTAACGCTGCAAAGCTTCCCTACTCCCCCCACTGCCACCTGTGCCTCCCCATGCCGCTAGACACTGCCCACCGTCGATCCCTACTTCTCCCCTCTCATATCGTCCCAACCATCACCAGCCCCTCGCCAGCACCCTCCGCGTCTAGCCCACCGCCGACCACCACCCGTGTCGCCGTGCCTGAGCCAACCGCACCTGCCACCTGCGAACGCCATCTGCCGTGCCACTTCATTGCCGCCGTCATCTGACCATCATTGACCCCCGCACACCAACGCTACAAACCAACAACGCCGCAAACCCCACGGCACCACCACCTGCGAACCCACGTCGCCAACCTCTCCACTCCACTACTGTCGGCAGACACCTCATGCCGCGACCACCGATGTTGTCGTTCCCTACCACCGCCTGCGGCCTCCCTTTCTCCCTCGCACGACCACCTTCCACCCCCGAACATCACCGCCTCCACATGCCATCTCAACGCACACAAACCCTCACCTCTAGCCCCTCTCTCCATCTCCCTCTTCCTGCTCACTCGCGCCAGACACCCCCGACCACTGCCGTTGCTTCCCTCAACCCCCGCCCACCATTACTGCACCGCCCCAGGCCGCCCCCGATGACCTCTGGTCCTCTCGCCATGCCGCCGTGTTAGATCCACACAGATAAACTCAAGAAAGTAATAACTATGCTCAGACATCCTGTGAAGGGGGAAAGAGGAAATGGAACAGATAAACGCACCAGTCACACTGCACAGAGATTTTAGATGGTTCGATCTGCTACCACAAACTTACGTCCATCCCCCACTCAACCTGAGTGAGGCTTACCGCTGACAAACAGCTTGAACAGCTACAGCTTAGCTATCTAAGGATCACATGTCGTCCACTGAGCAACACAGCTTGCTTGAAGTGGTAAGGAAAAATAAGAAACGAAACAACAAGAAAAGCATGAAAAGATATAGCTCACACAGGAGCAAAGCAGTTCTGGATCTGATCCAAGAACTGATGAAGATGACACAAATTCTCGAGCTCAATCTTTCTCTCTATCCTCACTTGCTCACTCCCTTTCCCTTTCTCTGCTCTTTCTCTCTTTTCACTCAGACTCCCTTTGAAATTCTGATACTCTATTTTTCTTCTTCTTCTTCTTCTTCTTCCTTCAATGAACTCTATCTCCCTCAGCACTGTAACTCTTACTCTTCTCTCGAGCTCTCTCTCTTTTCTTCTAATCTATCTGCTTCACTCACTGCTCTGAATTCTTTTTCTCTAGCTATCTTCTCTTCTATGTGTTGAGCGATATCTTGATGGCAGCTCGATTCCCATCTTATATAGGAGGGCGTGAGTTCTGTAGACCCACAAGCTTTTCAGATTAGCGCGTGGAAAACACGTTCCTACCGAAAAGCTCCATCCAGAAGGTGCGCTTGAAGGACACGTGTCAAGTGCTAATGAATAGACGATCCACATGCCAGATCTTGAGGACACAGTGTAACCACGTGGCTGATTGTTCTTTAGTTTGGGATCACGTCATTACTTTAGTTCTACCCTTCAAATGTTTGATAGAGTTCTTATAAATAAGAGTTAAGGCATTTCTTCAAACACTTTATTATCATATTCTAATGCAGACATGGTCAACATCATATTAGTCAAACATTCATATTAGAGTAATGCTTCTGGTACACCCGATAGGGGAGTATGTTGACTGCTGCTCCTGGGTCGATCAGGACCCTATTGATAGGCTGTCCATTCAACTGCCCCTTCATGTAGAGTGGCCTATTATGACTGCAGGTGGGCAGAAGCATGTCATCTTCTATGAAGGCCATGGCTACTTCCGGTGACATCTCCTCCAGACAGGCTTCAAGGTGTGCTGGCGTTTGGAGTGCGGCAATGATGGCTTGCCGCGTCTCTTCGTCCAGGGATAGCATCTCCCAGACGGTGAACCGGGTCAGGATCTTCTTGAGGTGCCTGAGCGCGCACCTTGAGCAGCTTCATCTCTTCGGGCTTGCCACGTCTGCCCCCGCCCTGGGCTTGGGGCGCTGGGTCAGAAGGTAACTCCTCTACTGGATCTGGTGCAGCTACCTGAGCCTGCGAGGCCTGCTGGGCCTCCTCTTTTTCATTCATGAATTCGGCAAGGTTAGGGATGCCATCAAATTCTTCTGTCGGCTGGGGCGGGACCGCTGCCAGTAGAGCCGGAGGATTGCTTGCAGGCAGAGCTGGGAGGCTACTGGCTCCCTTGGTTGGCCGGGGTCCTTGCGGGCACACCTATTTTTCTGTGCGGGCCCGAAGGAACTCAGCGAATGAGGGAGCGCCCTGACTCTTCGGCTTCTCAGGATAAAGACCTGACGGTGGGGGGATCTCCGTACCTCAAACCTTGGGTTCGGGGACTTGGTATGGCTGCTTGCCCCTTAGCATGATGTTGCGGTTATCCTGAGGAGGGCATCCCCATTTCTTCCCTGACCGGGTGGCATGCTGGGAGGTGGATGCTTCAGCCTGATTTGCCTCCGGTGGGTCACATGATGCTTCTTCTTCTTCTTTACCCAGAGAGAGGGCAGTGCCGAATAGCGCCGAAAGGGTGTTGCAGGCGACGACGACCTCCTTTTTCTTCTTATTCCTAGGTCTTCTCTTTTTCCTCTTTTTTTCTATAACTGCCGGAGACTGCTCTTGGGGGAGTTGAATTCCTCGTTGAAGATCAATAATTGCAATGATCTATCCCCATCACGATGAAATTTCAAAGATTTTTTTTTTAACTCCTCATCCGTTAAGATGATGGTAAATTTTTAAAGCATAATGGGAAAAGGAGGAGTACAGAGAAGGGAAGGGGGGGAAGAGGAGAAGCCCAAAACACGGAGGGCCAGTGCGGCTGGGGGAAGTAAGTCCCAAAAAGACAACAAAAGAGGGGGAAACAAAGCCTCAATCTAATCAGTCCTGAGTCGAAGAGGAGGAGTTTGATCGCCGGTGCGAGCGTCTCGGTGCATCAGACCGCGTCGTCGGGCGCGACCGCTCGTGCCTCGGGGCGCCAACGAAGTCGGCGTGCGCAGATTGTAGGTCGAAGGGCTGCGAAGATGGCTCAAGCCCGGGGACGGTGAGAACTTGAATAATTGGGTGAAATACGGGTCCACCGTCGGTGGCTGGAGGCTGCAACGCCAATGGAGAAACCAACGGCAGAGTGGTCATGACCCGGGGTGGAGGCGGCCCCGGTGGCTCCCAGTTGATCTTGTTCTTCAAGGCTTGGGCAAACGAGATCCGGGATGACGAGGCCGGAGCTGAAGGGGAAGTCTCGACAAGGTCGAGGCAAGCCGTCTGACACGCAGCGCCCGAAGCCCACGACCAGGAGACCGCCTCCGGGTTGAGGCGACCGTACGAGGCAAGGGGAGGAGACTGCAGGTGAGCAGCTTCCCGACCGGGGGTGCTCGGCACCACCGCAGCAGCCGGCGGCCTCTCGTCCACAGCGTCGGGGTCACCAAAGACGACAGTCGCAGGGGGGACCGGGGCCAGCACAGAGAAGGCAGGCGCACTGGATCCCGCAGGGGACGCGAGAGTGGTCGGCGCAGCCACACAGGTGAGTGGAGACGATGGAAGGTGCGCCACGAGCGAAGCCGAGGCTGGAGGGGGACCGCAAGGGCCACCAAGGGCAGCCTAGGACGCAAAGCCGGTGGAGGTGGGGGCCGCGGCGCCTGAAGGGCCAGGCTCAACAGCAGCCGGGGGGATGAGGCTGGGGGGCTCCGCGCTCGGAGGAGGGAGAACCGCAGCGTTCCTTGCTGGCGAGCCTGAGTTCAGACCGCAGTGAGCGGAGGCCCCGCTGACTACCGGCGACGCAACAGGGGGCTCCACAGGAACCCTCGAAGCTGGTATGAGCTGGGGGCAGGCCACGACAGAGACCGGGATGGTAACTGCCTCGCCAGGCTCACATTCCCGCGGCGCCGCATGCGGGAGAGGGGGCTGTACAGAATGTAGAGCTGCCAGGCTTTGCTGGGGAGCTGCTTCCTGGGCAGCAGAGAGGGGAGCTGCAGCATTGGGGATGGGGCTGGCAGGAGTGCCCACGGGACGCCAGACAGGGGCGCGAGAAGGGGCAGAGGCAGGCACAGCAGGGGGGGGGAGGAGCGAGGTCCTCCGACCAGCACCAAGGAGCCCAGGCCCCGCCGGAAGCGGTGGTTGCTTCTTCTTGCAGCCCTCCGCAAGGTGGCCAAGGAGGGAGCAGCGGCTGCAGAACACTGGGGGGTCGGTGTAGGCGACGGCCTGCCACCATCCATCGCCACCGATGCCCACCCAAACGCGAGGCGGGAGAGGCCTGGAGATATCGAGCAACACGCACACCCTGGCAGCATGGCCATGGAGCAGGCATGTGGTGTTGTGATCCACTTGCAGGA
The DNA here is from genome assembly GCA_024336825.1 of Amorphophallus titanum. NCBI lineage: Eukaryota > Viridiplantae > Streptophyta > Magnoliopsida > Alismatales > Araceae > Amorphophallus > Amorphophallus titanum. Next base: position 1,571,667 of record JANBPO010009106.1, read on the forward strand.
CCGGGCCAAGGCTCCCGACAATGGAGCGCAGCATGGCGTCATTGTAGAAGTTTACAGGGAGGGCGGGAAGCTCAAGCCAGACGGGGACGACGAGGGAGTCAGCGTCTGGCGAGAAATCAATGGACCAAGCATGGAAACGGAAAGGCCTCCCATGGATGAGCAAGGATTCCTTGAGGAGCACCTGCAAGAAGTCTTCCCGGTTCCGGAACTGAAGGAGAAGATGGCGGTTGTCCAGCGCGCACAACAGGAAGTCCTCCCGGAGGGTAAACCGTTGGGTCAGGTGCGTCCGAATGTCCTGAAACGGAGGCCGACCGCGTGGCGTTTTGGCAATAACCGTGTGTTGGAGAGGCTTGTAAAGACAGGTGGACTTCATCGTGGGAGAAGAAGGCCGCAGGTTCTCCACCATCCGTGAAGGCGGGCGGGTGGACCTCCAAGCCGAGCTCAGGTGGTGAGAAAGACTGCAGGAGGACTTGGGCGAAGGAGGGGCCAGGGGGGTCGCCCTGAGAGATGATGGAACTGGCAGGAGGCCGCGCGGCAGGCCAGGGAGACTTCGCCGGAGCAGCCGCGGTGGGACGAACAGGGGGAGGGCGAAGGCGAGCATGAATGTTCCCTTCGTCAGCCGTGCAGGGAGGCGTCGGGCGGGGGGAGGCGGGGTTGCGAGCCAAGCTTTTGGACGACGCAGGCCACCGGACGGTCGGTGAGGTTGAAACAGGGGGGCCTTGGGGTGAAAATAGAGCACCATTTTCGCCCAAGGTCCCATCCAAGCGGGAGCCGGTGGGGCCCATGCGCGAAGCATCCGACGGCTGTGAGAGGGGGTCAACGCACGGAGTCCCACCAGGACCAGCCACGTCGGCTGGCGTGTTGGGCCTTCCATGTACGTGTCGAACGAGGGATGGGTTAGCCGTGTTGAAGTCGACCAGAGAGGGCGCCGTACCAGGTGCGACGTCCAGGGATGGAGACGGGGGCGCAGGGCACGCCGGCGGCACGCCGGCCGGAGGCAGGGCAGGCGAGGAGGGAGACGCACCGTGAGATGCAAAGCGCGGGGCCAGCGGCGGCACAGGAGGATCACTAGCGCGGGCTCCCTCACCGGCAGCAGCGCGAACAGGGCTTCCCGCGGCCAGACCGGAAGCCACCACGCGAGCCGCAGCGCCCTGAAGATCCAGAAGAGAGGGGACCGCCGGACCAGGCGCAACGGCATCACCAACAGCTGCGGTAACGGCATCACCAACAGCTGCAGGGAACGGGGAGCCGTCAACAGCAGGATGGGGAGCACGCCCTGGAAGCAAAGTCTCCGGCGTGAAGTCAACAAGGCCTCCCCCCTCACCGGCGGCCATTGACGGAGGTCAAAGACAGCAACCGTGGGCAACCCGCAGGAGAGAGGGGTTCGCACGGGAGAGGCGCCAGAGGGGTGGGAGCGGGAAGAGAGAGAAGCGCATGGAAAAAGTATGAAATCGCCGGCGGCGCTTGTTCCACCTCTCCTCCCCTGTAGATGGGCTGCGGGCTCTTGAAGCTGGAGCTCGGGGAGGGCCCGATGGCCGGCCTCTAGCCCGTCCGACAACGCATCAAGGATATGAGGCGGCGGCGGAACGACGGGTCCCGAGCCAGGAAGGATAACATCGTCTCCACCACAGAGCTCCTCGACCCTGAGGATCTGTACGACGCCACCACGCCTATAGCAAACGAGGAGGCCTTCGGCGATGCCAGGAAGGGCTTCGCCTCTCCTGCAAGCCATGAAGACGATGACGACCCCGCCGCATATGGACGTGAAGTGCGTGAGGCAGGAGCAGAGTGGAGAAGAGACGAAGAAGCCAAAGAATAATAGGAGAAGTAGTGAAGGAGAGGATGAAGATGAGGAGGAGGAGAAGAAGATCAAATCGCGGTGGCGGGAAGGAGCAGAAAAGAGCACCCGGTGGCTCGGCGTTGATCGGTTGCCGGCAAGGGATGTTGGGCAACGACGAGGAGGAGCTGCCGGGGTTCCCGAGCTTCCGGGTTTACTTCGCGAACTCGCCTCGCGACTACAACAACGACGAGTCGGTCCCCCTTCGATCCCCTTCCCATTCCTCTCCACCTCCACCGGTGGGCCGGCCCCCTCTGGTCCCCCTCCACCTTCGCTTCGAGCGTCGCAAGAGGCAGACTGGGACAAAAATGATGATGACGACGGAGAGGCACGGAGCTCGTCCTTGCTGCGCTCGAAGCGGAGCCAGGCGGAGAGGACGACCTTGTGGTGGACGTCGGGCGCGTGGAGGCGGGCGCAGCGAAGTGAGCGGCGAAGGAGCTTGGGGTCGCTGAGCACGTGCAGGAGGGACTGCTGCTCGAGGTGGAGGTTGCAGTGATGGTGTGGGGCAGCATCGACGAGGTGGGGGATGGAGGAGGCGAGCGCGGAGACTGGGTCGAGGCGGTGGATGGAGGAGGCGTACACAGGAGGGACCACCCTCCCCCTATCCACCCCCCCTTCGGTCCTAGATCATCATCATTTTTGTTTGAGGGGAACATCAGATCCTGGGGCATATGAATGACCAGCCGGTTCTCGAGATTATATATCGTAATTAACATATAGTAATGCATTAAGGGATAAAGGAGAGAGATACAATACTTGCCTTACCTGCACGGGTGGGCGGATGATTTTCATGATTGTTTTCATAACTTAGCTTGCTGCAACAAGGGTTAGCCAACAGATAATAACAATAATGATAGTAATTTAATCAATCAAGGCATAATCTTTCAAAAGGATGGAACATAAGCCAACTATTTAACGGACGTATATAGATGCACCATATATCAAATATAACGGATGCTAAGGAACCCGTTATAGTCCACTGAACCAAAATTTCAACAATTCAACAACCCAGTTACATGGCAGACCGGAGGACATGCGTTATACGAACATAACGGCTTCGCGATAGACCGTTAAATTCTCTGGGTTACTAAAGAACAAATGGGCCCCTCATTTCCTTCATTTGCTAATTTCAAACCATTCCCAACCGAAACAAAAACCCTCCAAAGCCCTCTCGTTCCCCCTCCGGCGACCAGCTCTGGCGATGCTCCCTCCGGCCACCAGGATGACTCGTGAGAAGGGGAAGAAGAGGAAGGCAGTTTGCAAGGTTAAGGGGAGGATGGAATGGGTAGCCTCCCCACCGGTGAGCCCGTCAACGGAGGAAGAAATGACGGCGGCGACCCTTCCCACGGAGGAGGAGGTTCCCACAGTGCCAGGAGAGGCAGAGGAAGTCGGAGGAGATGCTGGAGAAGCCGCCGATGCTGAAGGAGGGGCTATTCTGCCGGCGAAGAGGAAGCGAGGGCAAGACCCGGAGGTAGGTGATTTCACCCTAAAAAAGAAATTTTTAATTTTTAATTGGATTGCATGGGGGTTTGGAGGGCATAGAATGAGTCTGGGGACTCATTAGGATCGTTTGTAGGCCATCACAGCCATTTGCACGGGCTTAAGAAGCAGAACAAACCACGCCGGGTGGAGTGTCGGGTGAGTCGGCCGCCAACATCGGTCCGTTCGGTGTACGACTTGTGCTTGCTTGTATAGGTCCAAGGTTATTTCACATCAAAAGGTTAGTGCACATTAATATTCATGCCATATAGAGTCTGTGCACTTTACTGTTCACACATATAGAATGTCGGTGCACACTACTATTCATGCCATATAGAGTCTGTGCACTTTACTGTTCACCCATATAGAAGGTTGGTGCACATTACTATTCATGCATATAGAAGGTCAGTGTACATCACTGTTCACAAGCATGACTAAGGTCGGTGCATGTCCTGCCTTCAACGTGTGCAATGTCGGTGCATGTCCTACCTTCAACGCGTGCAAGGTCGGTGCATGTCCTGCCTTCGATGCGTGCAAGGTCGGTGCATGTCCTATCTTTAACGCGAGCAAGGTCGGTGCATGTCCTGCTTTCAACGCATGCAAGGTCGGTGCATGTCCTGCCTTCAACGCATGCAATGTCGGTGCATGTCCTACCTTCAATGCATGCAAGGTCAGTGCATGTCCTTCCTTCGTCGCATGCAAGGTCGGTGTAGCCTGTTTGCTAGCATTGTGTAGGTCTGAGCATACTGCATCAAGGTCTGTGCACATCTGTCTACCAGGTCTGTGCACAATTTCTAAACTACTTACTAGGGTCGGTGTACACTCTGTTGTTCAGCCTATAAGGTTACTGCACATTTTGATAATCTGAGTTTGACCTAAAGTGTTTGATGAAATGCTTTGACAGTAACTTTATAAAACATGTGAGGGGCAGAATGCATCAAGATTGAGATAGGCACGTGAGCTCGAACTGAAGTAGGCTCGTGTTCCCAAATATTGGAGGTGCGCACGTAGTCCAAGGCACTATGATAAAGGAACATTCTCGTTCTTGTCACGTGGACCAATGGGGTCTCACTAGGTTCTCTTCACCTCATCCATATGGTGCCCCTGTTCTATAAAAGGATACCCAACCCTTCGAAGAAGGGTGCTGAAAAAGTTGTCAATTTACCGTTTAAACACTAATATACTAAAGTAAATCATGCTAAAATGACAATAATCAGTTCTGGACAGATGGATGGTCTACTCAGGACCTTTCATCAACCTCGGCGATCGCACTACAAGTCGTTCATCCCCTCTCAGGTCCAAAGGCCTGCTAGGGATGGGCGGTCTGAAGAGTGCCACTAGGGTGGATGAGCGGTCTATGACTGGCCGCCTGAAGGAAGGGCAGTTGAGGGTCTGTCACTCATCCCAGGAAACATACCATGAAACGTAATAGAGATAAACACATGAATGGTCCGTATTCTGTCACCTATCTAGGATGAGCGGTCTATCGTGTGGCCGAACATGTGATAATAGGCGGTCAGATATTGGCCGCGCATATGGACATGCGGTCTATCGTGTGGCCGTCTAAGTCATAACAGATCTGCTACCTTCGCCTTGCCCACCACTGGTGAGTTTGGCTAGGGTTAGCTAAAATGATTAAATACACACTACAGGAAGCATGAAATTTGGGGCTTCCGCTATCAATAGAAAGAGTACAAAATTCTATACAATTTAGCATGATCAATTAAATGTTAAGTGCCTGACATCCCTACTTAAAACGAAGTAAAATATGGTTAACCCTAATTGTGATATGCTACCACTAAAATCAGAAATTCTCTCAAGATACAACATGAAATTTAAGGCTTTTTAGATCAAAAGAAAGAGGGCTTGAAGACGCACAAGATGATGCATGCAATTAATCTTGACTCTAAGAGAAACCTACCAATTTGGAAGAAGAAGGGGGACGATGCACTCATGCCCTAATCGCGAACACGCCACGATGCTCGCCAAAATTCATCCTCGATCGGCCACCTTGGGTCACGCCACTAGTTGGGAAAGCAAATAGGGTTACAGGGGGTCGAAAGCCCTCTACTTATAGGGTCTATGGTGCATTCTATCGATGGGATTAATCTCTAGAGTCCAAAGGATAAAACTCGGCAAAAATTTCAAAATGATCACCTAATTCACAAAAATTAGGAAAATTTCCTAATTTCCTTTCTATTTAACCCTCATACCCTCTCTCCTCCCTCATTTCTCACCTCTCTTTCTCTCTCTCATTCTCTCTCCTCTCTGGGTCTCTCAGCACGGGGTGCACACCATTGCGGAGCTGGCCGAGGCTGGAATGCGATGGAGTGATCAGGATGCGGGATGGGGCGACAGTTTGAGCATGGCGCAGCGTGATCCCACGGTGGATTCAAAGCCGGCGTGGTTCATGATTTGGTGATTTCGACGTGGTTTAGTCACTTCGGCGCATGATTTCTTTGGCGGAGGTAGGGAGACAGATCACCTACTTCTTCTGCACGTTCCCTCGCTAGTTTCACGTCGAACGGTGATAGAATGAGCAAGTTTGGGCTCGTTGTGGTTTTGTGGAGTTCGTAGTGTTCACCAAAAAATGGCTACGATTTTGTGATCAATTGGTGTCAAATGACTCCCTAGAACGTCAACGTTCCATAGTCGCTGATTTCGTGTCGTTTGGTGGTCATTCGAGACCATTAGGAGCCCGGGAAGTCCGATGGTTCCATTTGGGTCGATTTGAGGAAATCGTTCGTTTCTCGCCGTTTCTCAACCGATTTGACTCCCGTCAGAGTTTAATTGTTGTATGTCGTCGATGTGGTGGTATTCCACTTCATTTCAAAATGAACGGGGCATGGAAAGGCCACGATCGGGCCGATCCCACGAATCTCACGTCGTGATGCCTACACGGTCTAACAGAGACCGTTTAGGGCTTGGCGCGGCCTAGGTGCGACCGTTCAGTGTAGTTCGTTGGGCGTCTGTGCGATCGCGCGACAGACTGCCCAGTGGATGGCACGGCCTGGTGTGAGCCATCCAGTCTAGTTGAGCGGCTGGTACTCAGTCGTTCTGTTTTCCCTATTATTTTGAACGGCTCCAGCGTAGCCGTTCTAGTCATTGGACGGTCAGTCGATAACCGTTCAATGGCTCGAGGTGGTTCATGAGGCAGATTTCCCCCAACCGTTCCCATAGCGCCCCAGGGAAGGTGCGTTATGCTTAACGCCCTTGCCTTCCACTTAACGCGCCAGAGCTGGTCCGTTAAGACCCATAACGCCCCTTGAGGAGTGCGTTATGGTCTGTTTTGCTCCGTGACATAACGCACCATATCTGGTCCGTTATGTATATAACGCCCCTGGAGGAGTGCGTTATGTTCGCTTTCATGACTTGGGGTTTAACGCACCTCTGTCGGTCCGTTAAGCACTATAACGCCCCAGGGCAGGCGCGTTATGGTCTGTTTTCCGTTGGGAGTGACGGACGGCTAAGTTGGACCGTCCATTCTCTCCCGTACGACTGTGATTCAGTCGTGCATCAGTGAGTGGCCAATGATGGATCGTTCATCGTCTGAGGCCTAGCCGGTGATTTTCGTGACAATTCGAGTCCCGGGTGAGTGGACCTCGATCCACGTGTTGACCCGTGATCTGACTGATACTGGGCATCATGTGGGGACCAGGTGTGGGGCACCGTGAGGGGTCCCGGGATGTGACGTCTTTGGCTTATGTCACCGTGAGTCGGTGTTGGTACGAGGGGCAGTCCCCTGTACTCCGTCTGGTTCAGACGTTGTTTTTCATTGACTAGAGAGTCTACCTTCCAGTGACCTGTCCACTAGTCGTAGGTTCCTGCGCACGTGTGTGCGGATCCACCCGGGAGTGGTGGAGAGCTTGACCTGAGTTAGACGATTTTTAAGGTGGTCTCCGTGGGCCCCTTGCCTTTGCCGCCAGAGTCCGGTGGGGGGGAAACCAGCTAGAGGACCCGACCTAGAGCAGATAGTTTGTGTGTGCACACATAGTTGGGGGCTTAGGACATGCGCTGACGAGCGTGACCCCAGCTAGTCCTTATTGTGGTACTTGTGCGTGTCTAAGTCTCGCGCCCGGGGCGCTGTAGCTAGACACTTGTGACCCGGTGTAAGACATCAGGGGACGCATCCGGTCGTTCTTCTAGTGGGTAGTGCTCCTGTCTCCTGGTAGTTTCAGACTCCAGTTACTTCGTGTCACTCACGATGGGTGTGTGTGTGGCTTTCTGTGTTCACGTCAGTGACCCTCCACTAGTCGCAGACTTCTTACGGCATGCGCGTGCTGACCCACTCAGGTGTGGTGAAGTGGTATACCCGAGTTAGACGGTGAGTAGGTTGGTTACCATAGGGCCCCCGCGTACCGCCGAGTCTACGCTAGTGGGGGAAATACCAGCTAGAGGAGAGACCTAGGGCATATGGTCTGAGTGTGCACATGAGGCTGAGGCTTCAGACCCACGCTGATGAGCGCGACCTCAGCTACTCCTTGTTTTGTAGTACTCCTGGTTACTGTGCGTGTCTGAGTCTCGCGCCCGGGGCATTGTATCTAGACACTTGTGACGCGGTGTAAGATGTCAGGGGATGCATCCGGTCATTCTTCTAGTGGGCAGTGCTCCCGTCACGTGACGTGAGTTATCATGTCCCGAGTTTTCGTCTCTCGTCTGTGAGACGGGATTTCAGGTGTTATTTTTGAGAGTGTTCCCAGAGCCGAGGTCTAGGGTTTTCGGTGAGTGTCACCGAGAGTTCTCCTTAGACAGCATAGAGTTTACGACAGTGAGGTCATGACCGTGTTTTCAGACCGTGTGGTTTCGGCTCAGGCCCTGCTGTGAGGGAAGGTTTTCACGACTGAGGCGTTGTGTCATTTTCCTAGTAGCATGGCTAGGACAGTTCGTGTTTGGTAGTCTCTCAATCGTGGAATTGAGATGTCGAGTGTGTGGCTTGGTTGTCCCCTGACGGGAGACTGGGTCGTGTGTCGGGTGCATGACTTGGTTGTCCCCCGCGGGAGACCGAGTCGTGTTTTCTGTTGCCGGTAGGAGTAGCTGTATTGCCGAGTTTTGACCGGCCACCGGTTTGCTGTTCCTACCATTACTATTGTTTCTTCTATGGCTAGTGTAGCTTTCCTTTCCATCATTATTTTCTTCCACGGGATCCCTACTGAGCCAGTGATAGGAGGCTCACCCCTAATTTTTAGGTGCTTTACCCGGGCTAGGTTGAACCATTCACCCTAGCCCGCCTAAACCCTTCCCTGACCTTCCAAATTCCCTATAAAACCACCTTAGAAGCTCAAGGGGTGGAGAGACACATGCATCAATCCAGGCCTCCAGTGATCTCCAAGCTTCAAGCTCCACAACAACAGCAAGGCAATGAGCAAGGAGAATTGTGTATGGGTGACTTGGTCGTCGGCTAAGGACACTAGGGGTATGTTACTTATACTTCCCTCACGCGGTGTTTCGCCATGACACACAAGTCTATCCCCACCACGGGTGAGACGTTATGACAAGGGCGAATGCCCCGCCATGCCGGGATTCCCCCTCGTGTACCCGTCAATCGCAACCATGCACGCACCATGATGACACGCTTCCCCGCAGTTGCGAGGCCATGTCCGATTGCTCGACCCTGTAGATATATTTCCCCCCTTTTCTTACCTTGATTTTCCCTCCTTGCTAAATCAAAATATGAAGATAATAATGACGCCAAATGGGGGAAATGGTGTGTGAATTGTGATTGCCTCCAAGGCACAGACTACACAAGAGCAGTGATGCATACCTTGGAAAAAGGGAGAAGACAGTAGCCAAAGTGGTAGTGCTGTAGCAGGGTGACAACGGTCCACTGGGAACCGCTCATCAACATACACGGCCGCTCGACTGACCGCTTGCAACGTTGGAGAGGAACACGAGATGAAGACTGGTTGGCGTTCAGACGATCTGTAGAAGGCCGCAGGAAGGAAACGAACAATCTGCACAGAACTGCGTAGCCTTGTAAATAGATAAAAATGGCCGTGTGATGCCGCCAGACTTCAAGTTGTGGAACTTAATCCTCCACCCCTTCCGGCCGGCCAGAGGGGATGGGCCTCGTACTTAGCTTCTATTGACCTGTAAAACAAAGTAAATGACAAGACAAAAAAAACCCAAATTAGTCCTGGAACGTGCAATATCTATGAAATAAATGGAAGAACTAACAACATAATATGGAATGGGGGATACGTAGTTTACATGATTACGTCCGATCATAAAAAAATGTATATACCTCGATCGTGAGGAGGCCTTATCAAGGCTATATGTTTATAATCCTTTGATCGTTCAGGCAATTCTAATATCACGTGCTGGATCTTGCGATTGAATGGCCATTGGCCACGCCATCACGGGTGACAATAAACCTATTCGCTCCCCAATGCCTTAGACAGATCTATTTTGCTCACCTTGGTACGCGTTTCTCTGATATGTATTATTTCTGTGTTAATTCAAAGGTGTACGAGGTTGCTCTACTTATGCATAGTATATCCACCGTAGTGGTGGTCGTATGTTCTCTCACTCACATCCATGAGTTGTGAGGGCCTCGCCATCCCTCCCTTAGATCTCTGGGAGTTGATGTTTAATTTCTATCCGTTAAGACGCCGATGTTCATACATGTAACGATCACCCTGGCCTACGGGCTGGTCATGCAGGGGCATCACTCTATTTGTCAAAATGCTCGTAGGGGATTTCAGCTTTAAATGTCCCGTGTGTGTATGTCAGTGCATCCCCTTTGTATGAGAACCTGTGTTATAGACCCAGAATATCAATTGGCATATGAGTCCTAAACTCCATTGGCCAGAACACTAGTTATGCCTAGGTCCTAATAGGGCATTATGTTAAGAGTTACTCCATTAAGGTGTTCACCGAAATGTCACGTTCCTTATGCTTGTCTGAGTTCATGGATCTACTGTCCTCCGTATCATGATTCGTGGCTCTCTACACCAAAGTAACACACTCTCTCTCTGGATTTGTTTGACTGTTATAACGAATATGGATCTGTCATCCCAAGGGGAGGGAATACATCCCTTTGCTCAAAGTGGCTATATCGATTTCTGATGTATATATATTCATTGCATTACTTTCGGTGATCAGATTTATTAATCACTCTGGGTTCTCAAGGACTTACCTCTTCATGGTATGGTCCTTGGAGAACCCCACTTGGAGGGTGAACAATGATAGCCAAACGTCTGGCAACATCCCCCTGTATGAGAAGTGAGGAAAGAACCTCACAGTGAAAAGAAAAGGAGGAAGAAGGATAAATCTCTTCTGAAGAAGCTCACGCCAAGCACCGCCACTAAGAAGGTGAAGAAAGAGAGAGCTTAGGTTAAAATGAGCTCTCCCAAACTCTTTCAGCTCCTTAAATAATAACCCTACTGAGAAGCCCACCGTCAAGAGAAATATCGCACCGAAAACCTCCACGTCGAGAAACTGGCGTCTATGAAGAAGCACGCTGAGACCCATCATGCCGTGATGAGTGTGCTGAAACCTGCCCGCCGAGTTGCTCGTGCCGACCATGCCAAAAAGGCCATGCTGAGTCACCCGCGCAGATTTGATCATGCCGAATGCTACAACTAGGAAATGAAATGCTAGTCATTTAGCCATCAGCAGGCTAACATTAGTCCAAATACACTTCTGAAGTGCTGATTGTACAAATAGAACCAAGATTTCAAGCAAGAAGATGTGTCCAAGACATTGAAGGGTACACCCGCAGGCCCTGTGCCGCTTTTTCTTCTCTTACGTCACCTGTAGGTGGGGGCCATTTGTTGACACCTAAAATAATACAAGAAGGAAAAGAAGAAGCCAAAGAGAACTCGTGGCCTTAAACATCAAGCAAGGATGTGGCTTCAATGTCATCCCTAGAAATTCTGTAAACCAGAATAAAAGAAGATCTGTTACCTCCAATACTCTGTCCAACTGAAGCCTTTCTGGTGAAGTTGCTGCCCAGCACTACTATCGTTTAGATAGTTGGGCTGATTAAAACTATGTCAAGCCTCGGGCAACCATCTGCCTGCTGAAAAATGATCTTCAAAATATTCTGGTACTTATAAAGTAGGATTCACATCGCTTGTCATACATTACGGATGCAAGATATCAAATGAGCTGCAAAAGAACAAATATAATTACTCTAGTAGCCCATATGACCAACAAAGAGGGCCCAATTGTTCAAAGCCCATAGGTGACATGGTCCATGATGCAAATGGGTCGAAGCCCAAAATAAACAAGAGGCACGTCGATAGCCCCCCGTGTCGAGAAAGCTTCCGCGAAGGAGCGCGCTGATGCACTGCCGCCCCGGGAGGGCACCGTGCCGAGTGGAGGAGGCCTTCCCCTCTTTATAAACCCCCGTTCTCGTATACAGAGACATAGAGAGACATCCAAAGAAAAAGGGAAGACATAAGGAGAGAATTAGAGAAAGAGAAGAAGAGAAGAAGAAGAAGGGAGTAGAGTCTCGGGAGAGCCTACTAGGAAGAGAGAGCCTGCGAAGGGACTATCTGAGCTATTCTATTCAAGGTGTGTGTGCATGTTGCAGTCCCTCACTGCCCCTGTGGGGCTATATTCTTCCCCTTTCCCCTATTTTTCTACTTCAAACTCTCTATTTCTACTCCGCTCTTTTGTCTGTAAGAGATGTAATCTCCAAGTCTTCTTGGAGCCTCGAATTGCATGCTCTAATTGGTTTACTTTTTTTCTTATGAGAGATGCAGCCTCGTCGTACTTCTTTGCTGAAAACATGTGTACATTTGATTTACTAGGATAAAAGTAATAGATGTTATATTCCCTTTCCTCTATCTCTCTTGTCTGCAGTCATGGGTGTGTGACCCCCCTTGAGATATCTCTGATACTATGCACGCCGTAGTTAGTGTGAATTCTTCTCTGTTATTTCCAGTCGCTCTCTTAAACCTCACAGTCATAATGAGAGCCCGAGACAGTCCATCTCGTGGTCTCTCATGTATGAAACTGAGAGGGATATGATCAAAGGCTCCCGATGATATTTCTGTGTGAGGACTCTCACTTCCCTGAGATGAGATAGTAAAAATTAATTCCCTGTACCTTCAAGCCTCTATAGAACCCTTGGCTAGTGCGTCGAAACCCTTGGATCCCTAATCCACACTGTAGGTGTTCTAATTAGATCCTCGATGCCCATCCATCTAGCTCTCCATATTAGTCTACCTAATTCCCTACTTAATTCCCTGCCTTAAAGCCTAAAGCCTTTGAATAACCCCCTCGGCGCCTGCCCTTTCGGTGCCTGAGAGCCCTTTTATCGTGCCTATTGGAAGGGGCGCCGATCATTCATAAGCACTGATACCCCACCGCGCTGGTTTTGGGGCGCGCCGACCATGGCATCCACGCCAACCTAGCTTATGCCGAATTCCCCCATGCCAGGTAATGACCACGCTGATCACCTTGTATTACCAATTCTAGAGCCTTCAATCTCTTCAACCAATCCCTAATCTCCCAGTAGCCTTAAGAAACCCCGGGCCAGTATAAACCTAATATCCAAACTTCGCTCACCTTCCTGTAAACCTCCATCACATCATAAGAGATCATGGTTCTTCGATTAGATCCGTTGAAGCTAAATCAACGGGGTTTCACCCCTATATTCTGTTGGTCCATCCCTGATGTTCCTGCCAATCCTAACGGTACACAGAGTTTTGCCACTGCATGTTCTACGGTGGTTCCCCAAGGGGATATTGATCAAATGTCATAAGGGTGGATATTGTCTCATTATGTCTTGATCATTTTGTATCTCGGGCCATATGCCTGCTTCTCTTCATGGCCTCCATCTCAGCACTCTATGGATGGATGTCCTACACTCCCCCGGACATGATCCGGAATAAGAAGAGATGCCGCCAAAATGAATTTTGATCTCCGTTATGTTGAATCATCTCTGAACCCCTTTGGATCTGAAGAGTCCTTCCTCTACATGGCCTATATTGACTCCCTCTTGGGAATAACGATATCAAATGCCTCGGCATATGAGTACTGTCTCAGATTAGTCCCACCTCGTGATAATTGAGCATTGATGTGCTCGGATCCAAATTCTATCCCGCCTCTGCATGGATGGTCTCCTATTCCCACTTGGCATGGTCCAAGATAAGGGGATATGCTGTCAGATTTATTTTGTGTATCATGTAGATGGATCCAATAAATAAACGTGTAACACCACAGTGTACCAATAATATAAATTTTGTTATTTTGCTTATGCTTGCCTAGTTTCATGAAGAATGATGTGTCATCTCTCTGCATCATTTACATGATAATTAAATCAACCTAAAGTTCATCCCCCTGTTTTCCTCAGTATATCAAATGGCGTGTTTTCAAAAGTCGGGTTACACCTAACCAGAGGGACCAGCCCCACATGGACCCCTAGGGCTTAGGTGGACCAATGGAGAAGGAGTGGGGGCCCCCTTGCTGGACCTACTAGACTTTTTACAAATAAACCCAAAGATCCTTAGGGAATGACACATCAGCTTATAAAGCCTTACAATTGCGAACCTACTTTCTCAAGGATATAAAAGCAAACTAAAAGTACACAAGTACAAAAAATAAAATGTCAGTGCCCGATGTCGATTCCCATCACACGGTGGTGGCTCTCTGCCTCTGTCTATGTTCCTGTTGTGTTCACCTGAGAAGAGGGGTTTTTTATACCCCCCAGTGGCGGGGGCCTTCGAGCACGAATGGCGGTGGCGAGAAGTGACCGGCATTAAATGGGGATTTGACTTTCCCCGTCCTTGGTGGCAGGAGGTAGCCTGCATGCCTTCTTCTCTAGTTGACACGTCAGCCAGCCCACTGCGCGCCAAGGATCCCATGGGGATGGGCGTTAGATTTGGTCTGTCGAATGCACTGGGCGAGGGCAAGACACAGTGTGCCGCTGAAGAGCTAGATCGCTGTGTCGTGGGAAGACCCAAGAAGTGTGTCGCTGGAAGCCTGCAAAAGGGTGCCGTTGGAGAGCTTGGAAAGCGTACCACTGAAGGGGCCGAATCGGTGTCCCAGTGGAGGAAGCTCCGTCGGTTGTGCCGTTGAAGGGGGCACGGGGTGTGCAGCTGGAGTGTGCCGGCCGAGTGTGCCGGGGGGAACGGTGTGTGCCGCTGGGGCACTTGCAGGGTGTGCCACTGGACGGGTGTGCCGGGTAGGGCGCACAGATGGTGTGCCGGCGAGGGCCTTTGGGGTGTGCCGGATGGAAGACACCGAGGGTGTGTCGGCCGGGGAGTGTGCCGGGTAGAGCATACCAGCGGGTGTGCCGCTGAGGGCCACCCGAGCATGCCGTTGAAGGCTCCAAAGGGGTGTGCCGCTGGAGGTTGGCCTGGCGTGCCGTTGGAAGCACATTTAAGGCCTTTGTCGGCACGAGTTGCGGAGTTCCTCCGCCGAAAGAGCTGCTCTTATCTTGGAGCACCTTCCCCCACCTCCCCATTCCCCAACACCTAGAAAAAGTGAATATGAGGAATAGTTTATACATGAGGGATGAATGGCCAGACGAGAAACATATGTAGTGACTTTGACTCGATGAAGCAACAAAGGAGAACCAAGCAACTGAAAAATTAACACCGGCATGTGCACGCTACCCAGCACCGTTCCAGGCTTTCCACAGAAACCCCTAATGGGCGACCACAAATGAGCAAAAAGCCAGTGTTCCCAGATCTAGGATGACGACGGTCGCCAAAATCTGCACAAAACCCAAAAAGCTTTCAAGAGAACAGAGGTCAAAGGCCCCACCTTTGTCCACCCGAGCACGCCCTCCACCCTGGTGGTGCTGCTACCCCCTCCAACCAATCTCTGCTACACCCACAAACTGATAAAAGAAAAGCTGGGTGCCGGGGAGCACCACGAAGCAAATCAAGTGTAAGGAATTTGTATCCTGTCCTCTCCCCACACACCTCGGCTTCACGCTAAATCACTTGTCCACAGATCCCTTCCTTCTCGTCGGCTGCTGCTCCTCTCTCTCTTTCTGCCTCCGCCAATAGGAATTGCAGACCTTGGAAGCACACAAAAATCCAATCCGCTTCGGGAGAAAGAGAACGATGGTGAGAGAGAGTCCTCGCAGTTCACCATGCCCCAGTCCGACAACTTCGATGATGACCTCAAGAGGATGAGCTTCGGTTCCTCCGGTCACTCCTATTTTGAGACCATCTCCACCACCTGTAGTGACCTCTCTAGGTCAGCAAGCGCCACGGCCGATGCCTTTGCCAAGCACCTCTCCTCCAGCGAGGACGTCGCGTCCTACCTTGACCGAATCTGGCGACACCAGCCTGCGTGTAACATCCCAGAGTTCAGGGTACCGATAACCTGATAATATCGAATTACCACCACCAAGAACTGGGGACGCCACCCAAGAGGCTGATGAGGCCCCTGAAGGGTTAGTGAGTTCACATAACGCACTGATAGAGACCCGTTAAAGGAGTATAACGCACCGGGGCAGGCGCGTTATATCACCTGGGTTTCATGACTCAGGAATCCAGAATCAGAAACCCCACCCGGTCGATAGAAATCGACGGGGGATGCGACGGATTACAAAACCTGTTGATCTAACTAGCCCATGCCAATCATACGAGCCTAAGCATGCCACTAGAAATGAAATACAATGCCCAATGGAATATATTTAACAATTAAACGATAAATTCCACATTAAATGAACTAAAATGCATTAAATAGGAAAATGCATGAAATACGATGCAGAGGGCATCGGACCACGGTGCAAGTAATACCGGCGGTGTCCTAGCGCGATAAGGTATCCATCCCCCTACCTGGATAATGGCGAAAGTGACGAATCGACTGCGAACCGGCATGAGGGAGAAACGGCACCTCACGACCCAGCTCGACTCCACGTTGCGCAAATCGAGGAACAGAGGATGTCAGCACGATCTTCGCGACGTGACATTCCAACGGTACCTCTCTGACCTCGATCAGTAGTCATCTGGACCACGAAATGAGAGAGACACGTAAATCGAGAATAAACTTTAAAATCTCTCAAAAGAAGAATTGCACAGAAAATGAGGAAAATGGCAATGGATGGCGATGCAGAGGGCGTCAATGGATTCCTAGCGAGATGAGGAGTCTGATCCCCTATCTTTTGCGCGGCGAAGATCGCGAATCGGTGTCGAATGGGCAACGGGGGCTACATCGTCTTCTAGCTCGCACGTGTCTCCACGCTCCACGATCCGAGGGAAGAAGGGTACTGACGCGATCCTCGCGTCGAGCCCATCCCGTCGGTAGCTCCCACACGTCGACCGGGGTCCGTTTGGACCACGAACCGAGAGAATGGGGGAGTGGAGGAGAGAGAACGTGTGAGATGGGGAGAGAGAGAGGGTTTCGATGGAGAGAGAGAGAGAGATTCGAGAGAGTGAGGAGAGAGAGAGTGGGGTGAGATATTTGTTGTGCATTCATCATACTGTTCTGATTCATCACAAGGTTTGTCAGTGTAGTGAGCATTTCAACAATATGTGACTCTGAGCTTGGTCCAGAAGAGCTAGATGCTTGATAACACGGAGGAATGAAGGGTTGTTCAGGGGATAAAGGAGGTTGTGTTCCAAAGGCAGTCATTTCCCTGTGATAAGGACCATAGGATGAAGCGGGACCAAAATACACTTGTGGATAGGGTCCATGGAAAGGAGCTGGACCAAGAACTTGTTCCTGTGGAGCTTATTCAATGACCTCCTGGACTTCTTGGGGTTGCTCATTCTGAACCTCTTCCAATCTTTGTTGTTCAACACTCTGTTCTTCAATAACTATGTCAACGATTTCTCCTATGCATTGATCGGCTACTTGTTTCATGATTTCAGCAATCATTTCAACCAAAGATTGTACATCTAGAACAATTCCTTTCTCCTCTTTTGAATCATTTATGTGTACCTCTGTATAGGCAGTTTTAGCAACCAACTGTTTGGCCTGATCAGCTTCTAATAGTGGCTAAGTCTGCTATCCAAAATGATCAAATAGCTCGTCGATGTTCTAATCTAATTGTTGAACTATTTGCTCATTAGTCAAATTCAGCTCATGAACTTCTTGATCTAACTGTAAATCTTTATGTGGTTGTCCTGTAGGCTCTTCATCAGCTACTTCTATTTTAGCCACATTGTGTACCTGCTCATCAGGTACATGTTCTTCTGTTGGAGGCTGATCCTCCCCCTAACATGGTAATTCCATATAAAGTAGTCTTGACTGACCCTCACCTTCTGGCTGTTGTTCCTTTAGCCTTGTCTCTTTCCATTCAATAGCAGGTGGCTGATGCTCTTGCTCAGCTTGATCTACTTGCAGCTGCTGTTGCTGTGCTGTCTCTTGATCAGCTTTAGGCTGATCCTCTAGCGCTGACAGGACCTTCTTTTCAGCTTGTTCCTTTACTTGACTGGCAGTAGAAGGTTTCAATTTCATGAATTTGGATATGAAATGACTGTGGAAGCTGTAAAATGGCCCTGACAGGACCGTGAATGATAGCAAATCCACAGATATAACCAACAGAAACAGACAAGTGCAGAGATAAGTGGTCTATCGACCGACTGCGGTATGATAAACATGGCCCTCAGTGGACCGCTTGAAACAACAAGCCGACAGAAAATATGAAGTGCAAAACCATAACTGAGGTAGTCGTACACGGTCTATCAACCGGTCGCTGGAAGATGTAAACGGCCCCAAAAGGACCGTGTACCACTCTGGGAATAGAAAATAGCAACGACCCGCAACGACAACCCCAAAAGAAATAAAGATCTTACTCAAACACAGGAAAATAGGTCAACACAATCAAATGCATGATGGGCACTAGGTGTCCCACTGTGATCGCCTCAAAATTGGGATGTAGATATATTTTCCCTTCCTTCTTCTCCTTTGCAAACCAAGGTATGGAGTAGTAATAAAAACCAAGAGCTAAAAGAGAATGCAAAGGAAAACCGTGATCGCCACCAAGACACAAAGTACCAAAAGGAGAGGGAACCACGTACCTTGGAAAAGGGGAGATGGATGAAGACACTCTCCAAGGTGCAACGCTGGTACTAGATGAACACGGTCCAGTGGGGACCGCTCAGGGACGTAGACAGCCACTCGACAGGCCATGTACAACGCTAGAGAGGAATGTGGGACAAAGGATGGGCTGGTGCTTACACGGTCCATCGTAGGCTGCTAAATGTGTTGGAACGGTCGGTGGAGGGACGAGCACGTATGCAGACGGATGGAGGTAGACCGCATAGAACGTCCAGACACCAAGATGTGGAACGTATTCCTCCACCCTTCCGGCCGGCCAGAGGGGATGGGCCTCGTGTTAAGCTCTTGTTGACCTGTGAAACAAAGCAAATAACAAGAAAATAGAGCCCAAATTAGTTCATGGCCGTGCAATATCTATAGAAGAAATGAAAGAACTAAAGTCATAAAATGGTGTGGGGGATACCTGGGGGTTGGGTTTGGCCTTGACGTCCTTAAATATTGGAGAGGCTAGTTGAGCTCCTCCGAGGTGTCCTCCGGCTGCCTGTCGCCGGAAGTGGCATAACAGGTGAACACTTTGACAGTGTCATTGGTCACCTGAATCACCCGCTTCTTCTTGGGTGGTTATTGATCCGGCTTGGGCGGCATCCCTAGCCTGTCAAAGACAGAAACTCGGGATGTAGAAGCTTGAGGGGTGCGATCCTCCTCCGTGTGCGTAGAATTGGCCCGCGGGAAGGTCAGCCGCACCTCTTGCCAGTTCCTCGGCGCTTTTGTCCCTGTAGGGGCTGAGTTGTAGACCTCGGAGAGGTCGAGGCCTTAGTGCTTGTCGAACTCTGCACACGTTGCCGATCCGACATGCGGAAGGGCTCCTTCGCCCTTGCACGCCTTATAATTCGGGCCTCCTCCTTGGTGACCCATATCTTCTTCAAGTGGAGCCGACGTTTCTCAATTGGGTTGCCCCCTGACCGCAGTCGGGGAGCGGGTGGTTTCGACCGTCGTACTGAACACTGATTTGCCGCCGGTGCGGCGGGCTTTTTCTTTTTCGCGTCTTCCCGGACCTGTCAGAGGAGTTTGAAGCGATTGGAGGTGGGGATAGTCTGGACGTGGCGGTCCCGTGGCAAGATCAGCTCGCCTCCATCGAGCCGGATGCGAATGTCTCCGACAATTGCGATTTTTCCGGAGCGAGATGTCGCCGTTGCAGGCTTTGTACCCTTGCGACTATGGCGCTGCCCCCGTTGAGCAGGAGTGGCGCTGGCGATGGCCTGCCATAGGCCTGGCGTCATTGTGGCGGCGACGTTGCCCCCTGTTGTGCAGGAGCAGCACCTCTAAGGGTGGCCGCCGTAGAGCTTGAGCCGTTACGGCGGCGGCGTTGCCCCCGTTGAGCAGGAGCGGCGCCAACAGTAATCTGGTTGACTGAGAAAACTCGACTATTTGCTGAGACGAAGGGCCTGACACCCCTGGTCTGTGGAAAGTTGGCCGGGCGGACCCGATATGTTAGCATTATTCTGTTTGTTTTCTTTTAGCTCGTGTAATTTATCTTGCTGTGTATTTGTTGCTAAAGGACTGTATGAGATGACGGCTTCGTCCTTTCCACCTCACTATGACGATGTGCTCATGGATCACTCCGAGGAGTCGTCCCCGGAGTGTGACTCTCTCCCATCTTTCCCTCCTGCGAGGGCTTTAGCACCTCGATGGGCAGTGCTGGGCATACCCAGAGGCCCTTTGGTGCAGTCTGTACAGGGGGAAAGAGGGATAGAGCCACCGTCGTCATCATTTGGTGAAAACGACGTTGAGCTGGGTCCCTCTGTGCACGTTCCTATAGAGGAGCTGCCTCGTCGACGACGTCTCCTTACTGGCTGCGAGTACCGACAGAGCTTTAGTGGTACGCTTCGGGGATCATCCCTGGAGAGTGCAGCGAGTACGACCGTTGCACCACCTGTACGAGCATGACGAGAGCAGTGGCGTTAGTAGGAGTGGACACACAGATAGCGTGAGAGTGGTCGCGCAACACCGGGCTAGCTCTCCCTCCTTACCAGAGAGAGATCGAGCACCTCGACCACCAGTGACCATGACTTCCACCAGAGCAGGGTCAGCTAGAACAGGGAGTCGGCAGACTGCTCCTCGGTCCCCAGCAAGAGCGGCCCCTGTGTGTCCGCAAACACTACTGCAGCTTCCAGAGCAGGTCCAGGCCGAGTGGGAGCCTGGGCCTTCTGGTCAGCGTGTGTCGCCACCAGCCGAGCCTCCGAAAGCACCACCTCCACCTACAGATCCTCCGGAAGCACCACCTCCACCAATTATTCCGACTATTCCGATTGTGACCCCGGATGGAGAGTTGGTAATTCTTCACGGATATGTGCAGTTGTTGTGACTTACCTTAGATACAGTTCGTTTATGCAGTATCCTTTTGTTCCGCATTTTACGCGCGTGTGTGTACACGCTTGCAGCGAATCTTGTGCATATTACGCTAACATGTTTATAAGATAGTGTTTTTAGTAATGTGTCTGCTTAAGTGTGGACAGCTTTATCTAAGTCTACTCTGCTCTTGCTTATTGGTTGCTTAGCTTTGGACTCCGTCATGGTGTTAAGAGCTGTAGCGTACCTTACTTGTCGTGCTGTGTCCAACAGCTGATGTGTTGAGAAGACTCGTTTATCATTTTTGGACGTAAAAGTGAGCTGAGATTAGCCTCTTCCTTGTGCCTTGTGCTGAAGCTGGTGCTCCTCTTCCATTACACTTAGGTTCCTTGTGATCGGTTATCCGCTGGATCAGTATCCGAGGTGCGTTGATTGTGATTCTGATGAGTTGCAGTACCGCCATACGTGTGCTGAGATGCGATTTCTGAAGTCTTCCGTGACACCTACGTGCGTTGTGAAGAATGCACAGTGGAAGCGTGGTGGGTCTTCCTCGACGAGTGGTCTGACGCATGACTCGTTCCCTGCAGTCACGTGATCAGCTGCTGTTGTACCTTGCTGTGACCCCACTTGCAGATGTGTTCCATGGTTCTGTGTGCCGTTCAGAGCTAGAATCCTATAGGTGTTGTCGTGTTGTTTCCAGATGGCCTTGTGTTTCTAGCTTGGACCATTATCTTGTCAGTTAGCATTGCTGTACTCTTCCTTCCGGACGAGACTAGCTTGCGACTCGGTCAGACATGTTATCCGACTGAGGATTGACTTGATTCTGTTCGTGGTCCGGCGCTGTTGTCTTGCCGTTGTTCCTTGCCGTGAATTTGTCATTGGTGTCCTGTGTGCCAGGTGTTCCCTATCGCTTTTGGCACTAGAGCCGATGATGTTGTCAGGCTGTCAGCTGAGAGGACTGTGCTTCCCCTGTGAGAGCTGATGCTTTGTGCGCCTGTCACTCTTGTCGATTCATTTTTCGAGGTCTGTTGGTTTGGCAGTCGTGTCTCTTTTCCTGTGAGACGTGGATGACGTTGCCTTGTCTCGGAGGTGTCAGACTTGTGTTCACTTGTGTAGTGCTCATTCCCGAGCGTATCCTTGTGACAGTGATCTGGAATTAGTGTATTTTTGAGCTAAAAATATCAGATTTTTAGAAATTAGGAAAATTCCTAATTTTTCTTCTATTTAACCCACCTCACTTTCTCTCCTCCCTCATTCTCAACCTCATTTTATCTCTCTCCATTCTCTCTCGTCTCTAGTTCGTTCGGCGTGGGCGTGCACCGTTGCGGAGCTGGCCGAGGTGGGGACGCGTTGGGGAGATCGGTTTGCGGGATGGAGCGTCGATTTGAGCGAGGCGTGGCGCGATCCCTCGGTGGATTCCGAGAAGGCATCGTTCATGTTCTAGATGATTTTCGGCATGGATTAGTCGCTTCAGTGCACGATTTCTTCAGTGGAGGTAGGGAGACAGATCACCTACCATTCCTGCAGGTTTTCCCTGTAGTTTTACGTCGTTCGGTGCTAGAACAAGCGAGTTTGGGCTCATTGTAGTTTTTCAATGTTCATAGGCTTTGTTGAAAAATGGCGACGGTTCTATAATCAGTTAGTGCCAATGGACTCCCTGGAACATCAGTGTTCCATAGTCACTGATTTCATGTCGATAGGTGGTGATTCGAGACCGTTACTCCATTTGGGTCAATTCCATAGAAGTGCATGTTTCTCGTTGTTTCTCAGCCGATCTGACTCCCGTTGGAGTCTATGTTTTGTGTATGACTATCACCGTTGTATCCCATTCGTTTCGGAATGAACGAGGCATGGAAAGGCCACGATCGGGCTGATCCCATGCTTTGCTCGCCTTAACGCCTTTGCGGTTCAACGGCAACCTCTTAAGGTGCATGGCTGGCCAATTTTGGACCGTTTATCGTGTCTCGATGTCAGGTTGAGTGGTCAGTCAATAGACCGCTCTGAGACATGAGCGGCCGGGACTGGTCCGCCCATCCTTCCACGAGCGGCTGGTCCTCAACTGTTCATCTTCCGTTGGGTTGAGCGGCCAGGTCCTGCCCGCTTATCCCAGTTGACCTTTGGTCAATAGTTTTGTGTCGGTTCAGATAGGCGGTTTGGTCAAAGCTCCTAATCTTCTCTAGCATTCTTCGGCCCTATGGCCGGCCTTGTCACAATGTTTGCACACCTCTTTGGAAGGTGCAGCAGTAATGGAGAAGGGTTTGTTGTTCTTCTTGAGTTTCTTCTCTTGGGAAGAATTACCTCCATCATTGGTTCTCTTTTTCTGGAAGGAGGGCTTGAAGGTATTAGGAGTGGTCATCGGCTCCTTCTTGTCCTTCCCACGGATCATGTCTGATAACTCCGTGGCATCTTCTAACAACTGGGCTCTACGAACCATCTTCGAGTAGATTTGAATGTCCATTGACGCTAGTTGGGTTATATACTGGGGTCGAAGCCCATTAAGGAACCTTTTGGCCTTCATCTTCTCGGTACTTACTAAGTGCTTAGCATACATTGACAACCTAGAGAATTGGGCCTCATACTCGGCCACAGATAACGTCCTATGTTTTAATGCGGCAAACTCCACAGCCTTCTTCTCTTGGATATGATCTAAGAAGTATTTATTGTTGAAGAGCTCAACAAACTCAGCCCATGCGATAGGATCTTGTTCCAATGTGGCTTCTACGGACTCCCACCAGAAACGAGCATCCCTTTCTAATTGGAAAGTGACTAGCAACACCTTCTCTTCGTCCGTGCATTGCATGACAGAGAATATGCGTTTAATCTCCCTAATCCAGTGCTCAACGTCATCCGGATCGGTCGAGCCAGTGAACTTGGGAGGGTTCATATTGCGGAAACTCCGATGGAGTTCTCCCGCTCCTCGGTTTGCTCCGCCTTGCGCTACCTATTGTAGCACCAGGGTGAGGCCTTGCACGATGCGTTGCATGTTATGCCACTGAGCACGTTCGGCGGCCATGATCCTATAAGATTTGAATACTATATTAGTATAGGATTAATCAAGAGTTTTATCTTCCTAAGTTCTCTTAACCCATGGTTCTACCCAATCTCACCGGGTAAGGTTTAAACCTATCCTTGGACTTGGGTTCCTAGGAATTGAATATCCTAGGCTCTGTGCTGGGTGTCATCCTCTTGCTGTCCCTCGCCGCCTACCATCGGGCGGGCCTTGTCTTCATCTGGAGCACCAGAATGCTGCTGAGGCTACGGAGGAGTGCCGCTGGTCGCAGGGCTGGCATCCTGACATGGCTGCTTCCCTTTTGACATCTTTAGAAATTTGAGAAAGGAAGGGACTGCGGTGCTGCCCCCACTCTGAGTGTATAAGCCTGAAGGAGGAGGGATTTGGACTCCCTTGACCTCCGGAGGGGGTATTCTATAGGGTTCCTCTCCCTTGAAGATAATATTGTGCTTGGCGAGCGACTGGCGCCCCAATTTTTGACCTGATCGGGTTGCATGAGTAGCGATCGCGGGTTTGGCCTGGCTTCCCCTGGCAACAGGTGTAAAGCATATTTCATCTTCATCTTCCTCATTGGGGAGATTGAAGAGAGCAGAGAGGGCATTGCAGGAGAGCACCATCTCCCTCTTGGCCTTGTCGGCTCTTCTTTTATTCTTTTACTTCTTCTTCTTTTCTTTGGCTGGTGCTTGCCCCCAGAACAGGCTGTCATCCTTTTCCGGCACTTTGTCAGCCTCTCCTTCTTGTTTCAGCGAAAGTTGTTCCAGTTCTTGCCATGGGACATGATCCCGTATTAGTAAAGGCTTTAATTCAGGCTGTTCATATTCATCTAGCCCGTCAATGTAGTCTTGCAGCCGCCAGACTTCTGGACTAATTTCTTTAGCCATTTGCAGTGGAGTTTGTCTTCTCTGATGATTGCAGGTGGGCTGACCCACACGGGTGCTGTCACTAGAGGAACGGGTCGCGGTGTAATGCCGCAGACATGCGCCCCCACCTTTGGGTGTGGTGTGGCTTTCTTCTTGGTCTTCGTAGGGCCTTGCTGCCATCCATCTTGTTCTTTTATTGGTGTCAGAAAGTAGGCCTCGTAAGTATGTTGAGTGCTAGCTTCTGTAATTTCTTCGGGCAATGCCTAATATAAAGAAATTATGTTGGCTGCAGCTCTCCTCAGAGGTGCTTCATGAGGTTGTGGAGGATCAACCTTGTACTACTCCAACTCTATTTCGTCCTTTTTCACCACGTCTTCGATGATGTCTTTAAATACATAGCAGTCCTCGATCGGATGCCTCAGAATCTGATGATAAGGGTAGAATCTCTGGCAGCCTCTTCTCTTCATGTCTTCTGGTCTTTTTGGCTTAGGTAAGGTGACCATATTATACTGGGTAACCCTAGTCTTCTCCTTCGGGAAAGAATAGGCCTTCTTCATTTTGTCCCTTACTGAGGGACCTTCCTTCTTTTCTTCTGCCTTGGCAGGCTGAGGTGCAGCTGCCTCCTTGCCCTTATCTCTTTGCTGTTCAAATGCCCTGATGTCAAGAGTGTTTGCTTCTTTAGGCACAGGGTGCCTCTTTACTACCTTTGCCTTCTGTGCAGTGGCAACGGTTGATGTAGGGGCAGGTCTCAGTAGTAAGGCTTCTACTTTGGCCACTACATTATTCAAGCGGTCGAACGACCAGATTTCCATACCAATCATCCTTTCTAATACCTCCCTCCTGAGATTTTGTTTACAGATCTATACAGCATCCTCCTGATGCGGGGGTCACTTGCATCTCATTCCGAGGTTCCTCCACCTCTTGATGTATTCAAGGGCTGTTTCATCTGCCCTTTGTCTTGTTGAGTAGAGCTCAACCATCGTGACCTCTCTCTCAGTGACATAAAATCTCTCTCTGAATTTCTTCTACATAACCGGTTAGTCGTTGATTGACCCACCCAGGAGGCTGGAATACCATTCAAATGCGAGCCCTGTTAGTGAGGACCCAAAAAACTTCAACAGATATGACTCGTTTGTGGCCAGGTCACCCATGACGATCATGTAATATGCGACGTGTTTCTTCGGGGATCCCTTCTCGTTGAACTTGTCGAACTTGAGTGGCTTATTGATCCCTAGAGGGACCCGCTTTGCAGCATGATGGGACAGATATGGCACCCGATAAGCATCGAATGCGACATAGTTAGCATCACTTCGCTCGGCGTGCTCCATGTCAATCATTCTTTCCACCATCAGCTTGCTGACAGCGGTCAGATCGACCGGCTCTAGGTAGAAGTATGCCGACTGCAGGTAAGGAGTGACCAAAGTTGTCGCCTGCAGAGGAGGCCACACCAATGGACGTGGCTGGTGCACTTGTGGCAGAATTGGTGGCATCAACGACTGAGGTGGGCGCTACTAGGTGGTCGCCAGGCTGGGCTCTACCGGTTGGGGTAGGGTATATAGTGGTGGGAATTCACACGGGTTGATGCCTCACCGTGATGACTCGGCTTGCATTTCAGGCTGCTTGGAGGCCGAGGCTTGCTCTGTCTTCTCCATCAGCTACTTCTTCAGAAGTTCTATCTCTTACTAGTACTTCTAGAGTAGCATCAGTACTGATGGGTCCATGGTCACTGTGCTGGGGATGTCTTCTGTTGTCTCCCCCGAAGCTCCTTCAGACGAGATGTTCAGCAACACCTCCTCCTCTTCATCCATCACCACGTTTGAAGTGATGGTGGTGACTTCTTCAAACAATACTTGTTTTCCTTTCGCCACTTTCAACATTTCCCTTGTGGCTTCAATTCTCCTAGTGTTTAGCCCTGTCCTATTGGCTAATTGAGCCAACTCTTGGGGGTGCTCAGGTAGACCTCCACATTTACTAGCCACTCTGGCCATATTGCGGGTGAAAACCCACATGCACTTATTTTGTCGATGAACCTTCCTCCTTGTATGACCAGGGAAGGTTAGTCTCTCAAATACGGAGACTCTTCTTCTCTCCACGTGCTGGGGAGCAGCTTTATCGACTTCAAACTGTGACCCATCTTCATATCCATTGTCATCAATCGACGACGTCATTCTTCTTTCCTCGTCTTCTTCAACTACCATTGGCAGGCAGTCGTCTTCTTCGGTCGTGGGTGCTTGCAATGGCCGTTGTTGGCCCAGTGAGGGGTTGCCCATACCCCTTAAATAATTTTTGACCATGCTGGTCATTTCTTCCTACCCTAGTCCCTGATGCAAGGCTGGAGATAGTTATCTGCCTCCCATTGGAGGGATGTAAGCTAGCCGGGCTCTTCTGGCAAGTTGCTCAAATCATCTCCCCACTTTGGGGATGTCGGCTTGTCGAGCGCATGTCTAGGGTTAGGGAGGGGTAAATGGGAGAGAGGAAAAGTATTCTCCCATGTGGTCAAATGGCCATAAATAAAAAATTACAATTGAGTATAAAACCTATAAAAGGGGGAGAATGGTCCAAGTTTGAATGGTCAAGCCCACCTTGGACCTTGGACCAGCCCCACATGGGCCCTAGAATTTAGGTGGACCAATGGGAGAGAGGGTGGGGGTCCCGTCCAGTCAACATGGCCTTTTGTAAAGAAACTCATTGACTTAGCTCAAGTAACCCATTGGCTTATACTTGTCATACAATTGCAACTTAATTATCCCAAGGGTATAAATGCAAACTAAAGGATATAGATATAAATAAAAAAAAGTTAGATGCCTTGCTCCGATGTCCCATCATCATGTCAAAAATTGGCTATCATGTTATCAAGCAAGCAAGTAATTACCTTTTTCGGGCCATGCAAGTCATATCATGTTAAGTACCATTTAAGCACGAGTCGTGGAATGTCAATCAAGCAAGTCATGCACTTCGGTGCAATACCACACGGTGATCAATAATAGCTCTCTTGGGTACAAGTATTTTCGGGTGCTCCTCCTAGGACCAGATCGGGCCCTATATGCGCAAGTATTGAGTCATGAATTTTTGACATCCACTATAGTTATAGCCAATGTAAAATTCCAAAGGAATGAACTTGTAGGAATTTAAGGTAGATCTTGTGAAATCGAAACTCAAGGATAGAACTTGTTACGTAAGATTGTACTATGCTAAAACGGTATAATCACGATACACATTGGCTCCTTAGTGGGTGCCATGATATCAAGAATAAGCACTCATATCCTTATGGCTGCTCATTCTTTGTACATGATAAGGTAGAAAGAATCTGTGTCTACATAAAGGCACAAAACCCTTAATTGATAGCAACGGTATGGTTTCCCATTCCATTAACTCAAGAAACATTCTCACGGTATCCAAATAGCATACCATGAGGGCCGATATATCATGTTTTTTTAGAGTGACATGGCAATTGTGATCTATGCCAGGTCTTCGAGCGCCTCCGATAATATGGGCTCAAAATGAACCCTATGAAAAGTGCCTTCGTCGTATCCAGCCATAAGTTTTTCAGTTTCATCGCCAGATACCGAGGAATCTAAGTGGACCCCGATAAGATCAAAGCGATCTGGGAGCTTCCACCATCCAGCAACCTCACTGAACTCAGGTCATTCCAAGACAGATTGACCTACATTCGGAGGTTCATCTCCAGCCTCTCCGGTCAATGCGTGTCTTTCAGCAAGCTGATGAAGAAGGACACCCTGTTCATATGGGACTTGGAATGCCAGGTGACTTTCGAGCAAATCAAGGAGTATCTCCTTACTCCCCCGGTCTTGGGGACACCAGTCAAGGGTAAGCCCCTCATACTCTACATTGCCACCATGGACACCTCACTAAGGGCTTTGTTGGCACAAGTTAATGAGGAAGGCAAAGAGCAGCCGCACCACTACCTCAGCCAAAAATTGATCGGTGTTGAGTACCGCTACTCCCCCATGGAGAAGGTCTACTTGGCATTGGTATTCGCCATCAAGAAGTTGCAGCACTACCTCTTGTCCCATCGGGTCGAGCTCATATCCAACCACGACCCCCTCAAGTATCTCCCCAGGCAGCCTATCCTCTCAGGTCGACTGGGAATGATGGAGGCATCACCCACAACTCCCTCAGGCTTCACTCAAATGTATTTTCCATTTGAGTCATTTACCTAGGTCTTTTATTTATTTCCCCAAGTTTGAGTGTCATTAGGTTGATTAGAATAGCTATTGGGCCCAATTCAATGGACTAGGCCCAGGGGCGTCCCCTACCCCCTTGGTTATTTGTCATTGTGTCAAGAGTCAGGGACTTTTTGTAAAATGTGAGTTGCCTATATATAGGACCCCATTCCCCCCATTTTATGTTAATGAAAAGTTACCATTTGTGAGTTCAAATTTCAAATTTGTTGTGGAGTGAATCCATTAGTGGGTGTGAAGCCCTAGGGAGAGAATCCCACGTCCTCCCCCTTCCACAAGCATCAGCCACCATTCCCTTGCCTTGCAGCCTCCCCCTCTTGCTCCATTGGTCAACATAAGGCTTCAGTTTCAGTGGCAGTTCGCAGGTAGAAAATAGGGTCATAGAAACTGAAGTTTCTCCAGCCCTTCCTCAACTTTTCTGGTGGCAAACCATACATCACTGGAAAGGTCGTCCATAGGGCTTTTCAAGCGAGGTGGTTTTGTCTTCATCCGAGCTCGGAGCAGCCCGTGACAGCGGATCTGCCCCAACTGTGCAAGAGTCCTCAGGCAATGAACCAGAGCCCCAGTAAAACGGTCACCACGGTCACTACTGAGCTGATCTGGATGTGAAACGTGGCTGAGAGTAACTTCTCCCAGTCCTCTCTCAACCCCAAGAAGCGGAATGATGATCGGCTCTCGGCACCAGAAGTTCTGAATTTTCTCCCAAGGTTACGCCAGGCTGGTTCCTCTGTTCCAGAATGGACCTACCTTCACCTTTCTTGTCAGCGCGATCTCTCCCGACATCTTCAGAGGCTGCCATTAGTCTCATCTGAAATAAGACTTGTCCACGATCGTTTCGGTACCAGCCTCGCTTCCATCCGAGTTTGTGACAGCCCGTGGCGCTTTCATCTTCCAGTAGAAACGTTCTGTGAGTAGTCAGTACCAGCGCCGTCCAGCCCTACTCCAAGACCTGTCCCATCCAGAAGCAGATTCAAGGTTGAACCAAAAAAATCAAGCTTCTTTCTGGGCCAGATTGGAGTATTTCAGCTCTGGTCTCGGTCCATTCGGAGTCCAGGAGTGTCCGTGGCAGCGGGTTCTTCATCCATTTGTCCTGTGATTCCAGACCCGGGCAGCACCGGCTAGAAGCCCGACACTTGAAGTTTCTAGCTCCACCCCCGTTCCCGCTTGGCCGGTTGAAGGCCCCTCCCTCCGTGGAGGTAGTATTTTGATTGTAAACACATAACCCCACCCCAAGATCCCCCCTCCTGCGTGAGGTGTAGTATTGTAACAACATTGGGGGTGATTAAAGTTCCACTGGGTGTAGTCTACCGACGGATCATGGGGTAAGATTTATGCCCGCTCGACGAGGATGTCGAAGAGTCGTCGAGTTCTTTCTCTGGGGAAGGAGAGGGGCCTGCTATCATGCTGGGGCCTCTGCCCTGGGTACCAGATCAGACGCTCTCCTCGGTTGGTGTTGGGCTTCTCCGATTCATTGTCAGAAAGAGAGAATGCCACCATCATGTGGATCACATTGGCTGGGTGGTGAACCACACGTACTGCTTTGGCTGGTCTAGACCATGTATGTGGTTGTGGAGGATCGACAAGACCGCTTTTCATTTGAATCATGCCGTCTCGGATCAACTTCTATGCCTGGGTCTTGAAGACGTAGCAATCTTCAAGAGAATGACCCAACATACGGTGGTATAGGCAGTAGTTTGGATCGACAATTTTCTGGGCTTCATCCGGCTTGCGGACTTCAGGTAGTTTGACGATCCTTTGAGCTATGTAGAGGTCGAAAAACATCTTCGTATGTTCCTTCTTGAAGGAGAAGGGCATCTTCATATGCTCTGAGAAGGAGGGAGCGACTGGCTTATCAACTTGCCTTTTGTCGGAATCGCTCATTCCGGTCCCTTGCTGGCTTTAGTAGCGGGGGTGAATTCGATGATGTTTACCTCCTTACTGGGCTAGCGTTCCCGCGTCTGCTTAGCCTTTGCTACAAGGTATCTCGGGTTGTCAGCGAAGAACATTTCTATCTCGATGACTGCTAAGTTGACTTGGTCGAAGCCCTTGACGTTGGTGCCGAGAAGCTTTTTGCTGAATTTGGCCGCCAAGCCTCGACGACAAGTAGTGATTGCATCCTCCTGGACTGGTGGGTTGACGCACCTCATGCTGAGGTCTCTCCGTTTCTTGATGAAGTCGAGGGCACTCTCACCCGTCTTCTGTCGGAGGGATCAAAGCTCGGCTAAGGAGACTTTTCTCTCGACCATTTGGAAACGGTCGAGGAACTTCTTCTGGGGAATGTCCTCCCTGAGGGGAAGAGGTCCTTGGGGTGGCACCGGGTTGAGACTACCGG
The DNA here is from genome assembly GCA_024336825.1 of Amorphophallus titanum. NCBI lineage: Eukaryota > Viridiplantae > Streptophyta > Magnoliopsida > Alismatales > Araceae > Amorphophallus > Amorphophallus titanum. Next base: position 1,602,649 of record JANBPO010009106.1, read on the forward strand.
CTACGACCTCCCTAGGCTCGGGCAGGAGTCCGTCAATCTGGGAACACATCCTATCCACCCTATCCAAAATGATTTTGAATAGTTCGGCAATGGTGGGGTTTGGAGTAGGGGCATCATGATGGACTTGCTCATAATGGCTCGGCCTAGGCTTGGGTCGAGGCTCATCCACGTGCGGGGCTCTTTGCCTCTGACTATGGGCTTCCTGTTGGGAGGTGACTGGGTGTGGAAGGTTGGAGGTGGTTGGGTGGGGAAGGTTGGAGTTGACTGAGTGGGACCGATTGGGGGTGACGAGGTAGGGAAGGTAAACCCTCCTAAGCTCCTTCTTCATGTCCCACCATGACTCTATGGGCTATTGCCTCCTAACCTCCCTCAAGCATTCAATGTCTCTCCACTTCTCGGCAGCCTCATGAAGAAGTCTCTCCTTGGAAAAATAGAATTGCCTGGCCTCAGACATGATGTAACAATTGAAATATTTATCCATAGTGGCTTCCCAATGTAGGTAGTCGCTCGGGACCTTGAAGCCATAAAAGTTCGAGGCTTCGAGCCTAACGAAGTGGAGGGGATGGTTGCCAAGCCCATGGGTGTCATGCAACCAGTGATATCGCCTGGACGACTTGGAATCCATTTGAAACTGTAGGAATTTTACATGGTGGACATGTAGACACAAAGTGGACAAGACCGATTGACTCTCTAATGGACTAGACACGATCCTAAAACAGCAATGCAAAGTTGGAATGCAGACTCGACTACAAACTTAGACTCTAACCAATATCCAGTACATGGCGGAGATGGGGATCTGAAGATCCTCTCATGCAAGTGGGCTACCTTCTCAATAGGCGTAACCTGTCATTCCAGTAACGCCATTTGATATACCGTGTATTGGGATGAAATGTAAACCAAGACACTTTTTATTTAAACAATGACTACTCTAGACTCAACCCCGCTCTTATGCCAGAGCCAGAATTAAAGCAATTAAAACCATCATAATGACAACAATATCTGAGATAAAAATCTTCGTCAAAACAAACAGCATCAAGATAAGCCGGGGCACAACAATATCTTCTCTACAGGGAGGTCCTCATTCACCATAACCATTTGAAGAAACTCCATCAAAGCATCCTGGTGGCTTTTCGACCTCTGCATCAATTCTACGATAGAGATTCGGGCGGGCGTCTTGTCCAAATGTTTCAACAAAACATATTGTGTCCCGGGAGTGGATTCTTCTAATTGCACTCCAGTGGCTCTCTCTGGCTGGGACTACTCGGGGGTCTGACTATTCTGGGGGAATACCCGGTGGAAGATCCTCCCACTTTGGAGCACCATAGCCTACGATTTTTATTGCACCTCTATGGGGTTAGGTATGAGTTTTAGCAGGGGTTTAAGTGGTAACGGTGGAGGAATAGTTAGTGAAGCAGGGGTAATGATGGGTGAAGGGGTCCTAATGAGGGGTTTGTTTGGGGGAGGTGGAGCGGAAGTGGACGGGGCCTCAGATGGATGGTGGATGATCAGAGGTTTGGAAGGCATAAGTGGAGGCATGGTAGAGATAGATAGGTCCTCAGATGGATGACGGATAATGAGGGATTTTGAAGGTGAGGGTGGAGGTAAAGTGGAGGTAGATGGCGAAGTGGAGGCATGAGACTTGATGAGAGACTTTGAGAGTAAAGGGGGTGTGACGGATGATGTTTGCTGGTGGATCAACGCGGAGTTACTAGCAGGGATGCGGATGAGAGGGCGTGACGGCTGTGGGAATGAGGGAGGCTTAGTTATAGGTTGTGATACGAGTCAGGGAGAGAGAGGTGTTGGCCAGGTAAGGCGTGGAGGTTGGCTGGGAATGTGGTTGGCGGCAAGAACAGAGGTGCTTTTCGTATGCCAACCCTGCCCTGATGAGGGCATCATTCATGATTTCCTATGGTTCGACATTTCTCTCCCTCCCGGAGGCGATTAGGAGGCGGTCCTTCGGTGGGCGACCGAAGTGAAGTGGTTGCGAATGTTGAGGTCGGCACATTTTTCTCTGAAATAGCGAGAATCAAATTGCTGACCGTTATCACTCACAATCACTCGGGGGATGCCGTAGCGACAGATAATTGACTTCCAAACAAAGCTCCATACGGCTGACTCAGTAATCCTAGCGGTGGCTTCGGCTTTGATCCACTTGGTGAAATAGTCGATGGCGACGATGAAGAACTTCTTTTGGGCCTGAGCCATAGGGAATGGCCCGAGGATGTCGATCCCCCACCAAGCGAATGGATAAGGCTCGGTAAGGGTGGCAAGCTCTGATGCTGGCTGGTGGACCAGATGGTCGAAGCACTGGCACCGATTGTACTTTTGTGTATAGGCTGAGCAATCGCGTTGGAGAGTGGGCCACCAGTACCCTTGCCAACGCCTGATCCAGGCGAGTGACCTCCCTCCCTGATGCACCCCGCACATGCCTTCATGTACTTCTTGAATTGCTCGAGCGGCTTCATCAGTACCGATGCACTTTAGAAGGGGGCTGGAGAAAGCTTTGCGGTATAAGGTTACTTCAGCCTCCGAGCCTCCCGAGGGTTGGGGGGCTCTTGAGAGTCTCGGAGCCAGGATAGGTACGGGGTCCGCCAATCGCTCGGTGTACTCGGGTCAATGATCATGAGCTCAGACTCGATGCTCTATTGTTCTAGCTCTTCGAGGAAGACCGATCGAGTGCCTTCCGGTCCAAGGGAGGAGGCTAGACGAGAGAGGGCATCCACTCGTGAGTTTTCTTCCCGAGCTATCCGAACTACCTCAAAGCTCTCGAATAGCTGGGCTAACCCTCGAACCATCTGAAGGTATTTGATCATTGACGCTTCCCGAGCTTCATAATCACCGTTGACCTGGCTAGCGACCAGTTGGGAGTCAACGTGGATTCTGACTCGCTCGGCCCCTACTCGTCGCACCATCCTTGTCCCCGAAATGAGGGCTTCATACTTGGAAGTGTTATTGGATGCCTGGAATAGTGTACCCTACCCACTGCATCACCAGCTAAAAAAGCTTCCCCAGAGTATGCCAAGCCTATGAAGTTGCAAAAGTTCGATGGGCAAGGGTCTCCACATGAGCACTTGGCCTACTACACTACGGCCATGGGCGAGCTAGTGTTGGACGAGTCATACCTCCTCCGCTATTTCGCCACTTCACTTACAGGAATGACCTTTCAATGGTATTCTCACCTGAAGCCTAATTCAGTAGTCGACTGGGTGGAGCTCCAAAAGAAATTCTTTGACTGCTTCCAGACGGCCAAGTGCAAGATCTCTTTGGCAGAGGTTTGCTCTCTCTGGTAGAAGAAGGGCGAGGGTGCCCTCAACTTTATTAAAAGATGGCGAGACCTCAACATGAGGTGTATCAACTCGCCAGTCCAGGAGGACGTCATCACCATATACCACAAAGGCTTGGTAGTTGAGGTCAGCGAAATACTTCTCGGCACCAATGTTAAAGGCTTCGACTAGCTCAACTCGGCAGTCGCTGAAATAGAGATGTTCTTCCCCGATAACCCGAGCTATACTTCAGCAAAGGGTAAATAGGCATGAGAATGCCAACCTGGTAAGGAGGTGAACATCATCGAGTTCACCCCCCCACCAAAGCCAGCAAGGAGGGCGAGTCAAGTGTCTTTGACAAGAAGTCAATAGACAAGCTGATTGCTCCTTACTTTTTAAAGCGTATGAAGACACCCTTCTCTTTCAAGAAGGAACATACGAAGATGCTCTTTGACCTCTACATGGCTCAGAAGATTATCGAGCTTCTAGAAGCTCGCAAGCCAGATGACGCCCAGAAAGCCAATGATCCTAGCTATTGCCCATATCATCACATGTTAGGCCATCCACTTGAAGATTGCTACGTCTTCAAGACTCAGGCGTAGAAGCTGATCTGAGATGGCCTCATCAAAATGAAGAGCGATCTCGTCGATCCCCGACAGTCACATGCGTGGTCCAGGCCCGCTAAGACAACACGTGTGATTCACTACATGTGCTTCTTCTCTCTCTCTTCTCTCTATGGAACGCTTCCTCTCTACTCTCTTTGTTCGTCGAAGAAGATGCCTTTTATACTCCCAGCGGCGGGAAGCCTTCGAACGTGACCGACGGGGGCGGGAGCGTGGGGCATTGATGATGATTTGACTTGGGCGTCCTCGGTGGCAGGGGGTAGCTAGTGTGCCACCTCCTCCATTCGACACCTTAGCGTGGCCATTGCGCGCCAAAAATCTGTAGGGGAATGGCGTAAGATCTCTCTTGCCGGACGCACCGTTGGGGGAAGCCAGGGCGTGCCGTGGAAGGCGTGCATAGGTGTGCCGTGGAAGGCGGGCACGGGTGTGCCGCTGAAGAACCCAAAGAGGGCGTGTCATTGAAGGGGCGCAAGGGCGTGCCGCTAAAGGCCTTGCAGGGTGTACCACTGAAGGGCCATAAGGGCGTGCCATGGAAGTGGATTTGGGCCCATTTGGTGCCCGATTGTCGATCCACTTAGTTCTCTTCGTGGCCCATGAGTTGTGAGCCCCCCAAGGGTTAGTTCCTCTTCGCTACTGTGACTCCGGGAGTGGCTTCACTGTAGTGTACTATTTGTTCGGAGGGTCCGAACGGAATGTGTTCTCCGCAATCTCTTCAGTTGAAGTTATCTATTGACGCTAGATTGGTCGGGACACTCAGACGTGTAATTTTACACGTCCACACCAGGCCGTCTGCTAGATGGGCTCGTTATTTGAGAAGACATTACAAATCAAGAATCCCAAAGGTCTGGGTCCGTGCCAGGCAGGCCTGTGTTTAAGAGATTTCTACTAAGAAGAGGTGGCAGTGCAAGTATAAGGGCCGTCAGTTATGCACTCGAGGGGCCACTGCTTCTCCTTCTCCTTCTCTTCATTCATCATTCCTTCTACTCAGTTCCTACCCTTGGGTGGTGTACCTTCCTCCATCTGATCTTATTTCTATCATTTTCTCCTCCCCTCCTAGGTCTGTACGTCCCCATTCCTCTCCTTTTCCTCCGGAACCGCTCAAGCCAATACAACACTACGCCCCACGTAGGGGGGGTAATCTTGGGGTGGGGGTTAATGTAGGTACATCCAAAACTACCTCCGCGCAGGGAGGGGCCTTCAGCCGGTCAAGCGGGGAGGGGAAAGACAAAGACTTGGACTCCACGCGGTGTCGGTGATGAATCTGGCCCTACACAGGAATAGGGTACCGACTGTCGGTGCCAAATTTTTTGTGGAAGTTCCCGAACTCTGATGATAGCAAGACCAGCACCAAAACTTCCGTGATTGGCTTGGTCTGTTACAGGAATTTTGGCGGGAGCCAGTGTAGCCATCGTCGGGCGTGGTGGACCTGGAAGCAGGGCCCCTGTCTTCTGCCACGGACTGTCACAGTACTGCAGCTTCTAGAAGTTGATGTCGCCACGAACAGCCCCGAACTCTGATTTGGGCACGGTCAGTGGCGTTAGAACCATTGTCGAGCTGTCTTCGAAGCAAGACCCACGGGGGTTCCAGAAGATGTCAGGATAGGCCGCTGCAACTCAAACATTGACAGGGTGTCAACTCTATCCCAGGGTGGACTAAACTGCGCACCCGGAGGAGAAAAGAGAGAAGAATTTGATCCGGTGGCCGAACAGAGCCCCGCTTTTTGGAGGAGGAGGAAGACTTGTCGAGGAAGGTGTCAGCCCAGTCCCGTCCTCAGATCTTCAGACCACTGGTCGTGGCAGTGTCTACAATCGCCCTCAGGTTGCTGACTGGGGCTCCTCTGCGCAGTCAGGGTAGATCGCTTCTCCCTGACAGCCACGAAGTCGGATGAAGGCGAGACGACCACCGGTACGAAGCAGACTCGGAGACGCTTCCTTTGGTACCTCTTGAGCATTTAGAGACGTAGGGATGAAGATGAAGTGACTTCTTCAAGCTACTGGTTCTCTATTGCCTGTGACCAGAACTGCCAATTGAAGAGCGGAGGTGGGGAATGGGATAAATGGGATGGGAATGGGGGTGGATATGAGTGGGGAAGACTCCTGGCTGTATATATTGGTGGGAGCATATGGCTCCGTGCAGAGAGAGAAGCAAGAGGAAATCGAGGCAAAGTAAATGCATATATGCAGATGTATTATCCATGGGGGGGAGGCAAGCATTGAGCTCATATCACCAAGAGGATTGTCTTCATAGAACCCGTGTCACATTCGCATTGGAAGGCAAAAACACATAAATCAGGCCAAGGCCCTTTCGGAATACAAGGAGAGAAAGAAATGAGACAGCCAAGAAAATACAAGGGTAGACCCACCCTTTTACAAGCAGTTCTCACCCTCTCTCCTTCACTCTTCTTCTCACAGAAATGTGGGGCTTTTGAGCTTCAAGCTTCAGGCTTCTCCAGGCATCCAAAGAGTCCAGCCTTCTCACGTTCCCCATGTGGGGCTTTTTATAGGGGCGAGGGAGCGTTGAGTTTGAAGGGGGGCTTCCTCCCACTGTGTTTTTTTCTCTCTTTTTTTTTGCGAATGCCACTGCCGCTACTGCCGTGTCGACCGTACAGGGACTGCTACTGTTACTCTGACTGTTACTGTAGGTGACGTTGTTGCCACTGTAGCCATGCCGCCATTTGCACAGGGCTAATGTGGCTGCTTTGCAGGGTGACACAGTGGAGGAGGGGAGCTCCTCTGCCATGCACGGGATGTGGTGGAATGGGCGCACGGTGCAGTGGGTGGACGGCGAAGCAGGGCAAGAGGTTGCGATGGGCAATAAATGCCCGCATGGAGGAGGTGAACAGTAAGAGGGTATCATGGGGGGGAGCGAGTGTGACACGGGGCAACAGTGCCCCCCCATTTCCCTTCTATTCCCCCCCCCCCCTTTTTTTGAGAAAAATCCCTTTTTTTCTTCTTAACCCCCTCATCCTTGTATTTGTGCATGTATCCTTCGCGCCCCCTCCTTTCCTTTTCTTGTACTGGGTTGGGCCCACTCAAAATTGGCCTAATCGCTTGGGCCCATTCTCCTTCCTTGTATTTTAATTTTTTTATCTTGGGTATGGCCCATTTTTTTTGAGTGCCAACACACACTGAGACCATGCAGTCTGGAAACATGATCACGACCACCGTTGTGAACTCTACGCCATCTAGGGGAAAACCCTCGGTGACGCTCACTGGAAACCCTACACCTCAGTTTTGAAAAAACACCTAGAACTATGCGTAAAATTACATCACACAGATGAGAAATGGAACCTTGAGTCACGAGAACTCACGTCAAGTGACGGGAGTACCTGCCCACCAGAAGCACGGCCGAATGCATCCACTGACGACTTAGACCGTGCCTCAGGTGTCTCCCTCTAGCCCAGGGGGAATTGAGACACCGTACTAGTAACCACAGAACAAGGGCTTGCTGGGGTCACACTCATCAGCATGGGCCGGTAGCCCCCAACCGTGTGCACACATAGACTACCCGCTCTAAGTCATGTCCTCTAGTAGGTTTTCCCCCTAGCCCAGACTCGGGCTGCAAAGGTGAGGGGCCCTACGGTAATCAGCCTAAAAACCATCACACCCGGAAAGCTTTCCACCACTCCCGAGTGGGTCCGCACTCGCGTGCGCAATAAAGTCACAACTAGTGGGGGGTCACTAACATGAACACCGAGAACCACGCACGCACCCGTGGGAGTAACACGGAGTAACAGGTGGCTCGAGGCCACCAGACTCTGGACTGCCCACAAGAGCTAATCCCTAGGTCTGAAATCACAGTAATGCAATTTCCAATGTAGCCCACCAGCCGCCAAGTTAATCCCTCATCCAAGGGACACGCAAAAAATCTCCAACCCCAGGCTGGTTAACTGGACTCACAGTTCAAGGCCACACATATGGCCCACTCAAAAATCACTTCTGGAGAAACCCACGTTGTGCGGGGAAGACCCTCCGCACCCACACTGACTCACGGTGACTCACTCAAGCGTAACACGAAAGTCCAGAACACACGGGGTCACCCGGACCCTCTAAACCACTCGGGCATGCTAATTGAGATAACATGATACTTCTAGACACCCAAAAACATGGTCACGGTCCCCAAGGGGTGTCTGGGACGCACACGGGCCAAGGAAGGCACTCCAGGCTGCCTTCCCACCCTCTGGCCCATAAGACTAGTCGCCCACATGAATGCGCACCCCACCCTGTGTGTGTTCATGAATGCGACCCCCACCATGGGAACGATCATCACGGGACGTGCCCAACACGAGGGGCGTGATCAAGGTCAAACGCTCAGTACGCAGGGCGTGGTTAGGACGCGCTAGAAGCCTAGGCCACGATCTGAGAAGAACGTGCCCATCACGAGGGGCGCGATCCTAATGAACGTGACAGGTCCCCAAGCGCGTCAATGCGTTGACGGAGCAGGGCCGATGGGCGTGACCTGATCGCGCTTGATTTCACCACTGTGACCCCAACCGCCCTACTGTTCATCTTCTTCGATGAACGCACCCACACGATACACCGCGTTCTTGAAGAACGCGCCCCCTGCTATGACCTCGATATGAAACTGACCCTGAAAATGGTGAATCACCCCAAAAATACCATTCTACGCCCCAATCACCCCAAGGTGACAGGGAAAACCAGTCCCCAGCCTCTTTAGCACCGAGAGGACCCAATCAAGCCCCGAAAATGTGATTAAAACTCAAAATCTGGCTCACACCCCAAAATTACACATTTTAACCCCAGCTGGAAAATAAACCCTCTCGGCTCTCCTCAGGCTACCAAACTCGCGAAAAATAAAGTACACGAGCTAGGAAAATATCCCCCTACCTCCACCGAAGATTCCACGCACCAAGGACGCCAATCTGCCAAGAAAATGTCATTTGAATCACCGTCAACTCGCGATCCCACGAATCGCCTCCACCATCGCGACCCTCGTCCCGCGCACATCGCTCCTCGCCCCATAAATATTGCCGCCCCACCCTTACTGCCTCTGTCAGCCGCCTGGAGTGAGAGGGGGAGAGGGGAGAACGTGAGCGAAGAGAGAGGATGAGGGAGAGAAAAAGGGGTTGGGTTTAAATAGAAAATTTAAAAATTCTAAAAAATATAAAAAATTAGAAATAATACTCCCCATGATCCTCGAAAAATACACAACGTGTAGCAACTTGAAAATTTTTATATGTATTTATATGTAAAAAGAAATAATGAAAGATGAAAATAAAATAAATTATGTGCTGAATGAAGTCTGTGCACATGCATATATTCAGTCATGAAGGTCGGTGCACATTCTTGTCTTATGCATATAGGTCAATGCACATGTTGAGGTCCTGCATAGACAAGGTCAATGCACATTTGCCTTGTACATAGACAAGGTCGATGCACATTTACCTTGTACATAGACAAGGTCGATGCACATTTATCTTGTACATAGACAAGGTCGATGCACATTTGCCTTGTACATAGACAAGGTCGATGCACATCTGCCTTAGTAAGCTATAAGGTTGATGCACATCTGTTTTAGTCATCTATAAGGTCGATGCACATCTGCCTTAGTCATTCATAAGGTCTGTGCACATTTGCATGTAGCAAGGTCAGGTCGGTGCACATGTGTTAGCGATAGCATCCAGGTCAATGCACATTTTGCTTCTGCCTGAAGACAGGTCGATGCACATTTTACTTCTGCCTGAAGACAGGTCGATGCACATTTTGCTTCTGCCTGAAGACAGGTCGATGCATATTTTGCATCAATCTAAATAAGGTCGATGCATCTTCTACAGTGTGCACGATGCATGTACTGTAGCTTGCTCCACAAAGTCGATGCATGTACTGTAGCTTGCTCCACAAAGTCGATGCATCTTCTTCAATGTGAAATGTCTAGGGTCTGTGCACATGCTTAGTTTAAGATCTCCGCCCATATCAGTTTGTACATATCTAAGGTCCACGCACATGCAGCATCCAAGTTTGTGCACATATAGAAGTTTCTCATTTGAAGGATGATGCTAGTATGCCTGCACTAGTATTACAAGGTCTGTGCACATCTCCACCCCAATCTAGAAGGTCAGTGCATGAGTATAAGACTTGCACTATCAGGTCGGTGCACCTCTTGCATCTACCTTAACCCAAGTCTGTGCAACTGAAGTCATTGTCTATTCTCACACTACAGCATTCATCATTAAGGTCAGTACATCTTCATCATCTAAGCATGTACACCATATTATACATCTCTGATATGAATGTTTGATATGTATATTCTTACATGTAATGATGGCATACGTTGGGCCAGGACCGTCGTCTTCCCCGGACGTCGAGACCTCAAGACCAACCATGAAATTCCAACGCACCCACGGGCACTGCCCGGCTCATTCTTCGCCCGCGCCACCCGTGGGTGGGGGGCATTTGTGGATGTGTAAAATTACACGTCCACGTGTCCCGACCAATTCAGCATCAATAAACAACTTCAACTGAAGAGACTGCGGAGAACACGTCCCATACGGACCCTCCGAACAAACAGTATACTGTCGTGAAGCCACTCCCGGAGTTACGACAGCGAAGAGAAACCAGCCTCTGGGGGACTCACAACTCATGGGCCCCGAAGAGAACTAAGTGAATCATCAATCGGGCTCAAAACGGGCCCAAATCCACTTCAACGGCACGCCCTAGCACTGCTTCAGCGGCACGCTAACAGCCCTTCAATGGCAAGCCCTATCGCAGCCTCAATGGCATGCCCCTGGGCCTTTCAATGGCGCACCCCTGAGCCCTTCAGTGGCACGCCCACAGGCCCCTCCAGCAGCATGCCTCTGTAGTCTTCAGCGGCACAGCTTGGTGACGCTTCAACGGCACACCCAGGGCGCCTTCGACAGCACAGTACAATCCTTCAACGGCACAAGTCTTCCAACGGCCTGTCCGGCAGGGTGGATCTTACGCCACGTCCTATGGATCCTCGGTGCGCAGTGGGATAGCTGAGATGTCAAATGGGGAGGGAGACACACAGGCTACCTCTTGTCAACCAAGGACAACCCAAGTCAAATCCCCATTAATAACCTACGTTCCCGCCTCCGTCGCTCCGCGCTCGAAGGCCCCTGCCGTTGAGGTTTAAAAGCCCCTCTCCATGGTGAACAGAGAAGACACATGGAGACAACACATAGAACCCCCCCTCCAGAACAGAGAAGACACCACACACACCAGAGAGAAGAGAAGAAGGAAAGAAGAAGAAGAAGAGAAGAAAGAGGCTTTCTTCTTTGGCGGCCAAAGAGGATGCAGATAAGATATCATGTTCTATTTGTCATCATGACAGATTCAAACCTAAGAGAGGGGACAATTCAAAGCAAAAAGATGCACCTTACATGGCATTGTGATACTTCCCTCTTACGCCTAGGTTACAGCGGTTGTATATGTCCTCAAAGATGACTTGACATATGTCATGGCACACCGAAAGAATACGTCATGCCAATGATATAATCAGTCATCCTGCTCATGGTGAAGCTTGGACTCACTTCAGTCGTACTCATCTTACTTTCTCAAAGGAGCCACATCATGTTAGGTTGGGTTTATGCACAGATGGCTTTAATCCATTCAGTGGTTCAGTGGCGTCTTACTCTTGTTGGCCAGTGTTTATGACACCGTACAACCTTCTATCGTACATGTGCATGAAGCGAGAAAATCTATTTTTATCATTAGTAATCCCAGGTCCAAAAAGTTCAGGAAAGAATTTAGACATATATCTCAGACGGTCGATTGATGAATTGAAATTTTTATAGACTGATGGAGTTATTACTTATGATGAATGTAGGAAGCAAAATTTTAATATGAAGGCTACACTGATGTGGACAATAAGTGACTTCCCTGCATATGGAATGCTATCTGGTTGGAGCACACGTGGGAGGTTAGCATGTCCTTATTGTATGGAAGATACCAAACCATTTGTATTGAAACATGGTGGGAAAGCATGCTAGTTTGATTGCCATCGGAGGTTGCTACCAAGTGACCATCCTTTTCGAAGGCAAAAAGACTCGTTTAAAAAAAAATACTATTGAAATGAATGAAGCAGACTTGCAACGGGTGTCGGGTCGACATATGGTGACACGGGTGTAAAATTTACCAGATGTAGTACAATTGTCTGGTAGCACATGTCAACTCTCTAGCTTTGGAAAGGATCACAACTGGAGCAAGAAAAGTATTTTTTGAGAATTACCTTATTGGTCAACTCTTCTTGTACGACACAATCTAGATGTCATGCATACCGAGAAGAAATTTTTTCTCATGGGTATATATAACCTGCAATCTCCCACGTTGGAGATATCCCTTGGGCTAATAGTGTTCTATCTGCTGTAGGTGAAGAAGAACAAGGAGGAGGCATTGCTCATCTGTAGCAGGAGGAAGAAGAAGATCAAGAGACTGCCGTCTGCACACCATGCCCATCTAAATCCTTTATCTTGGGTGTCTCCTGTGAGCTTGGCTGGCTTCCACTCCGGGGATCTACTCCACCGCAACCCTACCTTCAAATGGACGGGATTCACTGCAGATTTGAGGGGGATATCTAGATCTTTCTTTTCCATGCTTTTATTTGAGCATAGCTTAAAGTTTGGACTGGTCATCTATTAGCTGCAATATATATATGTTCTGCGATTTGCAGATTGGAAGACAATGGGTTTTTGGGCTCTAACGTTTTATTTGTTTCTTGTGCGCAGGGAATACGAGACAGTGACCCTGCTGATCCCCCATCGATTGGATTGTGAAAGATCGATCATTAGAGGAAGGAAACATCGTTAAATTTCCATCTAAGCTTGGATCTGCGTGGTTTGGTGAAGGAGACTAGACGAGAGCTCACCCCCTTACTGGTAACACGAACCGTCGTCTCCGAATTTATGAAGAAAAGCTAAAACTCCTTGAGAGGAGCTGACAGGGGGAGCCAAACTTATTTAGACTGGTTCATACTTTGATTTCTGCACAAAGGCTTGCTTATTCCTGGATTATACTTTGTTGTGAACACATCATGTACATCTTTCTGTTGTTTCTGAATATTGAAATACATTGTGTGTCGGTATGGAGCTGTGTCTCCATGTGAGGCTTAAGAGCGGGGTGAGTTCCCCGACTGTGTGTGTGTGAGTGCTGCGGAGGCAGCATCTTGGGGCTAGGCCCCGTGTATGCATTACTGCAGAAGCAGCGTATGTGGTGTTAGGGTTCGTCCCCGTTCTGCTACGGCTCGTAGCGTGTAGTGAAGCCTCACCGGGTTTGGTGAGGGGTGGACGTAGGGAGCCCGTCGTGAGTGGTGATGATAACATGAAAATGATAAGAAATATGTGAAGAAAATGAAATAAAAAAATGATGATGATAAAATATATCCAACCATCGGCGACTAAGTCGACAGCTTCCTAACCATCAGCTTCTAAGCCGATAACTTTTCGACAATCGACGACCGAGCTGACAGCTTTCTAATCATCGGCGTCTAAGCTGACAGCTTCCAAATCATCGGCCTCTAAACCGACAGCTTTTAGAAAATTGGTGTCCATGCCGACAGCTTCTCGACAATCGGCATCTGAGTCGATAGTTTTCTAATCATCGGTGTCCGAACTGACGGCTTTCTAATCATCGATGTCTATGTCGACAGCTTCCTAATCATCAGCCTCTAAATCGACAGCTTTCTGACGATCGGCATCCGAGTCGACAGCTTTCTAATCATCGGTGCCTGAGTCGACAGCTTTCTAATCATCGACATCTAAGTCGACAGCTTTCTAAACATCAGTCTCTAAGCCGACAGTTTTTCAACAATTGACGTCCAAGTTGACAGCTTTCTAATCATTGACGTATAAGATGACAGCTTCTCGATGATCGATATCCGTGTCGATAGCTCCCCGATCATTGGCGTCGTGCCAACAGCTTTCTAATCATCGACTTCCAAGCCGACAGCTGATCGAAGATGTCCAAAGATGTTCTGGCCCGATACCGACTGCCTGCTAAGCAAGTAGCTGCACTCACAGGTCTCGCTTGCTCATCCCTCGTTCGTGACACCTGCGAGTGGGGGGCATTTGTTGGCACAAAAAAATGAAAAAGGAGAAAAGAAGAAAAGGGGGCACAAATGAATGGGCCAGTAGTGAATGGGCCCAACCCAAATGCAAGAAGAGGAAGGGCACAGGGGGATACACACACAAATACAAGAATGAGGGTTTAAGAAGAAAAGCAGGGATTTCTCTCAAAAAAGGGGGAGAAAATAGAAGGAAAATGGGGGGGGGGGCATTTTTGCCCCGTTTTAACCAATACCGCCATGCGGGCATTACAAATGTATAAAATTTGGTGACGAGTAGGTCTTTAAGAGTGACAAATATGTAGGTAAGTGTGACAAATAAATAGGTCTATAAGGGGGGAAAATAGCTATGTAAGGGAGATAAGGAACCACACTACCTTTAACTTGTCATCCTGAAGTTGAGGCCTTAGAAACCCTAGGTTCATTAGACATTTCTTCTTCGACCGTAGGAACCGGTACAATTTCCTGAGATGTAGGTGGGACATCTAGTTTATGGCAGATAGAGCATTGCATGGGTGTCTCCTTCGGCTCCATGGCTGTCAGTGATGAAAGAGTGCTCGCAATTCAGGAGTGCTCGAATAGCAAATGACGGAGAGGTCGCAAATGGCACCGCGAGAAAGATGAGACGTTGAGCACGATGGAGAGACGAACCGCCTTATGGTAGGTTTCGTAAGAGGCAAGACATGGTGGGAAGGGTAAATAACGAATTGTGGATTTTTAATTTTGAGGTCCAGTTCGGCACCCTAATTTCTGTTGATGTTGCTTGTGGAGTTGGATCGGCGACAATACGCAAACAACACCCACGCATGGCCGACATGTCCCATTTTCCACATGGACCAATTGGAGGTTAAGGGCGACAAATGTGTCTACACAGGTGACAATGGGTTAGCAAGGGTAAAAAATACCCTGCTAATGGTGAGAAATAGGCTCAATAGAGACAAGCCCGACGCATGGCTTTCAGGCAGTGTAGGAGTAAGGCGACGACTTCTGGACTTTAGTGGTGACAATTAGGTGAGTATGGGTGACAAATGTTCAACTGGAGTAACAAATAACTTCAAATTGGTAACAAGTGACAAGGAAGCTAAAGGTGAAAAAGAATAGAAGAAAGAGGAACTGGAGGAGATCAGGAGAGAGATATGTGCTCACTAGAAGACAAATGACCTACAGTGCTGAAAAGAAGACAAATGTGAACAGTGATCCCAAGGGCTCTAAATTAAGCAATCTGAAGAACAAGCGAGGGCTGACCACAGTCGTCAAAGTTTAATTAACCCTATGACTCAAGACTTAGGTAAATAACCCTTATACCTAGGTACTGGACTCAAATAAAAGGAAAATTGCATAGTTCATGACTCAAATAAAATATGAAAATTACATGGCTCGACTCAGAAAAATATGAGGAATACAATAGAACCATACTGGTGAGCCACCGGGGCTGTGAAAAAATGAAGGGCGAGAGATGCCCTCATCACTGGATCTATCCTCTCAAGCTCCGCCGCAGTGATCCATGTGTCCTCGAACATGGGCCATCCTCTCCAACATAACAAGTAGTGGTGATACGTGCCACTCCTAGTGGTAGCCATGTGCTCATTGAGTATAGACTCAATCCGCTCACGCTGCTGAGGTGACGGGGCTGGAAGTGGACTCTTAGGGGAGGGCTCACTCACAGCAGGGGAAGAAGGCCCAAACAACTCACTAGGGATCACTGCCTGGTCCCTATATGCGACTAGATCCGAGATGTTGAATGTGGAGCTAACACCGTAGTCCTCTGACAAGTCTACAACATATGCGTTGGACCCAACTCGCCTCAAAACTCTAAAGGGGCCAGCACCATGAGCATGTAGTTTCTTCACGGCTCCAGAAGGAAGTCATTTCGGTCTGACCCGGATCATGACATGATCACCCTCCTGGAACTCGTGGGGGTGTCTATGAGCATCAGACAATTCTTCGTATTGCACGTTGCTGGTCTCTATATGGTGACAAATATCGTCACGCAAACCCCTAACATGCTCAGCAAATGACTCTGCAGACTGCGACACTCTAGCATGCATGGGTAAGGAAACTAGATCCACTAGCTTCCTAGGTCTATATCCTGTGACGATCTCAAAAGGACTCATTGATGGGGACATCACCCATGTTTCCCTCTGGCTCGGCACCTCTCTCCCTCCTGGAGAAGGGTAGAGTGCGGATTGACGACTTGACGGGTCCGTCCCATCACTTGGTCTTGTTACTGGGGCATCGTGGTGTATTTTCCCTCTTTTATTGAGTCTTACTCCTCACGCAGGAGGGTTGGACAAGGGGTGGGGATTGTGGATTACAACAAACACTACCTCCACGTAGGGAGGGGCGCTAAGCCGGCCAGGCGGGGAAGGGAAAGGCTTAAATGAAACGAACTGGTAAGCGACGTCGGTTCTTCCCGCCTTCTGGAATGGGGGACAGGCTATCGGAGATGTAGCAGCTGCGACCACTCCCGAATTTTGCCGGTGACGAGACCAGTTGGATTCTCTTCGGGGTTGCCTCTAGATGACGCCTGAATTTTTCCGAATTCCCTGGGTGCCGATGCTGGTCGCAGATGGGTCACCAACAGGGCCCCAGGTTCCTGGTTCTGACAGCAAGGGTACTTCAGCAGCAGGAAGGAGCGGTCACCACGAACGCCCCTGATCTAGGAATCAAACGTGGATGGGGTTGTTGGAACTGTCTTCAAGTCCTCTCGAAACGGCACCTGCGGGGACATCGGTGGAGGTCGGAGCAGTCCGAAGCAGTCTGAGAGGTGAACGGATGTCTGTTCAGTCTAGGAATGGATAGAACGGAGCACCTGAGGGAGAAAATTCGAAAAATACTCCTCCGGATGCCGAACGGGATGCCGCTTTTTGCTGATGGACGTCGATTGGTGGTAGAAGCTCTCGGCCAAGCGGAGCCTCCAGAAGACGTGGGATGTAGCCGTGGGAGCTCCAGGAAGTAGCCTCAGGTCACTGGCCAGGCCTGATCTGCGCAGTCAGGGGAGAATGGGTCCTCCGGGTAGTAGGAATGTCAGATGTCGGCGGGACCACCACCGCTGCGAAGCTGTCTCGACGTGCTTTCCAGAAATGTTTGGCATGCCACCAGAAGAAGTGCAATGACTCAAGGGCAGGCTCTGCAACTTGGGTCTCTGCTGTTGCCTGCGAGGTGGGCTGTGCAGGGTGGTGAAGAGGATGAGGGAGGGGGTTGGAAAAGGGCGAAGGTACAGCAAGGGGGAAGTGAGGGGCTAATGGCTGGGAGGGTGGAGGGGATGTTGGGGATTTATAGGCTCACATAATTTTTATGACCAAACTAACCCTGAACTAATAGACTAATGACTAGACTATCCCAAGGGGGGTGCCCATGGGCCTAGCCCACTAGTTGGGCCCAATTGACTAACAAATTGACCCATTACCCTATTAACTGACTCAAATACAGAAAGATTACACATACATGACTCAAATAAAAATTACATGTCTAGACTCATAAAAACATGACAAACACAATGGCACATGCCGATGAACAATCTAAGCCTCGAAAAAATGTGGAGGGGCAAGGGATGCCCCCATCAACTGCTTTGTCCCATGGGTGACTAGATCCGAAACACTAAAAGAGGAGCTGAACCCGTATCTCTCTAGCAAGCCCACAACGTATGCATGAGATCCGACTTGCCTCGTACTTGAAAGGGATAAACATCGCGGGCTGACAGACTCGACTCGATTGATGCGGGACTCCTAACAATTGGACAAATAAAGAAAAGGCACACTAGTCAGTCCTAATGCTACCTAGACCTAAGCAAAGGTGGACCAGGACATCCATATGTGTGCCATGCATGCATGTTACATAACCTGAGGTTGACGTCATGTAGAACTCTTAGACATCCAAGTATAAACCAAGCATGTATTGTACTCCCGTGGGACTTGGGTCTGGAAGATTCCAGAGGTTCGGGTGGGCCAGGAGAACCAAATGCATTTTCTTTATTACCCCAATGAACTGAATGACTGACCCATGGAGAAAGGGTGTGATAGTGAACCTCCTGGATAAAGTGGATGGGAAGTAGTTGGTCACAGGGCTCCCTACGGAAGGGATCAAAAGGATCTAAGAAAGTGTGACCTACCATGATAGATTCCCATAGGAGAGGATCAAAAGGATCAAGAAAAGTTAAGGATCCAGTGATGTGGCTCCCTTTTGATCCCGGGTAGAAATCCCCAATGTAAGTGAACTCCTCGTCAACTGATGGGATCAAGGAAGTAGTTGGCTCCCTAGGATGTGTGGTGTTCTCTATGGGATTAATAGGGTGTTTGGGAGCACTTTAAAAAAAACTCTTTCTATCTAAAAAATTATGTCACGTCCATTTTTAACTTAAATTTTAAAATTTTTAAAAATGATATTACCTATTTGGTAAAATTATTCTAATTTTTAAATTTTATATAAACTTGTTTGGGAGACCAGCGGATATGCCTGCCCAGAGACGCGGACACAGGCTTGAGGAAGTCCATCAGGTCCACCACCCACTCCAGTCGGGTCACTGTGCCGCGCCAGGTCACGACGATGTCCCGGCACCCTAGCCGACCGGTGGTGGCGTTGTCGGACACGGCAACGCAACCGATCCAGTTGGCCAACTCGCTCCACACCTTGGGCCACTGAGATCGCTTGAAGAAGTTGGGGAGGCCTACGCGAGCTCGTCGTAACGGATGAGGGGGTCCATGGGGTCGAGCATCCCCGCCCCAGTCGTCGCGCCCGGCCAGCTCCTACCACTACGACGCCAGCGGATGAGGGGGTCCATGGGGTCGAGCATCCCCGCCCCAGTCATCGCGCCCGGCCAGCTCCTGCCACTACGACGCTAGCCCCTCCTGCAACTGGTGCTGTCGCTGCGCCCTCTCCTCCTCCCCCTCGTCCGCCAGCCCCGCCTCCTCGTCCTCCACTCGCTGCTCCCTTTCCAGTTCCTTGATGATGGCCGTCATGGAATTTGCCCGCAGAGCATGACGACTTCTGCTTTGCGGGAAGGGTCGGGGGTGGCCGGGCCTTGTCGTTCCCGGCGGACCTCCTCTTCGTTGCGCCCCAGCGGAGGTTGTGGGTGCAGGGTCGGGAGTGCTACGCCTCCCACACGAGATGGGCAAGCATCCTCAGGATCCGGGCCACCTCCAGGGCCGTCGGTCGAGTTCTCCTGCACCATGGCAAGCAGAGAGCAGCGACCATGGCAGAACACGCAGCGGGTAGGAAGGCAACGAGGTGAGAAGACGAGAGATGGGAGGAAGTCGCGCGACGATGGAGCGTCCTTTAAAAAAAAACGGCTCCCACTTCCCCTCCCATAAACCCCATTTTCCCCCTATCATCTTCAATCTATAGTTCTCAGTTTGGAGATAGCAGAGAACCAGAAGATTGTAGAGGAAGCTGTGACATCATCCTAGTGATTAAGGAGGTGAAAGAGTCACCTCTAGAAGCGTCTTCGAGTCTTCTTCGCAACGGCGGCCGTCTCGTCTCATTCTGAGTTTGTGGCTATCTGGGGCAAGCAATCTACTCCGACTGCGCAGAAGGGGTCTGGCCAGCAACCTGAGGCTGTTTGCAGAAGCTGCCACGATTGGCCACTTGAAGATCTGGAGGCGAGGTTTGGCAGGGACCTTCTACAATGAGTTTCCTTTCATCACCAAGAAGCAGATCTACATTCGGAAACTTGAGCGAATACTTCTCTATTTTCTCCCCAGGGTGCATAGTTCTATCTTCCCTGGGACTGAACTCACACCCTATCACCGTTTGGGCCGCTGCGACCTACTCCGAAATCGATTGGCACCCCCGCGGCTCACGTTTCGAAGATAACTCGTCAAAGGTTCCAACGCCATTGACCGCACTCAATTTGGAGTTCAGGACAGTTCGTGGTGGCATTATCTTCCTGCTATAGTAGTTCTGAGATAGCTAGGAGCAGGAAACAGAGTCCCTGTTCACAGCCTCACCCCGATTAACGCCGACCACCAGAGCTCCTGTCAAAAATCAGACGCTTCCTGGGTCGGTTATGGAAGATTTGCCACTGGTCTCGTTAAAAAAGGAGTTCGGGAGCGACCACAGAAGCGACAATATCGCCCGTCTGTCTCCTATTCCAGAGAGTAGGCAGAACCGACGTCGGCCGTCCGTTTAGCTCCTAGTTCATCGCTCCCCTCCCCCGCCTGGCCGGCTTACAGCCCCTCCTTGCGTGGAGGTAGTTTTGGATGTAATTTCAATCAATCCCAGCCCTGAGATCCCCCTCCTGCGAGAGGTGTAGTGTTGTACTTCTCTAATTTTCAGGTCAAAGCTACACCGTCGCGGTGTGCGACAGAGATCCTGGCTAATGAAGAAGAAAGTGAAGCAACAATTGTGGAGGAAATCCAACAGCCTGATTGGCAGGAGCATCTCCTACTTCCAACACCAACAGCTCCCAAAAGAAAAAGACCAGAGAATGAAGCTCCTCAGAATCAAGGATTCCTATGAGATGAGAAACAGAACCTTGTTCCAAATAATGGTGGATGCCCAAAAGAAAGTCTTGCTCCGTTGCTTGTCCCAAGCAGAAGCTTGGCAGGTGAAGCAAGAAGTTCATACCGGATCAGTCGGGGCGCATCAGGCTGGTCCAAAACTAAAGATTGAAATAAAGAAACAGGGCTATTACTGGCCCACTATGTTTGACGATTGCTGCAAGTTCGCAAAGGCTTGTCAGAAATGTCAAGAAAATGCCACCATGTCAAGAAGACCGCCGGTGCCGCTGCACCCCACCATCCCAAGTTGTCCGTTCGCCTAATGGGGAACAGACGTGGTGGGGCCACTGCCAACATCTTCATCAGGATGCAAGTATATCTTAGCAGCTACAGACTACTTCACCAGATAGGCAGAAGTGATAGCACTAAGAGAAGTGACGGGAGAGCTAGTCGCCAGGTTCTTCTGGCAGAATATAATATTCTGGTTCAGAGTTCCCAGCCAAATTATTTCTGACAATGGCAGTCATTTCAGAAATCTGAAGGTTTATCGACTGGCTAATAAATATAGAATTGACTGGAGAACGTCATCCCCCTACAACCCCTAAGCCAATGTGCTTGCAGAAGCTTTCAACAAAATGCTCTACACTTTGCTGACAAAGACTGTTAAATCCAATAAGAAAGATTGGGAAGAAAAGATGTACGAAGCGCTACGAGCTTACCGTACAGTCTATAAAACCCCAACTGGTTCTTCACCCTTCTCCCTTGTATATGGGTCAGAGGTTGTGGTGCCAATTTGATGAGGACATCTCCCGGCATTCCCTATGGCACGAGGCGTCTCCGACCTCGTGACCCCTTGGAGATGTGATCCTCAACCCCCGCTGCACGCCACCTTGCCACTACTGCCCAACCATCCCATGACCCTCCCCTAACCTCCAGAGAAAACCCAACCTCAAAAGCCACCCGGAAGCCCTGGTTCCAGCCCCATCTTCCACCTCCTGTCCCACTGCCTACAGACTGGCTAGAACACACAGGGGACTGTTCATAATTTTGCCCTGGCTACCACGGTAATCTTCTGTGACTCTCCTTCCATAGGTGTCCCAAGGACATCCCTACCTACCTCCCTGCCGAGTTTCGTGTTCAGAGGACATCCAGAGATCCACATTCCAGGCCTTCCTTGGCGTTGGTCTCCTGCACCTACACAGACTAGCCTACAGTCTGCCTATCATTCATGACTACACCAGAGGGTCTAGCCAGTGCCGTCAGCTTCCATCTTCTTCCAGGAGGATCATCCACCACTACAACATGTCGTCAGTGATGTTTGCACCTTTCTCAGCCTCCGTGACATGTCATCCTTACTGTTGGTTCCAGTTTGTACCAGTTCACGGCACGTGGGAGTCACCGTCTGTCGTCCACTTGCAGCCTGTCACCCCACTTCTCATGACCCCAGATTCGTTGTGTAGCCTTTTACCTCCTTGCGAGGAGTGGGCAGTGTTTGGATTGTATTTATTTAGCTTTTGTACCAGGGGTTCATGTGATTTGGTTGAGCATCTTCCCCATGCCCCGAGCGTGGAGGTACGCGTCCACTTCCTTGCTTGGTTAGTTTGCTAGTCTAGTATACACTCTTGAGCTGCTACTTATGTGTCCGTTAGGATCCTAGCTTGTTTGTATACTTGTCACTGCTGCGGTTAGAGAGCGTGACTGTCCCATGGCTCATCTGAGTCACGAGTGTGGAGTTGCCTTCCCTAGACTATGTCAGTTCCTCAACTGTGCGGATAGACATGCTTCCCTCACTTAGGGACTGTAATGGGGGCATCCCTTGCCCCTCCACATTTTTTTCAAGGCTCGGATTGTTCGTCGGCATATGCCATTGTGTTCGTCCCCCCCCCCCCCCCCCCCCCCCCCCCCCCCCCCCCCCCCCCCCCCCCCCCCCCCCCCCCCCCCCGAGAGATAGAGTGGTAGAGTGGGAAATAGGGAGAGCATAGGTCTGCCATTTCTTTTTTTTGTTACATAATAGAATCCCGTAGAGAGAGAGAGCAAAGAGAATGAGAGAGAAGAGAGAGAGAACATGGGATGGGGGGGTGCTCGGAGTGACTGGGAAGTTGCCACTGTGCTCGCGTGTCGGTGGGCACTCCTTCCCGTTGCTAGTGAAGACACCGTAGGGGAGGGGGGTGGCACAGGTCGACAGTGCAGATGGGGGAGGGATCCATCTGGGCAGTCGGGTGGGCCGCGGCGGGACTGTTGGCACAGAGGCGTTGGTGGCGTTGGTAGATGGTTCTCACGACGACGACGGCAGCCGGTGGTGCAGTCTGTACCGGATGGGAAGATTGGGGTCCGCATGGCTCTGCCGGACAGCTTGGTGGCGTCGGTTATGGGCGGCCTGGCTCTGCATGGCGGCCGCTATGGATGTGGGGGTGGCCGTGACAGGCTTGCGGCTGACAGGGCCAGCAATGGTGGCGCAACAGGTGGGGGCAGACCGGTGGCTCTATTTTGAGCTCTCTGTAACCGACGATGTTCGAGCTGAAGCCACAGTTGCCCACTAAGAAGAGGGCCCAGTGGGAGGCGGTGCAGGGTGCATGGTGGCAGCGGCTATTTGCCTGACTGTCTGCTTCACACTCTTTGCTTTACGTGCATGCAGAGAGGGTGAGAGTGGTACGCAGTGGTTGGAGACAAAAGGGTGGACGGGTGCACCCGTGAGGGCAGTGTTGCTTTGACGGTAGGTGGTTTATGGGGATGGGGAACGAGAGGGATGAGGGGTTGGTCCGGTGGCGACGATAGGCCTGCTTGATGTGGCTGGGGACGCGCTGGCGAGCTCGCATGCAGGGGAGATGGGTAGGGCGGTGTCGTGGTTGGCAGGGGGGTGGTGGAGGCGGGCTCACGGCAGACGGGTTGTATGTGTGTCCATGGCTGTATCCCCTTCGTCTCGGCATGAATGGGGCGTGGGAAGGCCAAGATTGGGCCAACCCATGGTTTGCTCGCCGTGACAGTTGAGCGGTCACACTAGAGACCGCCCAAGGTATGGGCAGCTAGCTCCGGACCATTTATCTCCGTCTGGTTTTAGGGCTTGTGCGGCCACACGATAGACTGCACATGATATGGGCGGCCAGGTGTGGACCGCCTATCCCCACTTAGGCGGCCAGCCTTCAGTCGCCTGTCTTTCGGTTGGGTTGAGCGGCCAACATCTGATCGCCCATCCCAGTTGACCCTTGGTCAACAGTTGAGTGTCGGTCACGTTAGGCAGTCTAGTCAAGACCATTTTGACTGACACTGTAGTAAGCCAGTTTCGTTCAGCGATCCGGTCAAGACTATTTTGACTAGGGACTGGACTGGGTCGTGGGCTTGAGCGGCCAAAGCTTGACCGTTCATCCCCTTGGGTAGTCCTGCCATGACCGTCCATCCTCTTTAGCCTTTAGGGGTCTGTCCGTTGTGCTGTTGGTCCCCAACCGTTCATCCCCCCTGAGCGGCCCCATATGGACCATTCATCCTAGGTTGAGTGGTCAGTTCTGGACCGTTCATCCCCTTTGAGTGGTCCTATCCGGACCGTTCATCCCTTTGAGCGGCCACATTGTGACCGCCCATCCAGTTGAGTCTGTCATCTTGTATGTTGGCCGTGATGACTTGTCTCGTGTCCGTCTATCTTAGGTTTGTGTTCTAGGGTAGTGTCTGTGCATCGGTAGTCTCTGGATAGGTCAGTTCAGGTGACTGGGTGCGGTCTCAATCTAGAACTACCAGCATCCTTATCTCTGGTCGCGTAGTTGCCATTCCTTGACTGCCAGGTCTGCCTAGCGGTTGAGTGATGGTTCGCTTTGCCTAGAGTGTCGTCGTCCGATTTTTTCATTTCCAATTGTCTTGGCCTATCCTTTTGGTCTACCCGCTTTTCCGTGGATGTCTCTTGACCTCCCCACACAGGGGGGTTGGACTAGGGGAGGGGAAATTAAGGATTACATCAAAACTACCTCCACACAGGGAGGGGCACTAAGCCGGCCAGGCGGGGAGGGGAGATTAGCTAAGTCGGTGCCGGAAGGGGACCTCTCTGGTTCTATCCAGGTCTGGGACTGCAGGATAGTGAGTCACTGTTGATGCCGCCACAGGCTGTACCAGACTCGAAAGACGTCATGGCTGGTGCCGAGTCATTGCTGACAGTCCCAGGTACGCTTGTAAATTTCTACGGACAGTTTCGACGTCGTCACCGACCGAGGTGGACTCTGGATCAGGTTCCCTGCTCTCTGGTTTGGACTGATCCCAGGGAGCAACAGTAGATGGATGAAGTCGCCATGGTCACTCCCGAAATCCAATCGTGGTGGGACCAAATCGAGGATGACCGTGGATGAATCCTCTTCCAGAAGCAACTAGGAAGAACACCAGACGAGGTCATGGCAGAGAGAGGGAGCTCGTTGAGTGAAGGGGTGTCAGGTCAGGTCCTGAGTGGCCTGTTCTACGCACCAGGGGGAGAAAAATTGGTAGATGCTCCTCTGGATGCCGAACGGGATGCCGCCTTTTGTTGATGGAAGTTGATTGGTTGTAGAAGACCTCGGCCGAACGGCGCCTTCAGCAGTGCTGGGGTGCGATCGTGGGAGCTCCTGGAAGTCACCTCAGGTTGCCCACAGGTCTAGATCTGTGCAGTCATGGGAGATCGGACCTCCCAGATAGCAAGGAAGTCGAATGCAAGCGAGACCACACAGCGACGAAGCTATCTCGACAAGCTTTCCGTCAGTATATGGTACGTCTTCAGATAATGCCAAATGACTCCGAGATAGGATCTGCAACTCAGGCCTTTGCTGCTGCCTACGAACTGGACAGGGTATAGTGGTGGAAGGGGGGATAGTAGGGAGATGAGGAGAGGGGAAGGGGGTGAGAATGAGTTTGGGCGTCCCCTGACGGTTAGGGGGGTCACTGGGGGGTCTAATGTAGGTCAATCGTACTCTCACGTTCCTCTTGGAGAGGGGTAGGTTCTCCTTCGAAGAGAAGGCTAGGCAGTCCTCTAGATGGGCATTGGGCAGCGATGTGACCATATCCTTTAGACCAAAAAGTTCTCCTTCAACGAGAAGGCTAGGCTGACACTAGAGGTCGCTAGGCTACGACTAGTTGTTTCATCAAAATGAAAGAGAAAGTAACTATACTGGGATTGAAAAGTATGCCACAGTTTTATAAAATAGCTTAAACATGGCGTGTATGCAATATAGAAAGCATTAGGAAATGAACATGTAAGATTTGATATGCCAGAGGGTGTAACGGTCGAGTACTACCCTGCCACAGAGTGTGACGGTCGAAGGGTGGTGCGCTACATGGACTATGACGCACCTCCATAGGGCCGTTAAAGTCACCCGAATGTCTAAAATCCATAGTTTTTCTGCAGGCTATAACGCACCAAGAGTGGCGCGCTACCAGACTCTAACGGTCACCTGATAGGCCGTCAGGCCCACCACCCTATTGGGTCAACCTAATTCAAAGGGCTATAACGGTCGAAGGTTTGGCCGTTACGAAAGCTGTGACGCACCTATATTGGTCTGCCATAGGAGTGTAATGCATCCAATGATGAGCGTTACCAGTGTGACGGCTCTTGGAAGGACCGTCACACCATCTGGGTTGCAAAACAGTGCAGTTTGAAATCGAATCACCTCCGGATCGACCGAAATAGATGGGATTCACCGCAAAACATGATTTCCTGCCAAACCATGCATCCACAACAACATTCTAATGCTATAAAACTCAGTGACGATGTTCATGTTGGATTAAAACATAAAGAATAATGTTTATGGCACGAAAAATAAAAATGGATAATGGGCATGCTATAAAAACATAACGATGATGGCCATGCTATAGGAAAGGCTCCTAACGAGCTCGGGATTCCATCCCCCTACCTGGATTACACCGAAAAGTGAGCTAAGGCCGCATGCGGGCGAAGGTACCACCGTTGTTTGCTAGGGATTGTGCGGCCGCACCTGGGCCGCACTAGGTTTGGACGGCCCACTATGGACCGCTCTTCCTATGTCGGTTTGTTAACTTTGTACGATCTCCCTGGACCGCACAAGTGTTTGTACGGCCTGATGAAGGTCGCATGTGTTTGTGCAGCTACCTATGGTCCGCACTTCCTATGGTCGGTTTCAATGTTTGTACGGCCAACCCTAGGCCGCATAAAGTATGTACGGTCTGATGAGGACTGCATGTTCTGTATTGTGTGGTTGACTGAGGACCGTACAACCATCGTCTTCCCCGGCGACGGTGACGGCCCTCCCCCACCGGCGAGAACGTCCCATAACGCCCCAGACCAAGCCCTAAACATGCATCTAAGCCCCCTAAGCATGCTTAATCAATAAAAAAGACGGGGATGTGTTTTTTGGCCTACCTCAGGGTCCCGTGCGACGTTCCTCGACGTCACCAGTGTGACAGCTTCCCCCTCTGGCGGCGGTGTTCCTTCGGCCTCCTCCTCCATGGTGCTCTCCTCCACGGCCACGGGCGGAGCGGCCGGTGCCTCTCCCTCCTCCACGGCGGTGGTGGCGGCCGGTGATCCTTCTTCCATCGAGGATGGTGCGTCTTCCTCCTCGCCGGTCAGCGGTGGTGGCCGGTGTGCTAGGCTCTTGGTCCGCATTGTGGAAGGTAGACATTTGAGAGAGGGAGATGGAGAGATTGAGAACGGGGGAAGAAGGAGATGAGAGAGTGAGGGGGGGCAGTTTTCGTTTCTGTTGGTGGCCCTTTCCTCTCCTCCCTCCACTAGTTACGGTGGGGGAGTGGGGAGGGGAAGGGCCATTTTCATTTCAAATTCCCCAGAGTTGTGCGGTCGTGTGATAGACCTCACAAACTTATGCGGTCTATCCTGGGCCGTACATCTTCCCCATAATGTGCTTGATGGGGACATCACCTCCCTTGCCCACACTCATGGCGCGTCTCCTCACCTCGGATGCATCTAGCATGGTCTAGTTAATTCAGCTGCTAAAAAGGCGACATTTCACAAAAGAATGTGTGGTAGTCGAGGATGTTTGGACAAAAGGTTAGATATGATGCAAGTTCAAGAGATTCAACACACCTTCAAAGTTTTGTCAGCCATGTCTGCTGTAAACACAGGTTTACCTTCATCAGTTCTCTGCAAAGGCATGATGTGTGATCCTTCTCCAAGGACGCTTCCTTTCTGGATCACAGTGTACGGGCCGACATGGGAATTCCGGCGAATCTTAATCGGCAGGAACCTCAACGTTCCATTCTGCACCTCATGGCTCTGGATCAATGCCCCTTCTGCTATCACAGTCCCATCTCCAATAGAAACCAGAGATGGGTCTGTAATATCAACTGTATCAATCAACACAGACGACCCAATCCGTGCACCAAGCATCTCAAACCACCAATTCAGGAAGATGGTTCCCCTCAAATGGACAGCCAGGACTTTCCCTGCAATTTCCTGGGCCTTATGATTTGCCCACCATTTTACAAAACCCATTGACATGATGGAAATATCGGGTGTCAGTGCATAGTTTGGCTGCAGGAAGGAATTCCCGAATAGTGTTATGCAGATGCATGTGAAGCAAATATACATGATCCAAGCTAGGGGAGCAAAAAGAAGAGATACTATATAGTTCACAGATGGGTTCTTTATCACTGCAGTGTACGTGGACAGGACGTTCAAAGCTACGGAGGTAGAAAGATATGCAGGAAGGATCAGCATTGCAGCAGTATAAATAAGAGCTATGAATTGGAGACACACAATACCCAGCTGATGGAGCTCAGAAAGTTGAGTTTTTTCAGTTTCTGATTGGAGAAATTTCATCTTGGACTCGGAATCAGATAGAGAGTTCATGCTTTGGGATTGTGACCTGATGAGCAGATTCTCTGAGAAAGATGCCAAATCTGATATACAGGATGCTGTAAAGATATCCACTGCACCAACTGGAACCCCGAGGAAGTCAGTGAGCATCTGAGATGCTCTAACAACACCAATTGAATCTATTCCATAAGAAACCAGGCTCTCAGTATCAGATATCTTCTCAACTGCAATCCCTGTCTGCTCTGAGACTAGTCCCTTCAAGATCCCAATGATGTCCTTTTTGCTCTTTCCAGCATGACAAGTAGCTTCAGGTGTACATGGCTGGGGTGTTCCCATCTCTGCACAAGTAGCAGTTGTGAAAGATCTACGCAAAAACTTTCTCCCAAAACTCGGTTCTGGGACTAAACTCAGGGTTCCATCTGTAAACTGCTTCAAGCATTCGAACCTCCTTATCTTCCCAGAGGTTGTCTTGCAGATGGTTCTGGGCTTAATCAGCTGGACAGCAGCTACAGGAACCCCATGCTCTTCCGTCACGCGTACTTTAATCTGTTCAACAATCTCTTTTGCAATAGGTTTGGCCTCTTTAACTTCTGCAATCACAACCAGCCCGACCTGATCTGAAGCTTCTGGAACAGGAATTCCCTTAGTTGACAGGATCTCCTCTGGAACTCCAACCACGGCACAGCAACCAGGGCGCAAGAACTCAGATGCACTCTCCACAGTCTTCTCTACGTCAGCAGAGTAGATGTTTCTTCCACCAACAATGATGAGATCCTTTATTCTCCCAGTAATGAACAACTTGCCATCAAGAACCCGTCCAAGATCCCCTGTTCTCGTGTATGTCTTGCCCGGGTATCTCTCAAGTTGGTTATAGAATGTGCTCTTGCTCAGTTCTTGTTTACCCCAGTAGCCAATCCCTGCACTGGGGCTGCTGATCCATATCTCCCCTTCTTGTCCATCTCCATGCTCTTTTCCTGATTCAGGGTCTACAATCTTTATATCAGCATCTAGAACATTAGAATTCACATACCCACAGCACACACGACCTTGCCAATCTACCAGAATTGGCTCATTTTCTCCAAACGCACAGCTCACAAACACAGAGTTCTCAGCCAGCCCATAACCAGGGGCCATCACTAGTTGAGAGAGACCAAATGAGCGGGAGATTTCAAGGAACCTTTTCAGAGTCTTCTGCCTCACAGGCTCAGCTCCGACCATGAGAAAGACCAGAGATGAAAGATCAAATTTCCTAACCTCCTTATTTGATTCCAGTCTCCGAACCAGAAGTTCGAAGGCGAAATTGGGACCTGCACTGTGAGTAGCCTGGTGCATGCTTATGGTCTCCAGCCATGAAAGTGGGTTCTTGATGAAGGTCATTGGAGAGAAAAGAATTGCAGTTCCTCCACTGACCAGAGCTGTGAAAAGACCTCCAATGAGCCCCATGTCATGATACTGTGGGAGCCAGCTGACCAATACAGTTCTGGAGGTGCTCCTGTATCTCCTCCTCATCAACTTCACATTATGGATGAGCCCACCATGGGTGATCATAACACCTTTTGCATCACCAGTGGAACCTGAGGTGAATTGCAGAAAGCATAAATCATTTGGCTGAGTCTCTGGTTCAACTGGCGTATCCTCTGTGGATTCACTCAACTTGGACTTAATTCTAAATTTCTTGATCCATGAATCTGTACTTAGCCATGGAAGGTTAGGCCATGCAGCTGATGACTTCCCCTTGTTCTTCCCCAATGACATAATCTTCTTTACAAAACCTGCTTGCACAGCTGCATGATAAGAAGATGTTGATAGAATTGCCACTGCACTACATACCTTGGAGGCATTATCAAGCTTAATAAGAGCTTGTCCACCTCTCTGCGATGGGTCAGGTGGTAGAAGTGGAACAGGTATAACTTTGGCTCTTAGACACCCAAAGAAGGCATCAACGAATTCCAAACCAGGGAGATAAACAAGAAGAACTCGATCACCAGGTCTGATGATTGTTTTGTTGCCTGTTAGGAGCCTATGCGCAATATAAGCTGCATTTGCATTAAGGTCGCCGTATGTCCTCCTATCCACAACTTGTCTTTCTTCATTAATCCAAGTGAAGATGGTTTTTGTCTTCATGATCTTGTGAGTCCCCCAAAACTTCAGGTAGCTATCCAGAGAAGGCAGGTCTGGAAATTCGATACCAGGTTGTTCACCAAGTTCTCTGACAGCAGTGACTTCATTGTTCAAGAGCAGTGGAAACAGCCTCTGTGTGAATGTGCGTCTTTACAGTAAGTGCAATGAAATGGGTTGGAAACTCCGCATGGGGTTTTTATACCCCAACGGCAACAAGCTTGGTCGAAGGCGGGAAGCGACGGGCCTTCAATGCGGATTTGACTTTGGCCGTTATCGGTGGCAGGGGCTAGCTCGCGTGCCCCCACTTCTGAATGACACCTCAGCAAGCCCTATCGGATCCTCATTGCACGCCGAAGATCATAGGGTATGGGCGTCACGTTTGTCTACCAGATGTGCCAGGTAAAGGGGTTCAGGACGTGCCGCTGAGGAAGCTACAGGCTGTGCCACTGGAAGACTCAGGGAGCATGCCGTTGGAGGGATGGCAGGGTGTATCACTGAAGGGCTGGCAAGCTGTGCCGTTGGAGAGCCCTGGAGGAAGTGTGCCGCTGGAGGAAGCCCACCGAGGGTGTGCCGGCAAAGGGGCTGTTGGAAGCGTGCCACTGAAGGGCGCCAGCGAAGGACCCAGGGGGTGTTCCGACGAAGGCCTTGGATGGAGTGTGCCGCTGGAGGGCTTGAACGAGTGTGCCGGCGAAGGCGCGCTAGCGGGTGTGCCGGAGAAGGCGCCCGCATGGTGTGCCACGTTGAGAGCTTCATGGGTGTGCCGGTGAAGAGCCATGGATGGCGTGCTGACGAAGGGCGCTCAAGGTGTGCCGGCGAAGGGATGGCAAGGTGTGCCACTGGAAGGCCACCTTGGGCGTGCCGCTGAAGGGACACGCAGGGGCGTGCTAGAGAAAACACCCAGCTGGGTGTGCCGGTGAAGGCGCAGGCGAGGTGTGCCGCTGAGGAGCCCAGGAGGGGCGTGCTGGCGAAGGGGGGCACATAGGGAGTGTGCCGCTGAGGGCACCCCCGAGGGTGTGCCGCTGAAGGCAGCAAGAGTGTGCCGTTGAGGTAGACCTGGGCCCATATTGAGCACGATTAACGGTGCACTTAGTTCTCTTCGGGACCCACGGATTTTGAGCTTCCTAGGGACTGGTTTCTCTTTACTATCGTGACTCTGGGGACGGTTTCACGGCAGTGTATTGTTCATTCAGAGAGTCCGGACTTTTGAATGAACATTGTGCATGGACTTTTGAATGAACATTGTGCTCGGACTTAATATGCAAAGATGAGAACATTATGCATGGACTTTTGAATGAACATTGTGCATGGACTTTTGAATGAACATTGTGCACGGAATTTTGAATGAACATTGTGCACAGACTTTAATCAGACATGCATGGACTTTAAACATGCAAGGACTTTAAGTGTTTAAAGCAAAGACGTGCACGGGCTTTATATGCAATGGGTCTAAATAATGCACGGACTTGGCTAAAATATAAACGTGCATGGACTTTGGTGTTCAAACAAGATGAAGTGCAGGAAACCTGCACGGACTTTGGAAAAGTGCACAGCCACAGCCTACTGCCAATCATCTGTTGCTAATCATCAAGACCACTGTTGCTAGTCATTAAACCATTTGCCAATCACCAAAACCAATCAGCGCAAGGCTGTTTCCTGACAGACCAGAGGAGTCCTAACATTAGGCATTTTGGAAGAGGATTGATTCTTAGACCATCTGTTCCGGTTGGTTGGTCTAGAGTGGTAGAAGGTGTCATACTTCCTAGGGAATTAAGGTTGGCTAAACCTTGGACAATAAGGCTTATAGCTACCCCAGACCCATGATGGTGTCGACCTGTAAGAGGTGAAGTGTCAACCTGTCCTATGTTCTGACCACTCATTATGGTTTCTGTTTCTACGGGGTGTCGACCTCCTGTAGTTTGTGTTTCGACCTGTCTCCCGCTCAACCCGTCTATAACGGTCTCTAGAAGCTATGGGTGTCGACTCTCTGTAACCTCCGTGTCGGCCTCTCTGAGTGTGCCTAGTGAACTGCCTACTGACTGACCAGGATGGTGCCGACCTGTCCTGGGGGTAGTGTCGACCTATGTCTTGGTTGAAACTCCTTCTACCCTTGGGATATGCAGACCTGGAGTTAGGTTGATGTCGGCCTATTTGGGGCTGTTGGCGAGCCTTTTTGAGTTTTTATGAATTTTTCTTAATTGGCTCTCCCAAACACTACCTCCCACAGGGAGGGGTGGTAAGCCAGCCAGGCGGGGGAGGGGAGAGGCGAACTAGGAGCTAAACAGACGGCCGACATCAGTTCTGCCCGCTCTCTGGAGCAGGAGACAGATGGGCGATGTTGTCACTTCTGCGGTCGCTCCCAAACTCCTTTTTTGACGAGACCAGTGGAAAATCTTCCCTAACTGACCCAGGAAGACGTCTGATTTTTGGTGGGAGCTCTGGTGGCCAGCGTTGGTCGGGGCGAGGCTGTGAACAGAGACTCCATTTCCTGCTCTTGACTGTCTCAGAACTACTATAGTAGGAAGATGAAGCCGCCACGAGCTGTCCTGTACTTCAAATTGAGTGTGGTCAATGGAGTTGGAACCGTTTACGTGTTTCCTTCGAAACGTGACCCACGGGGGTGCCAGACGATGTCAGAGTAGGTCGCAGCAGCCCAAACTGTGACAGGGTGTCAGCTCAGTCCCAGAGAAGATAGAACTGCACACTCTGGGGAGAAAATAGAGAAGAATTCGCTCGGGTTGCCGAATGGAGAGCCGCTTCTTGGAGAAGGAAGAAGACTCATTGTAGAAGGTCTCGGACAAGCACTGCCTTCATATCTTTTGGTGGAGGGACGTGGTACCCTCTACAAATCATCTCTGGCTGACAGTCAGGATGTAGTTGGGCAGTCGAGGGAGATCGCCTGCCCCAAAAGCCACAAACTCGAAATGAGACGAGATGACCGCAAATGCGAAGAAGACTCAGAGATGCTTCCAACAATACCACTTGGGCCTCTTGAAACGCCGGGATGAAGCTACAGTCACCTCTGCAATCTGATTGTATTCTGCTACCTCCAAACTGAGAACTGCAGATTGAAGATGATGGGGGGGAAATGAGGTTTTATGGTAGGGGAAGTGGGGTGGATGGGTATGGGGGTGACCCCTTGATGGGGACATCGCCTCCCTTGGCCACACTCATGGCGCGTCTCCTCACCTCGGACGCATCTAGCACGGTCTAGTTATGGCGACTTGTTCTTTCACTCGAGGACGAGATCTTTTTATATGAAACAGGGGCTCCGCAAATCCAAGTGGATAAGAGAGATATTTTTGCTGAAATCCTATTGGTTCATTTGGCTATTTGGAATATTCTTTCCTTAAGAGTCTTCTGGAAGTGCCCCTGGTGCCTTAGGAACGCATCTGAAACAATTGAGCTCGAACACACATGACTCCTTTAAGTGATCACGTGCCTTGCTGGAAGTAACACTACTTCGACGTGCTGGGAGGACAAGTCGAGGCAGTCTTCAATGGTTCCCTTTGATGTATGTGCCAGTGCATCGATGCATTGAGAGATAGGTCGATGAACCCTTACCCAAACTAAGCTTTCATAGTTGTTGAGACTTCATAGCTTCGACACAGAGACCTTGGACGTTGAGGTGTTGTAGAAGAAGAAGGATCTTTACTAGAACGCTAGAGATCATTGGTAGATGACTTAGTGCGCCGATGCACTATCTTGAAGCTTCGATGTAGCAGCTCTCAACATCTGATCCTAGACTTGATGCATCAGTGCAGCTATTTGATGCGTCGATGCACTAGATGTAGACTGAGCTTAGTGCATCGATGCATTACTTCGGCTGTGTTGGTGCAGAAGTGAAGATTAAGCTTTGCTTTTGAACAAAAGGTTTCAACTGCTGGCCTTTGGATTGGTACGTCGATGCACTTCCTCGATGTGTCGACATGTTCTTGCAGCATATGCTTTCAGTTGTTTTGCAGCATCAACGTGTTAGCTTTGTGCATCGACCTGACTTTTTAGTGCAAGCACTTAGTTGTTCTGCTGCGTTGATGCAGTCCATTGATGCTATGAGTACCAGCTTGTTTCTAGAGATGGTTGATCTGGGCTTCCTTTCACTTCTTCTTCTTATTCACTTAGACTCAACTTCTTGGACTGCTTTGGCATATCACAACTTGATCTAGGCTTCTTCCACGGATGCTTTTCAGATATGATTACTTCAAGTGCACATGAGGATTCTCCGGTTGAATTGTCCCCCAGTCGAGATGGCGAAATTTAAAAACAATCTAAACTAATCACAGTTAAAGCAAGATTAACTACATTAATTAGGTTAAACTAAATTGAAGTGAGGTTTAAGGTTCACTCAATCTATCCGATCTCACTCGAATAAGCTATGCATAGAACGATTTGAGCCTTAGCCAAACACAGATAGCAGAGTAGCAATGTGTAGTGGTGCAGTGAATAAAAATCTATAAGATGACCTGTGAACTGAGATAGGAGAAAAGGACAATCACACAGGCATGCCACAAGAACACAGAGATTTTTAGGTGATTCGGGATCACGACAGACTCCCTACATCCACCCCTCACCGAAACCCGATGAGACTTCACTACACGCTACTAACGTAGCAACATGGGGACGAACCCCAACACCACACACGCTGCTTCCGCAGTAATGCAAACATACGTGGCCTTGCCCCAAGATGGTACCACCGCAGCACACACACACGCAACGTCGGGGAACACACTCCAGACTCAAAAATCACACAGAGATGCAGCTCCATCTTCACACAACCAAACTCGGGAAACCTTGCCCCGTAATACAACCAACAACTCGGAGACGCAGCTCTACCCACAAACGAAAGTATATCAAGTTCTATGAACAGAAAGGGTATACAATAAACTCCCTCAATATGACTCTATGTTCAAATAAAAGAGTAGAAATGAGAGAAGAAGGATTCCCCCTCAAATCTGTAGTAAAGCCCGCTCAATGGAGTGATGGGGTGCGCTGGAGATGTTTTTCCGCAGAGTGGAAGCCGCTCAAGTTCGTAGAAGACGCCCCAGGGAGAATGATGCAGTGACCTTGCTCCCAACTGATTCAAATCGACAAGGAAAGCTTGTTGATGGCGTCCTCCTCTTCTTCCTCTTTCACCTCCAAATGTTTTCAATGCCCCTTTCTCCTTTCCCTGCAAGAATAGAAAATATTAGCCCACAAGAATGCCTCCTTCGATGGAGATCGCAGCAAACATATGGGAATTATAACATGTTTGGGGTGTGCGATGGAATCACCGTTCCAGGCGATATTTTTCGCGTTAAATGGTTTCATTTGAACCTCTGGCATGTTTGAATGCCATTCCCACTAGTTTCATTGCATTTGGTCATGATTCGGGGCCTGTAGGAGTCTGGTTACTCTCGTGAGTCATTTTGGGAGGATTTATGGAAATCGCCCATTTCGTGTCGTTTTGTGTATGGTTTGATCACTTCTAACTTGTGGAAGGTTGATACCGGGTCTATAAGTGTATCCCCGTCGTTCTGAGGACGATTAGGGCGGGGAACAGTATTTTTCACAGATTTTCCTATTTTTCAGGTTCAACGTTTTAACGTAGAACTCTCAGGAGGCGCGTTCTCAGAAGAGATACGTTGTATCATGTAGTCACGTTCATCGAGAGAAGATGAATAGTTGGGCAGTTAGGAATGCGGTCCTTGTATTGGACGCGAACCTATAGAACGCGACCTAGGTGATGGCTATGTCCTTGTATTGTCGCGCTTGAGGTTCTAGCCGCGACTCTTATTGTGACCCAGGTGATGGCTACGACTACCATGTTATCGCGCTTGAGGCTTTGGCTGCGTCTATTAACGCGATCCAAGCGTGTTCCACATTAATGCGTTAACACGCTACAAGTGCTGGATGCGTTCTTTTGACATGGCAACCCTCTGTGTGGGCGCATTAACTATCGCGATGCAAGCAATGAGCGCTTAAATGTTTTGGTTTTCTGGGTATTATTTGAGTTGTCTCGAGCTCCGGTGAACCTAGGATTCAATGCCTTACTGGCGTTTGACTCGATGGATGCCTTGGGTGTTCTGTAAGAGTCATGTGTGTGTTGAGGGATCCCGGAAGAGTGGCTTCATCCTGAGATATGTATGGTGTTTCTTCCATTTTAGTTAGCTTGGCTTCGACCCCTTGGTTAGCCATTGTACGTGGATGCCTTGGATGTCCTATGAGGGCTGTGACCGTGTTATAGGGTGTTCGAAAGTGCCATCATCCTTATACCGGTTCTCCCACTGACCGAAAAAATAGCTTTTCACCGGTCTAAATGGTTGATTGGTCCCAACTTTTGTTTCCATTCGTTAAATAGTTTAACAAGCTCTACCGGTCCCCCTTATTTGGCTGGCAGACTTTTTCTATGCGATATAGTTTTGTGGGAACAAAATGAAAAAAATATGAATAAGACATTGGTTGCAGCAGCTTTCCTGCTGGTCATGGGAACCGCCCGCGCATCGCAAACAAACAAGCATTCCGGCGAACATAATATTCTTTCCACCGAGCTGCCGGTTGCTTTACAGTCCAGCATTAAAAGCACCTATGCCGGCTATTGGATCACCGGGCTGTCCGAAGTGGGGAAAGAAAAACACATAAAATATACCCTCACGCTCGAGAACGCCGATCAGATCCTGCATCTGCGGGCAGGCAATGGAGGGGAATGGGAAGTTGTAGCGACCGATGTAAAGGAATAGGTGATGGACAATAAGGAGACCGATGCGGCTGTTAAAGCCTGACCCCTATTGATAGCTCCCAGCCTTTGATCGACTCGGTCAAAGAGCTTGAACTATAGCCGTTCTTATAGCGCGTATTTATATCACTGCTCATGTAGCCAATTGAAACAAGGAGATCGGTTCTCTTTACTGGAAAGAGCAGCCCTATGGATGGATTTACATAAACGCCTCCATGTTGAGTTGGAGGAGGGCTTACATTCACACTTCCATTTTGAGTTACACTCTGAAGATTAGTGTTATTGAATATGCCGTACCCAAATTTGCATTGAAAGATAGGGCGGATCACCCGCCTGTTAGAATAAGCGGATAGATCCAGGTAA
The DNA here is from genome assembly GCA_024336825.1 of Amorphophallus titanum. NCBI lineage: Eukaryota > Viridiplantae > Streptophyta > Magnoliopsida > Alismatales > Araceae > Amorphophallus > Amorphophallus titanum. Next base: position 1,639,956 of record JANBPO010009106.1, read on the forward strand.
ACAGGAATGTAAGGACCCGACGCTCCTTTGAATTTTGTTGCAGAAACACCTACAGCAAGCCCCAGGATTTTTCCTTTCGTACCAAATTCTGCTGAGCCGCCGAATATGGGAGCGTTGCCCTGATAGTTGTAATCATCAGCTGTGAGCTGGAAATACGTATGGGATCTTTGGGCCGTCAAATATAATTTGTTACACCACTCAACCTAAGGTTGTTGGGGGGGTATTGGGGTGGGGGTTAAGTTCATACAACCAAACCTACCTCCACGCAGGGAGGGGCCTTTAGCCGGCCAAGCGGGGAGGGGAAGAAGTAGACAAGAAGCTTCAAACAATGTTGGAGTCGATTCTGTCCCCTCTCAGGAACAGAGGATAGATAGTCATTGCTGGAATTGTTGTGGTCGCTCCTGAACTCCTTTGTCAGGGGGACCAGTGCCAAAATTTCTTAGGTTGACCCAGGAAGGTGCTGAAATTTTGGTAGGAGCTTTGGAAGCCGGCGTTGGTCAGGGTGGGACTGGAAGCAGAGGCTCTATTCTTTGGTTTTGACTGTCTTAGCACCACAGCATCAGAAAGATGAAGTGACCACGAGCTGTCCCGAACTTCAAATTGGGCACGGTCAATGGTGTTGGAACCGCTAATGAGTTGCCTCCGAAACGTGACCCACGGGGGTGCCAGTCGATGTCGGAGCAGGTCGCAACAGCCCAAACAGTGACAGGGTGTCAGTTCAGTCCCAGGGAGGGCAGAATTGCGCACCCTGGGGAGAAAATGGAGAAGAATTCGCTCGGGTTGCCGAATGGAGTGCCGCTTCTTGAAGGAGGAGGGATACTCGTAGTAGAAGGTCCTGGTCAAACCCCGCCTTCAGATCTTCAGGTGAGCAGGCGTGACAGCTTCTGCAAGCTGCCTCTGGATGCTAATTAGAACCCTTCTGCGCAGTCGGAGTAGATGGCTTGCCTTGGACAGCCACAAACTCAGAATAAGAGGAGACAATTGCCGTTGCAAAGAAGACTCGGAGACGCTTCCACCAGTACCTCTTGAGCCTTCAGAAACGCCCAGATGAAGTCGCAGTTGCCTCTGCAAACTGCTAGTTTACTACTGCCTGCGACCCAGAACTGCAGGTTGAAGAGGGGAGGTGGGGAATGAGGTAAATGGGAGGGGAAAGGGGGGTGGATGAGTGTGGGGGAGACCCCCCTGCAGTTACTTTAGCTTCTTACACACCCTCACACCATCCTTTCTTCCCTTCTGAGTCTTCGGGCTCGTGGGAGGCAGGCCGAGATTCGAGTCGTGCCAGTTCCTTTCCAGTACTCGGATCCTGGGTCGCCACAGCCAGCTACTCCTGTCACATTGGGGTATGCGACACCCAATCGCTCAGCTCCTTCAGTCACATTGGTGCCCCGGCACCTGACTGCCAGCTACTCCAGTCACATCGGGTCCTGTAACACCCGATCACTCAATAATTCTAGTCACATCAGGGCCCGTGGCACCCGACCACTCAACGACCTCAGTCACAACAGTGCCCCCGACACCCGACTGCCTGCTGCTCCAGTCACATCGGTGCCCCCGACACCCGACAGCCAGTTACTTCAATCACGTCGGGGTCTGTGATGCCCAATCACTCAACAACTCCAATCACGATGGCACCCCCGGCATCCAAATGTCAGGCCCAGACACCGTCGGGCCATTCTAGCTCCGACGTCGTCCAACAACTCTAGTCCCACTGGTGCTCAAGGCACCCGACAATTCTGAGCTCAACGGATTTTGGTAGCTCCAGTCATAGCGATGCTCACGTCGCCTAACCACTCCAGTCTCAACAGTGCCCAGCCACTCTAGTGACAAGTGGTGCCTATGTCATTTGGTCGCCTCGACCTTGGTGACACCCAATTACTCTAGCACAACGGTGCCTACAGCACCCCTACTGCCCCGACCTTGACATTGTCTCATGACGGGAAGACATTGTGACTCCCCTCGGGCGGCATCCTGCTGAGTCACAGGTGATGGGGACATCCTCGACCACTCTAGATTTTGCGAGGGTCCTGTTGCTCGCCAGCTATGCTTCATCTTGTTTGCCAGTTTATTTCGAGTCATATGATATATTTTTCATTTTCTTACAATGTAATTTTTCTTTTATTTGAGTCCACTACCTAGGTTAATGAGTCATTTACCTAAGTCTTGAGTCTTAGGATTAATTAATTAGGCTAGGGCTTCTCACCCCACTAAAGGATTCTCTCCACAAAAACTTAAAATTTGAACTCACAAAATGGCAACTTTCATTAACTTCAAATGGGGGGGAATGGGGTCCTATATATAGGCAACCCACATTTTACAATAAGTCCCTGACTCTTGACACAATGACAAATAACCAAGGGAAGGGGGGGCGCCCTTGGGCCTAGCCCAATGAATTGGGCCCACTAACCAACTAATCAACCTAATGACACTCAAACTTAGGTAAATGACTGCCTAACCTAGGTACTGGACTCAAATAAAAGGAAAATACATCAAATGACTTAAAGAGAAAGCTCAAAATGGATAATTGGGCCTACTTAGAGTGATGCCCGAGCTCACACAACTCCGGAGTATGACGATGACCCGAGCCAGAGGGAGTCGTGGGTGATGCCTCCATCATGAAGTTTGTCTTCTCGATGTCTTCAGGATCCATCCGGATCTTGTGGTAGCCAGAGTAAGCATCCAGAAAGCTTAGCAATTCATTATCGGAGGTTGAGTTGACTAGTTGGTCGATGCTCGACAATGAGTAATAGTCTTTCGGAGTGGCCTTGTTGAGGTCAGTGAAGTCCACGCACATCCGCCACTTCTCAAAAGTTTTTGGTACCAAGATGACATTAGCGAGCCACGTCGGGTAAAGGACCGATCAGAATAGGCCGATTTTCTTTCCCTCAATAATCTGCTATTGGATGATCGTCTGTTTCTCTGGGGCATGCCTTCTTCTGCGTTGTTGGACGGGCTTCATCGACGTGTCAAGGTTGAGCTTGTGCACCACAATCTCCCCAGGGATCCCAGGAAGATGCTCATCAGACCATGCAAAGACTTGGATGTACTTTGAAAGAAAGTCTTTATATTGCTCTTGTACATTAGGTGGTAGATCAGCTCTGATTTTGACTTCAAGAGCCGAGTCACATTTGAGGAAGGCGAACAACAATTCGTCACCAGGCCCTAATGCTGTCGGTTCCTCCTCGGCTCCTCCGAACTTTACCTTTTTCCCTTCTGGCCTTATGGCATCGACCAAGATTACGTAGCACCTTCTAGCTATTGCCTGGTTACCTCAGACTTCCCCGATGCCATATTTGGTGGGAAACTTCAATTTTTGGCGATAGGTGGAGCGCACGCTTTCGTTCAGCTGAGGATACCTCAGTCAAAGATGGCATTATAGGTCAACATCCCTTTAATCACTATGAAGTTAACCATAATCATGACGATCTTAGGAGAGGTACCGAGAGTGACTGGCAGGCTTAGGGCTCCCTCAGGATAGGTTGCCTGGCCGTTGAAACCGCAAAGGGGGGTTCGAATCGGGTAGAGCTTGGATGGGTTGTCACCCATCTTCAGAAAACACTCGTATGAGAGTACATCAGGGGCACTACCATTGCCAACTAGTATCCTATCTACGTTACAATGGTTTATTGTAGCCGATATTACACGAGCATCATCGTGCGGGGTAATTACCCATTCCAGGTCTTGGTTAGAGAACACCAAGGCTTGCTGCTCACTTGCCGATGGGGCTTTGGGGGGCTCGGAGGCCCTGCTTGCCCATTCGGCATGACGCTTCCTTCCTTGGCTACTATCTCCTCCTGGTGCTATGCCGCCAGAAATGACGTTGATGTGGACTCCGCGGGGTTGATTGTCGATTTCTTCTGGAGGGATGCCGAGATCCTCCCTCTACTCAGACACGTATTAGGATAGGTGTCCTTGGCAGACAAGACGCTCGATCTCGTCCTTGAGCTGATGACAATCTCCAATATGGTGTCCCTGATCATTGTGGAACTGGCAGTGCTTGCGACGGTTACAGTGCTTTGGGTCACTCTTCATAGGCTCGGGTTGGCTGAGAAGACCCGAGCCCTTAATGTCTTCATATATCTCATAGGCGGGGGCGAATAGGGTCATGTACCGCTCAAATTTTTGAGGGGGCTCCCGACGGTCTCTGTCTTGATTCTGCCTTTTTGCCTGGCCCAAGCCTTGCTCGGATGATCGCTTCCTGTCCCCCTCTCGACCCAAGCTCGTTGGGCTATGACAGGCGATGAGGACTTCCTCGCACTCTACATGGCGCAGGGCTAGGGTCACTAGATCGGCATGAGAGGTGGGGGGATAGAGGACCAGCTCTCACCGGAGGTTCTCATCGCGGGTTCCTCTGGTCAATGCGGTGATGGTTGAGGCAGCATCCAGGCGAGGGATACGCAGGGCTTCCAATTTAAATCAGTTGATATAAGCCCGCAGCTTTTCCCCCTAGTGCCTATTTTAGTGCCAGCAGCCCCGCAACTGACCTGGGAGGGCCGCTGCCGGCGAAGCTCTCCTTAAAAATCCACCCGAACTATGAAAAGTTGTGGATATTGCTGGGGGCGAGAGCTTGGAACCAGGCTTGAGCACCCTAGACCAGGGTGGTCATGAACGCTCGACACTTGATGGCCTTGGAAACCCCATGTAGTGTCATCAGTGTGTCGAAGCTGTCATAGTGGTCAGTTGGGTCTCGCTGGCAGTCATATGACTTGAAGGTCGGTAGTGAGACCATAGGGGAGATCTCAGCCTTCATGATTTGGTCGGAGAACGGGGATTGCTCATCATCCTTCTTCATGGACATCTTCTGCATGGCGAGGAGGGCGCACTACTGCTCCACAAAATGTCGCTCGAAGTCCCTTAGTTGGAGGGACAATTTTGGTCGTTGCTGAGTCAAGGGGCTATGAGGGCACCCTGACGGGCTGCCTCATCGTCCCTCGGGGGCATCGGTCTGCGGGGGCCACTGGCGCACCCCAGACCTTTCTCTCATCGGAGTGGAGGAGGCTTCTTGTTCTAGAGGAGGGGCCTACGAAGGTCCTCCTGACCTGTTGCACACAAGCCGTCGTCCCCGGAGGGTGAAGCAACCTCTGGCAATTTGTATGGAAGCTTCTCCATAGGGGGGACTTTCCCGAAGAAGTCGGGACTTCTCCTCCCTAGCCACCTGGGTCATCATTAATTCCATGAGGATATCCAGTTTGGCATTGAGGGTTTGGAGAGCATAAGAATTCTCGTTTGAAGGTTGCACCCCCACAGCTGGTGGAGGTAGTTCATCGCCGTGGTGGTTGCCTTCAGAGCGGAGGCTCCCCGTGGGGTGGGAAGCCACACGCTGTCCTTCTCCTCCCCCCATGGCACTTCCCTTACAGCCGGCAATCCTCCTACTGGAACTTGTTCGCACCATTATGGCTCTTCGCTCGTTTCCCACAGACGGCACCAGATGAAGAGGCGTGATCTTGTGTCGATCCTGAGCCGTGTCATCTTGAGAGAATCCTTGATCACAATGACCACGTCTGTATGAACTGCAAGGTAGGAAACGGGTCAGAGGTGCCTAGGGATGAATCCATGGGGAAAACCCTCTGATCCTTACATAAGGGAATAAGGTAGGGCATAGGTGCAGGGATATGGTAGGAGGAAAAAGTGGCGTGAGATCGTTCTCCACCAAGAAGTGTGGTGGTTCTCACTCTGGATTGTTGCTTACCTCCTCGGAGGGTCTTCCAGGGTTTATATATCAATCCATTTAACGTAAGAATCCAGGGAGTATAGGGAGAAGAGGGGATTCAAGGGAGGTTATGTCCTCGTTATAGGCTCTTTATAGCACAAGGAATCTTGCTCTCCCTTAGCCCTTGTAGTTCCTTGCTCCTTAAAGCTGCGTAATGGATGCTTGGGTAAGCTTCTAACGGTAGGTCCGAGCTTGTGACACCAGCTGGGGGTCTTCCCAAGTGGCGGGTGCGTAGCTCAGACATGGTGCTCTGGGCCCCCGTAGGGGCCTTCCCGACCGACCTATCGCTCAGACTTTCGGACCTGGGGGTTGCCTAGGAAATGCGGATCCAAGTGAGTTTTAGGCTTGGAATAATTGGGCCCAGAATAGGGCTATCACTTTGGGAAGCTGGGCCTGGTTCGATTGAATTGGATCTAGTTGGGCCGTGCTTTTCGGGTGGCTGATTTTCCCCGTGTCTAGTATATTTGAGGTCATGCAATGCACCAACTAAGAGAAGGTCTGTCTCGCCACATTCCAATTGAACAAGGATTCACGTACTTAGTGGAAGGCTACCTCAGCTCAACCTCAAATTGCATAGCTTACAGGGGATGGATTTCTTACACTCTTCTGAGCAAAATATTACTCTGAACATGTCAAGGAGAGGAAGGCTGTGGAATTTGTCCCCCTAAGGCATGTAATGATGTCTGTAGTAGAGTATGAGCTTCGATTTTCTCGGTTGGCATCATATGCTCCTCATTTGGTTAGTACCGACCCATTAAAGGCTAACTGATTTATGGATGGCTTAAGGCACATTTTTGTTTCTCAACTTGGACCCCAAAATATCCATACCTATGCGAAGATGGTCCAACGGGCATATTTATGTGAAAGGATCTTGGAAAAGGTCGAAGAATTTAAAGGCAATGAAGAGGAGTCTTGCCGAAAGTCCGATTGGCAAGGAAGGAAATGAGAGAGATTTAGCATCACGGAACCCTACAAGCCCCGTGACAACAAGAAGAGATCCCATAATGGCAACGGGAGTGGCAATGGCAAAGGACAGAAGATCAAGGAGAAGGATAAAGTTGTTACAACTGCTTGTACCTTCTGTGAGAAGTTTGGCCATTCGACTGAAGAATGCTGGAAGCGCCTTGGCGCTTGTTTGTGATGTGGAAGTCGGGAGCATCACTTGCCCAATTGTCCCCTGATGAAGGATCCACCCTCAAAGAATGACGGCGGATGAAGGCGGCAAGCTCGTCTCAATGTTGTCCAAGACGAAGAAACTACTAAGGAAGGAGAACTGTTGGAAGGTACCATTCAAATCTACTCACATCCTGCATTCGTGTTATTTGATACCGGTGCTTCTCATTCTTTTATTTTTAGCGCTTTTGCTAAGACCTTGCCAATTTCACTTGTTCAGTTACCTTCAAATTTATCTATAGTTACACCCTTAGGTTCGGGAACAGGACTTGAAACTTACCTCCCCGATAGTGAAGTTGTCATAGAAGGCCACAATCTCCCCAAAAATCTCGTATGCCTCGATATGGAGGGCTACGATGCCATATTAGGAGTAGATTAGCTTTGTGACCATTATGCCAACATTAATTGTCGTAATAGGTAGATTTCTTTTCATAAACTAGATCTCCCAAAGTTTTCCTTCCTTGGCATTATGTATAGGAAACATCCTACCCCTATTTCTTCCCTTCACGCCTGTAAACTCATTTCACAAGGGTGTGAAGTTTTCCTTACTTCTATTATCATTACTGAGTCCAAGGAAATCCTTATTGAAGAAATCCCTATGGTTAGAGATTTTCCTGATGTCTTTCAATCGGACTTACCTGGTTTACCACCCAAAAGAGAAGTAAATTTCTTTATTGAACTCACACCTGGAGTAGCACCGGTGTCAAAGGCCCCTTACAAGATGTCCCCCATAGAGCTTAAGGAACTAAAGAAGCAACTTCTAGAATTACTGGAGAAGGGCTTCATCAGACCTAGCACATCCCCTTGGGGTACGGCAATCTTATTTGTTAAAAAGAATGATGGTTCCCTCAGATTGCGCATCGACTACCAACAGTTGTATCAACTCACCATCAAAAATAAGTACCCACTACTGCGTATTGATGAACTGTTCGACCAGATCTCTGGTGCGGAGTATTTCTCCAAGATTGACCTCAGGTATGGTTATCACTAATTAAGGATTAAGGTAGAGGATATTCACAAGATGGCTTTTTGTAGTAGATACGGACATTACGGACTTGTAGTTATACCATTCGGGTTAACTAACGCCCCTGCAGCATTTATACAACTCATGAAAAATATTTTTAGGCTGTATCTTGACCACTTTGTGGTTGGGTTTATTGATGATATCCTTATCTATTCCAAGATGAAGGAGGAACATGAAGAACATCTGAGGATTGCCTTACAAACCCTAAGGGAACACCAATTTTATGCAAAGTTAAATCCTCGCCGATTCGAAGTTTTAATCCTCCCTGATTCTCTAGATCCGCCAACCCCGACGAAGTAGAAAATTAGATCGATGAGATGAACCGTATATTTGAGGTCATGCAATACACCGACCAAGAGAAGGTCCATCTCACCACATTCTAACTAAACAAAGATGCGCGCACTTGGTGGAAGGCCACCTCGGCACAACCACAAATTGCATAGCTTACATGGGGCAGATTTCTTACACTTTTCTGAGCAAAATACTTCTCGGAACACATCAAGGAGAGGAAGGCTGCAGAATTGTCCTCTCTAAGGCAAGGAATGATGTCCATAGCGGAATATGAGCTATAGTTTTCGTGGCTGGCACCATATGCTCCTCATTTGGTTAAAAATAATCTATTAAAGGCTAACTGATTTATGGATGGCTTAAGGGCCATTTTTATCTCTCAACTTGGACCCCAAAATATCCGTACCTATGCAGAGATGGTTCAACAGACGTATTTATGTGAAAGGTCCTTGGAAAAGGTTAAAAAATTTAATGGCAAAGAAGAGGAGTTTAGCCAAAAGTCTGATCGACGAGGAAGGAAAGGTGAGAGATTTAGCATCACAGAGCCCTACAAGTCCCGTGACAACAAAAAGAGATCCCGTAATGGCAACGGGAGTGGCGACCCGCCTAATTGGTCATAAAACGGGTGTCAACAATAACCCATTGGTCGAGGATCGTTGGTTGGAAGATTCTGACCAACCGAGAGGATTGTTGCCTCGGTGTGTCATCGTCTTGGCTGCATGTGCCTTGATGTTATTGGTTGTCGTGCCATTGCTTGTGACATTGTGGTTGTTGGCACTAGCAGTTTTGAGAAATGGGAAAATCTGTTGGCAAATATGTTGATTGAGTACCCTTTCTTTATCTACATTTCTTGAAAGTTGTGCTCTCGGGACATGATCATGGTCCTAGAGATGCATTGTTCTAAGAGTTATTGTGAGTCCTTGTTGGTAAGCTGTGCATGGCTAGTTCCTTTTTAGCCGTGTGGTCAGCTGTGATTATGCCCTATTGTGACCCAGCTTGTAGTTGTGTCCCGTGGTTCTGTGTTGAGAACGGAGTCGGGATTCTACTGGTGTTGTTGAGATTGTGTATTGGTTTGTTGTTGTGTTCAGCTTGGGAGAAGTTCTCTGTGAGTCTAAATTTGGCATTGTGTGGACTGTGATCTTGTCGGTTAGTTGTATTGTACTCTTCTGTCGTGGTAGAGTTGTATTGTACTCGAATCAGTTGTAACGTCTGAGTGAGGACCGACTTGATTATGTATGTGGTCCAGTGTTGTCATTGGCGTTCTATGTGCCAATTTTGTTTGTTCATTATGGCGCGGAAGTTGATGGTTTGAGTCGTCAGCTGAGATGTTTGTCTTCCTTGTAAAGAGTTGATGCTTGTGTTGTTGGTGGTTGTTTTCGTGGCATGAGTCGTGTCTCCTTTCCTTGTGAGACGATAGCGATGCTGCCTTGTTTCGAAGGTGCTGGACTTGTGTTCCTTGGTGTGTCGTGCTCGTTCTGCGGATCGATTTGCCTTGATATTCGGAGCATGATGATCTTGTTTGTGATCATGGTCTAGCAGTAGGCCTGGCAATTATCCGTTTAAAATTCGATTCGAATTCGAATTCGTATTCGTTTGGTCAGATAATTGTTTGTTGGTGCTCTTGCAGGAAATACCTTCTCCAAGCGGATCTTCTCCTTCGGCCTCTATCAGTGCCAAATCTGTCGTTCTTGTTGCCCCTTCGGTTGTGAATTGGCTAAACGTGGGGTGTCTTGACTGGAAGTATGACAAGATAGCCAAACTTGTAGAGTCTTCGGGATCTGACACAGACACCATGGACTCCAGGTGGCTTGCCCTTGCTGATGACGGCTATACATTCAGTCGAGATGGGGGATACCGGTGGGATCACCCCAAGGACAAACACCTGTTGCATTTCTTGAAGCACTTCAGCTCCTGAGGCAAGTGGGACATCATTGTCGTGCAGGACGTGGAGCACGCCGTCTTGTGGGCTAGAGACAGCCTTGCTAGCCGTGTCTCAAGGCACATATCGATGTACCTGTTGGGCGAGCGCAGGGAGTGGAAGCCTGTACTAGGCTTGGAGGCGGTCACACCATTCGAGGGGAGATTGGTAAGGGCCCCAGAATTCACAGCAGCGCGCTGGGACAACACAACTGGGAGAGTACACAAGGAGCAGCTCCAATTTGGATTATTCTTCCGCTAAAATGGGGCTATAGAGACGAGCCATATGTCCTAGAATGCTTGGCAGTCTGTTTCAAGCACGAGATGGTCGTGGGTTGGTTCGTCGACTTCAAGGTCCAAGACGCACACAGCTTTAGAGAAGGGGCGGTGGAGTTCACAAATTACGTGTTGTATAATTATGCCTCGTTGCTGATCAAGGCCGGGGTATATAACAATGTGTATGCCTCCATATTCAAGTATCCTATCTCCAAGGGACTATGCTGCGGGATGATGGAGGTCTTCATCCCAGAGTTCAACTCCTTCTACAGTGCAGAAGGGGAGACTTCCATTGATCTTTGCAGTCTTCACTAGTTGACCGGCTTGCCTATTGATGGAGTGATGCGGGACGAGATAGCGAACCAGGGACTCTAGCTCGCGGGCGTCCCTAAGCGAGGGAAACGTGGGACCATGTGCGATTGAATTTATAAACACCCAATTCACCCCCCTCTTGGGTGTCATTGATCGTGGGACTTCAAACACTACAACCCTCCTCTTTCTCTTCACTACCTCCTACGCACCCTGCATGACCACCGCAGTCACCCTGCTCACCCTCGCCACTGTGACTTCCTCTCCCTCTCTCCTTCACCTGCACCCTCATGTACATCTCTCCTCCGGTGGCATCGCTAGCACCACTCATCGAAGCTCGACCCTCGTTCCCCACTACACACCCACCGAACCCACGGCGGAGCCTCCTTGCCTCGTCTCCCTCACAACTTCCTTCTCCTCTCCACACAGGCACACGGTAGCCCCCCTTACACACCCTCTCTCCCTCTACCACACACATGCTCCCCCTGCCTCTATTATTTTCTCTCTTCACACCACGTCATAAGCCATCCACCCCGTCTCCCTATCTCCCTCTCTCTATCCCTCACACGCAGTGTCTCACCTTCACCACCCTCCAGGGTCCGCCATGCAACACTGCCGCTATCGTCTATCCACCACACGTGAGCCCCCTCCTTCTCCGTTGCATTGGTCTCCCCCTCTCTCTTTACCTCCTTCACACCACCATCACCCCACGTGGCCCTTAATCCTCTCCGTCTCACTGCCCCTCTACCCCATTCACCTGCACAGCCACGACAGCCCACACGCACATGGCTTCCTCATTCACACACCCTCACCCTCTCTTCTCTATGATTGGGAGGCCAATGGGTGACATGGCAACATAAATCTTTGGTGGTGACTTCAATGGCATGACAAAGTGGGTGACATTTGCTCCTAGGTGGTTGGCAGGCATCGAAAGGAGGTCTTAATTTGTGGGTCACAAAAGGGCAAAATAACAAAGATTGGGGGTAATCTTAGCCTATAAAAGGACATGAGGAGAGGCACTTGGGGGGCAACTGACACTTACGTAACACTCTCCTCCCCCCTCACTTCTTTAGTTAGTTTAAGCCCTTTCTCTATCCCTCTCTATCTACCTCTCTCTCCCTGACTCAGCAATTTTTGAGAGGTTTGAGGCCGGAGTTCCAATTGCCTTTGATTGCGACTCGGGTTGTGGATCTAGACACCACGCTTTCATCCAGGGGATCATCTCGCCAGGAGTCATCGATGTAGTAGTACCACTCCCAGCCCAATCAGCCCACCAGCTAGGACGTGAGCCCCACTGTTGCCAGTGAACGCGACCATCAGAGTGGCTCAAATTACTGCCCATCAACCCATGAACGGTCCTCCCGGGCCCCACTTGTAGCCCTTTACCTCCCTACATGGAGTGGACAGTGATTTGTAATTCTGTAATTATTGATTATTTGTATTTACCGGGAGTTACCATCCTTGGCCGGGGTCGTCATCCCCATGCCCGGAGCGTAGAGGTATCGTGTTTGCTCCTTACTCGGCATCTTGCTTTACTTGTATATATTTTATATGCTGCTGCTAGAGAGCATGTTAGGATACGTTAGCTTGCTATATCAATTCAATCACCGCTACGAGCGACAGAGTGAAACCCGTCTAGTGACTCACTCTGAGTAACGTGGAGAAGCCGATACCCGAGACTCATAGCTAGTTCCTCAACCGCGCACGGTCCCACGTTTCCCTCGCTTAGGGACGCCTGCGAGCTAGAGTCCCAGGTTCACTGTCTGGTCCCACATCACCAATCTAAAGAATTTCCATTTCCTCACTGATAAGCTGATCTTCTGAGGATTTGTTGTGTCAGCCCAAGGGGTCTCGGCTGACCCCGACAAAATTAAGGCCATTATCGCGTGGCCCGAACCCCTAACTCTCCACGATGCCCGTAGTTTTCATGGTTTGGCTACCATTTATAGGAGGTTCATTAAACGATTTAGTACTATCACTTCTCCCATCAAAGACTGCCTCAAGAACGGTTCATTCGAATGGACCAAGGCAGCATCAAAGGCCTTCCTGGAGGTAAAAGAGAAGATGACGCAAGCTCCGATTCTCCATCTCCCAGATTTCTCCAAGGTCTTCGATGTCACCTGTGATGCGAGCTTTATGTTGCAAGGATTGTGCCATTGCATGGAATTCCTATATCCATTGTGTCAGATCATGACCCGTGTTTTACTTCTAGCTTTTGGCGCAGTTTTCAAAAGGCGTTGGGTACAGAACTGGCATTTAGTTCAGCGTATCATCCTCAATCTGATGGTTAGTCTGAGAGGACTATTCAGACATTAGAAGATATGCTGCGATCGTGTTGTCTAGATTGGCAGGGCTCGTGGAGTCAACACTTGCCATTGGTGGAATTCGCTTACAGTAATAGTTATCATTCCAACATTGGTATGGCACCGTATGAAGCTTTGTATGGACGTCCTTATCGTACACCGTTGAACTGGTTTGAGATTGTTGATCGACTGTTGACAAGACTGGATATGATTCAGCAATGTGTTGATGTGGTACGCCTGATCAGATAGAAAATGTTGACAGCTCAAAGTCATCAGAAAAGCTATGCAGATCGGTGTAGAAGCCCATTGCAGTTTGAGCCTAGAGATTTTATTTTTGTGAAAATATCCCCGATGAAAGGTGTATAAGATTTGGGAAGCGTGGAAAGCTTTGTCCCCAATATATTGGTCCATTTCCTATTCTGGAATGTGTGGGCCAAGTGGCTTATCGACTTCAATTTCCATCGGTGATGCAAGCAATCCACAATGTGTTTCATGTTTCTCAGTTAAGGAAATATATTCCTGATGCATCTCACGTATTAGATGATTCAATGTGGACTGATGTGAGAGTTGATCTATCCACGCCAGAGTATCCAATTCGGATTGACGGTTGTCGTGAACAATGACTGAGGAATAAGGTAATCCCTCTCGTAAAGGTAGTATGGCAACGTCATTCGAGTAATGAAGCTACTTGGGAACGTGAGGATGATATGCATCAGCAGTTTCCTTTCTTATTTGAGTAAGGTATATTTTCTTTCAGTGCTCTCCTTGTACTTCTTTTTAAATTTCGAGGATGAAATTTCTATTAGGAGGGAGAGACTGTAAGACCCGATGGTTCTCGGGGAAGAGTGCGTAAGAGCAAGGAAGGCAGCGGGGTGGGTATCAAGAACATCAGAGATTTCAACTTGGCACTCTTCTGTAAGTGGTTGTGGAGGCTTGGGACTGAGGATGAAGGTCTATGGCTGCAGCTTATCAGACAGAGATACTACTCCACTACTAGAGGGTGGGACCTGTTACCGTCCACGCTATACAAGGTCTCCCCGATCTAGAGAGGGATCCTACAAGCTGTGGACTTTATCAGAGCCAATGTTCGACTCAGATTTGGAGATGGGCAAGGAGTCTCTTTTGGCAGTACAGGTGGTGTGGCAACTTCACCCTTGCAGAGACTTTCCCAGACTTGTTTGCTAATGCAGAGGCGCCTAGTGGGTCGATGGCTCACTCCTTTGATGGCGAGCTCGACGGGGGCATTTGGGCTCCCACCTTCAGGAGAAACCTTCATACTCAAGAAATGGACCAATTTCAGTTGCTATGGTCTTTCCTTCTTGACTTTCGGCTTGTGCGTGACCCAGCAGACACTTGGGTGTGGAGATGGGCGGTAGAGGGGACCTTCTCAGTCAGGTCTGCCTACTCTCTCATTTCAGAGGGGAGTGTGCGGCACTCTTATGTTTCCCAGGTCTGGGCTCCCAAAAGCCCTCTGAAGGTGAAGGTGTTACTTTAGAGGATTTCTCATGGGCAACTTCCCACCTGTGATAGAGTTGCTCCCTTTCTACAGCACATCTCCCCCTTGTGCTGCTTGTGTGGGGAGGAGGAGGAGGACCTAGATCATCTATTCGCAGGATGTGCCAATGAGAGCAGTGTTTGGACAAGGTTACAACAGAGGCTAAAACAGCCAGTTCGCCAGTTCGTGGGGGTGCAGTAGCTTTTCACCAGGTGGCATAAGGACTGGAAGCTAAAGGGAGACTCTTTCATTTGGTGGTTGATCCTCCATGCCACACTGTGGGCCTTGTGAAGTGAAAGAAACAATAGGATATCCAAGAGGGAAGTGAGGCCTGAGGATAGGTTAGCCCTCCCGGAAAGAGCCTGGAAGGAGTTGCGGGGTGGCACAGCAGCGACCACCCAGTCTGGGATTGTTACCCAGGATGAATCCAAACAGGAAATTGAGACCTAAAACCAACAAACTCGTGAGCACGTATGCCTAGATGGAAAGATGATCACACACGCGAAAAGTCAACTCCTCAAGGGTACAGAGTGGTGGCTAGGCGAGCAGTGGCTCGTGGGGCATCAGACATAGTCCGAACTACGTGGACGGTGGAGGAAGCCACCCGGGGAGAATGGGATGGGCACCGGATACTACCGGGCCGACCGGTACCGAGGGGACCAGTTCAAATGTACGCTCTTCTCACTGGCAGCAAGTTCACTCATTTAGGTGGATCATTTGGGAACGAGCACTCATCTCATCGGCGTGACATGGGAACTAATACTAGAAAAGTAGGAGAGGAGTGGCAACTGAACATACCTAGCCATCCGAAGGATCGACTTCAGTCGGAGACGTGGGCGTGCCAGGGAGCGTGCACACCCGGTGAGCACGCTGCGTCGATGGTGCTTCTAGATGAACCTGCTAGTACAACCCCAAAAGTACCACTCCATGAAAGGAGGGGGAAGTTAGGGGCAGGGGATGACTAGTACAAAACTACCCGCACGCAGGAGGGGGGGACACGAGGTAGGGAAGAGGGGCCCGCTGCCGTGTACACAGTCCTGCCGGACAGATCCGAGATGAGTCTCTGGGTATGCCGCACACAAGACACCGAAGGAGGTGCCGCTTGAGCCAAATCGTCACTGTGGAAGTGCAGTAGGTTTTCGTTAAGTTTGGCGTCGATCCTAGGTCTCTGGAAGGTGGGGAAGACCAAAGAAGTCGACCTGTGCAGTTCTGCCTTGCAGGACAGGTTGGCGCAATCGTAGGGCCGACCATGGAACTCTCACTGTAGACCTCCAAACAGAGCGGGACCAGCGTGGTTGGATAGAGGACTGGGATTTGTACTTACCCTCCAAATTTTAGGTCCATCGGAGCACATCACGCATCTACCTACACCGCTATGATAACCGCCTTACTGGGTCAACAGTCAAACGAATGGTCAATGGTCAAATGACGGACCTGGGGTAGTCCGTCAAAGGGCACATAACGCACCTATTTAGGTGCGTTAAAGGACTATAATGCACCGGTCCTAGCGCATTATGTCGACTAGGTTATGGGTTGGACGAGTTCGATACTGAACTCCCTCTCGGTCGACCGAAATCGATGGGGGACACGTGAAAACAAACTAACCTGCTGCATCCATACATCCATTCACATCAACAAAATGTAAAGACGATGCCCATGGACGCAATTTCATAATTTAACGACTAAATTATGCTGACATGGAATAGTGCACAGAAAATGATGCAACTGGCATCGGACCACGGCACATGTAGTACCGGTGGGTTCCTAGTGAGGAAGAGAGTCCATCCCCCTACCTCTGACACGACGAGGAAGCCGATCCGATGTCAAACAAATGACGAGGGCCACGATGACCTCCCGACTTCACGCGCCTCCACGCTCCGCGGATCGAGGGAAGAAGGACGTCCATGTGATCCTCGTGACATGACCTTCCCAACGGTGCCTGCCGCACCTCGATCAGCGACCGTCTTGACTAAAATCGAGTGAGGAGAAGAAAAATCCCAAAATTAGGCCTAAAATCCCCCAAATAGGGTTTTGCACGAAAAACGATAAAAATGTCTGCCATCGAAGATGCATGAGGGTTCAAAACGCTCCTGGCAAGATGAGAAACTCATTCCCCTACCTTGATCGTGACGAAGCCTGCAAAATGGTGCAGGTTGGACGACGGGGCATCGCGGCTCCTCTCGGCCCGTCTCGTCTCCACGCTCCCCGAACTGCGGAAAGAAGGGCACCACCGCGACCTACGCGTCAAGTCCGTCCCAACGGTACCTCCCACGCCTCGATCGGGCCTCGTTTGGACAGAAATCGAGAGAGATTGGGAGAGAAGGAGAGAGAGTGTGAGGAAAAGAGAGAAGAGAGAGAGGGATCAGCACTGGTGTAGCGACTGCCGGTTGGTGGGTCGTGGGCGTCACCTCGACCCCTTCATCTCTTCGGCCCTTTCTGCAGCGGGTGTAGCTGGGCTCTGCCTGGGCAGGTGCAGTGGGCTGGGCTTCCTTGGGAGCCCAAATTTGCTTCTGTTTGGTTGGCTTGTGAGCCGGCGTGTCCTTTAGTGCCGCGGCTGGAACAGCGGGCGTCATCTTTTCCTTCATCTTTTCCACTCCCTGGAAGGAGTTGCATACTGGAATAGCCAGCACGATGCGGTCCAGGACCACTTCGGACCTCTGTCCATTCAAATGGACTCGGATGGTCCTGGCAGTCAAGGACTTGCCAGAGCTGGAGATTCGGTGCCCCGTGGCAGCACCGGCATTGTTCCTTCGAAGCCTCCTCCGATGGGATGCTGACCCCTGGTGCGATGGACCGACAACCCGGTGCACATGGTGCACGTTGCAGCTCAATGTCCTTGTCGGGACGTTGTTGCTGTTCTTGGCCACAGCTCGGCCGGTAGTAGCTTCAGTGGCTCCCGGGATGGGAGCGTTGGATTCGGGCTCGTCGGACGCCTCTATGTCCAGGATGTTGACGAAGGCTACCCCAAGGAAGTTGGGGAAGCCCACGACAGGAGGGAAGCTCCCGAAGCAGAGCGGGATGGTGAGGTAGCCTTGTCGAACGTGGCTCTCCACGACTTACGGGCCAAAGGAGACTGCCATTCTCGAGGTTGAAATGTGATTTTTCTACATTTGTAAAAATGGAACAATTAGCATTACATGAAGGGGGCCGCAAGGTCCCTAATTTCGGTAAAGAGATGAAGGGTGGCGGCGGTCCCACTAGGCGTGCCAGACTTGTGGACGCACTAAAATTCACTCTGATTTTTTGTTCGTTTGTTAGTGTGTTTATTTGTCTATTTAGTGCGAGGGTGTGCTAATCACGAAGTGATGATTTATTCGGGCTCCGAGGAACCCATGGTGCGCTCAATCTGACTTCGTCAAGCGACTGTGTAGCCCCCCTTTTGCAGCCTCATGAAACAGCGTCCCTCCGAGCACGGCGAATGGCAAGCATGAATCAACTTTGGCTATTGGCTTCCCAACACATGGAGTAGCTTGGCTGGATGACCCCCAGCCCGTGCCTTCCGTGGGGACTGAACTTATGCTTGACACACTTATTAACAGTACTCCAGCTATCTTCCAGCGAGAGACTCTCCCCTCAGTGGAGGCTATGCAAGATGCTCTCCGAACTGGCACACAAGGTTACCATGAACTGGGGCTGCCATGAGAGCCTTGGATGGCAGCAATGGAGAATGTTTGGGAGGAGTTTCGGCACCTGCACGAGTCTTCGGCCTAGCAGAGTTATCAGTTGGAGATCCAACAACTGGAGGAAGAAATTGATGCTTTATCTGGCAAGGGCAAGGAGCTAGATTCCTGAGGAGGTTTGAGGCCGTCGGGCTCCTTTGAGGTGGCAATGGCTGAGAGCATGAACCAAGCTAGATTGCTCCAAGAAATTGTCCGGACCATTTTGTAGAAAATTGAAGAATTACAAGCCACAGTCAAGTCAAATGCCACGGCAGCACAGGATGAGGAGAGTTCTCTTATCGCCTAGCGTTTGGAGGTGCATGATACCATCACGGCCACGTAGAGCCGAATTAAGGATTTGATTAAGAGAAAACCTCACCATTTATAGGCTTGCTTCTTGTACATTATCATCTTCTTTTCTTATTTTTCAACATTCATCATTTGGTGGTTATCCCGAGGGCTTACCTTAGACTCTAATTGACTCTAATTTTGTGGATGAATGATAGAAACAATTCATGAGTTGATGGAACTGTGAAACTCTTTGCTCTTGTGTTGCTCTTCGTTGTAATACTTCAACTATTTTTCTTTTCTTTCTTCCTTCCTCTTTTTTCTTTTTTTTTAACATTAAAAATTTAAACCCAAATTACGGTTTTTAACAAAAATTTCCCCCATTAAAATTTTACAACCCCCCCATTTAAATTTTACGAATTTTGGAATAACATAAAATACCTCTATTTACGATAATTTTAAGGTAATTTTACTAAATGTCTCTAAATAAATTATCCCTATATCTATAATTTTTTGTAGTGGCACACTTTTCTATTTATTTGTCTAGGAAGACTGCTTGACACTTGTGGAAGCCTGCATGTACCAGAAAAGAAGGGTGCCAGAAGGAGCCCCGGGCGTTACCCCAAGGGACAACCCTCCGATGCTTAAGTCAGCACTCGGGAGATAGAGAAGCAGGAAGGTGAGTTAGAGAGAGAGAGAGTCGAGAGGTCGTGGAGCAAGCCTGGAGAGTAAGATTGTCTCTCGGGAAGTACTCACCGTGACCAGCGAGTGCTCGGAGAATGTTTACTGGGCGATAAGGGTACTCGGAGGGCAGTCGGTGCTTATCGGGGACCTTCTCTCTGGATAGCTAGTAGCCTCTCTTTGTTGTTGCTTGGAATGGAGTATACGCTTTCTTGGTCAGAAATTTCCCCTTGCTTCTGTCCGTCGAAGTCCCTTTATAGGGGGTTGTCCTGGAGGGGGGCGCTTATCCTTTCACAGGGAAGAGCGCTAGTCATGGAGTAACGTTCCCCGTAATTGTAGAGGAAGTTTTTCGTTGAGGGACGGTTATATCGGAGGCAGCCGAATCTTTGGCAGGTCTTACGGCGCCCGCGTGGGACGTGCTTGCCCTTAGTGGAATTGAGGCTGATATCGTGGGAGGTAACGCTCGGTCGTCGGAGGGTCATCCGGTGGTCATTGCGCCTAGGTCGATGTCCTTTGTGTGCTGACGAATTCGAGGATGATCCGTCCTGGGCGGTCGATGCCCATGTAAATCTAGAGATGATATATTTACAAATATACATTTAATAGTGATTTATTTGTAACAAATCATTATTCTTTTCCTTCTTCTTTCTTCTCCTTAGGCTGTAGAGCAGCCGCCGCAAACCCTTCCTATCACTATTGTATCGTTCTTACATTTTTCACCACAGAAAGAAGCCTTGTTCTATTACTTTTGGGATGATTGGGTTAAGGGTGGTATAGTTCCCCCTCAACCACTTCTTCCTTATCTTGTTCCAAGGCCAAAAAGACACTGGAGAGGGAGAAATTTGCGGCTCAACATTTACACGGCCCAAAGGCCCACAAAGGTCTACGTGGCCCAATAAGTGACAGCTCCAATAGGGCCCACTTATTATAGGACCCCAGTTAAAAGGTCCAACAAGGCCCACTGAGCCTTGGTATATCGGAGGGTTTTCCCCGGGATAACAATCTCAAGTCCCAGATCGCTTCTTTCCTTTTGTAGAACTCTGTTCTGAGGTGATTACGACTCACGATTGTCCTAGATCTTACGGCCCACGACTTTATACGAGATCTTGCCTCTTCAGACATCATAATGGCCTAGACCAACCCATCACAAACTGCCTAGTTAACCTGCAAATTATCCCCTTCTACCCATGAAATCTGCAATATGCACTTGAGGTAGCACATTTTTTTTGTTTGTTTGTTTTATGGGTCAATGACAGTCCTGTAAGCAAGGCCAAACACTCTATTCTTAGCACACAGAAGCAGACCTTACATAGAAAGCACCACCAAAGATAAAACTCCCCTCACCTTCTCTCAAATAACTCCTGCCCCAGCCTCCTGGATCCCTGCACTCATAACACCATCAAAAATTTATTTTCAATTGATCACTTCCTTCCCGTGGCCTTCCATATCTAACCAAGTCTCTGCCAACATCAAGAATTGATGACGATATAACTCCTCCGTTTAACGGATGATCAGCTGCAAGGCGCTATTAATTCGACTCATTCGCAACAAAAGAGTGCACATTTGAAAGGATATCTTTCTTTACAGCAACCAAATTCATATCTTTACTTTCAAACAAATATCTGTTCCTATCTCTTCAGACAGCTTCAATAGCCATATCCGCAACAGTTTCGGGGAAATGCTTAAAGTAGGATTACCTTTGATGCTCTTAATTGCTTGATCCATACACCTTGCATGGAGGTGGGAGGGGAAGCAAACACCTCGGACTACAAAACTGGAATCAACATGTTCCATAATTCCTTTTACTGTCGGGCAGCTGAAGAAGATGCGACTGATGTGTAGTACTCTTCACAATCATTAGAGCATCAACTGCAAACCTCTGAATCAATCACCTTGTAATGCTCGAGATATATGGAGGTATTTATGGGCAGCCGGGTTTCATGCTATTTTCCACTACAATAATTAATAACCTGCAGCTCTTTGATCACATGGTCAACTTCAAAGCTCTTTCCATAAATAGGGTTTTAATTAAGCTTGGCATCAGCTGCACCTCTCTCTCACCTGCGAGGAAGCGGTAGTCTGTTGTGGTAGAAAACCTGCCACTGGGGTGTCTAACCGTTAATTAGCATTTGAATGCAGGATCTTTTCTTTCTCCGCAAGGTAGATTACTTACAAACTCTGTCAACCAGCTGGCTCAAAGGGAATACCTCTATCTGCAAGCTTAACTCCCTATTTCTATCCCAACAGCCGTGCTCATTTAGATACTTCTGCACCCTGGCATATCGTCCTATAAAGCATGGAGATTAAAGGTTCACGATAGTTGATTAAAGGTCCATCCACGTAATTAAGTGATGTAACCATGTATCGGAAAGTAAGAGCATGCATTTTAACTGTATTCTTTCCCTGGAATATTCTAACTGAGAAGGTGTGCATTTTATCTGCAAACATTCAGAATCCCCTTCCATATACCTGATTTGGGGACAATGAATTAAGAAAGGGTTATCAATATTACTTTTTTTCCTGAGATATACTTGCTGTGGATCACACTAGACCAAAGACCCTGCTCCCCTATACTTAACCCTCCTTGCCAATTTTAATAACAATGCTTAATTAATTTGTTTCCCTTATGTAAATCCCCAATATTCCTCCTTCCTTGCTTCTGAGTCAAACAATCCCAGCCCAAAAGGTGAAAGTCCTCTCGAGTTTTGATTACATTTCAAGATAGAATTTCTACATTTCCTCCCTAATTCCCGTAAGTCCTCGAGTTTTACTTAGTTTGAAGAGTGATTTGGTACTTAGATTCCCCCCTAGAGAGGAGGCTCTATATCATATGGTGCTGAATGCCCGTTGGCGTTAGTTCCAGGTTTTGCCTCATACTAACTTTAACCGTCCTGGCGACTGTATCCTTCGGTATATTGGGACATTGAAGCATGGGCATGAGGATATGGATACGATGGGAAGAATGAACTACTACTCTTAGAATCATCATGACACATCGACTGCTGCTGCCATGACCGGCCATACTCACTTCCAGATCCCTGAGAGTCATGTGTGCTCATCCTCTCAAAATCAGACAACATATGTTGATAACTTGTATTATCTACAACAGAACTTCCATAGGGGGATCGCAATAATCAGATGCCCGCCTTGGCTCTGGCAGTGGAGCACCGTGATCCTCATCTTACGTGACATGTGTAAAGTGCTGCTCCTCTATCCATACCACACGTTCGTGGCCCCCATGACCTCTGCCTTGGCCACTGCTATACTCTCTACCACCAGCACTACTATCCCCACGATGACTATGTTGACCACTCTGAGAACTGCCACGATTATGGGACAAAGACCATGTCAATGTACTATCATCATCAGAATCATGACTCCCAGTGATGCGGGGCTCAACAGATGGCTCGGGAGTGTCGTCATCTGCATTGGGATCTAATGCCTCCAAGTCTGCAATGTCCATCAGATTTATTAGTGGTTGCCCTTTTTACTATAGAATAATGTGATTCATGATGATTTCTTCTTCTATGGAGTAGGCGGCGGCTTATCTAATGCATGTTGTATCCCTCTGGCCCCCTGAGAAGTGAAGGTTTTGTTACATAAGAAGTTCGAGTAATTTCGTACTGTGTAAGTATATACGTATGAGTATACCTAAGATGACTGAGTGGGTGTTCGAAAGGTATGCCACAGTCACCCGAAACATACGTGTTGATCTAGTATCATCATCTTGGAACATGTATAAACAAATGAATTACAGAAAAGTCACGAACCAAGCTACTGCTTAAGATTTTGTACGTAAGAAGATAGGAAAATGAAGATAGTGCACCTTGTTTCACGAAAAGACATGAAGGTTTCCAGTTTCCACTCTCTCTCTCTCTCTCCCTCTCTCTCTCTCTCTCTCTCTCATAATGTTCCACCTCCTACTGGCTACGCACCTGCTCGACCGGGTCCGAAGAGAGCTCATTATCCCCCACTTCCTGAAACCCTTCCGGACATTTTCTCAGCTTTAATGTACACTTGTGACATACAGCTCCCGCCGAAATGTCAAAACTGGAATCTGACTGCCGATCAGTCAAGGTACTGCATCTATCATCGGTAGCCCGGGCACATGATAAAAAAGGTGTTATCAGTTTAGAGATTTAGTATATGATTTGCATGAGGGGCAGAGAATCGACTGGGCCCAGATGGACAAGCTCATTGAAGACATAAAGGAGAGAAGAAGACAAGCAAGGCCACAGCAGGCGGTGCCTCAGTAGCAGCAGTTCCAGCAACCCCAACAACCCCTACTACAGTAGCAGCAACAACCTGAACTCGGGATTCATCAAAATCCCATGCCAGACCATCAACCCGCTCCTCAACAACAACAACCGCCGGCACCGGCACAAGTCAACATTGTTCACCGACCGGCCCCTAACGCTGGATGGTCTTTCGACGATGAGACTCCCGCACACCTCTTGGCCTTTCACCATACATACACCAGCCCTCCCGCACCTTCTGTTCCCTCCATCCTTCGGCCCACTACCTTGACCACCGCTGCACCCTCCATTCCCTCCAGTCCCCTCATTACGCCCACCACATTACACGCCATTCTGCCATCCCTCACACCATCACCCGTCATACCCTCCACCCGCCACTTAACCCTTCACCAATCGCCCCTCTGCCAGGACCCATCAAGCCTACCTTCGTCCTCATCACTCCCACTCATATCCCTTCCACTCACCCTACTAGGCCAATCGGGGGTCCATCTGTCACCGTGCCGGCACAAAATCTCACCCTAAGGAGTGGGCGATTATTCCAGAGAAACTACCCTTCTACCGGTGCACCGGCATCAAACACTCCAATTCCCTCTACCACAGTTGAAACAGAAGAAACTGACCCCTATCCTGGCACTAAGTATGATTTACTACAGCACTAGGATTAGACTGATTGGCGGCTTGTTCCGCTTTGTACGATGATCTGGACTCTGAGTCGTGGGACTCAAGGATCGTTATAGTTTCAGGTGTAGTTGTCTTGTCCTGAGTCTGTCGGTAGTTTCCTGTGCTGCCATTGGTGCTTTGTTGTACGTGCGATAGTGCTTCTTGCCTATATGTACTCTTGCACTCACATTTTAGGGTCTATGTCTCGTGAACCTCCACTAGTTGTAGCCTGATGACTTGTGTTGACATGTCGGCCCACCTGGGAGTGGTGGCGAGGTAGTTCTCGATACACGGTTTATAAGCTAGTTTTCGTGGGCTCCTTTGCTTTGCAGTAGCGTCCTCTGGGGGAGAAAACTAGCTAGAGAATTGGCTCAGGGCGATGAGCCAGGGTGTGCACATGTGCTAAGGGGCTTGGACTGACGCCGACAGGCGTTACCCTGTCTAGTTACTTTTTACTATAGCACTATTCTGGTTCTAACAGTGTCTTGGTCTCGGTCATGCTTTTGGACGACAGGTAGACGAGCCACTTGTAGGCGCAATGTAAGACGTCAGGGGACGCAGCTGGCTATTCTTCTAGTGAGGGGTACTCCAGTCTTGTGACACGTGACTTCCTCCTGACTCTCGTATTTCTCGAGCATCGTGACCTTTTAGGGTCAGCTTCTTTGTGGCTTTGCCCGAGGTCAGTGTAGTGTTGTCTCATGTGCATGACGTTTTAGTTGTGCCTATGGTTGAGTCTAGATGAGCGCGCACGGCAATCGAGTAGTGTGTGCTTTCTATCTAGTCTGTCTAGACTTTTTCTAGGGCTTTTATCTTTTCCCTTTTTCCTTGCAGGCCTTTGCTTGCTTGGTGTCTCGTCAATGGATCGGCAACTTCTGACTTCGCCAGTTCAGGTTTGCCCTTCTGTTATTGTTAGGAGTAGCTTGGGACCCGAGGTTAGTTCGGCAACCGCGCTCGTTCGGTACGACTTTTTTCTTTTCTTTTAGCTTCCCTCTCTCTTGCCTGTTCCGGGCAAGATAGCGATGGATCTTGATGCAGAGGGTACCGTTGGACTCCTGGCGACGAGTGGAGTGCGTTGATAACGACCTCAGTGCGGTTCACAACACGTGGAGGCGAGACGAGACGAGAGGGGCGTAGCGGTCTACCTCACTTGCATGCGGTCTTTTTGGCCGTTTCAGCTCGAACAAGGTAGGGGGATGGATCACCGAGCTCGCTAGGAGCATTCCTCATGACTTGAACATCGTCTTTATGTCTTCTAAGCATGCCCATTGTCTATTTCTCATTTTACGTGCATGAACATCGTTCTTTATATTTTAATCCGCCATGAACATCATCGCTGAGTTTTATAGCATTAGATTGTTGTTATGTATGCGTGGTTTGACAGGGAACATGTTTTAGAAGTGAATCCCATCGATTTCAGTCGACTAGGAGGTGTTTTGGTTTCAAATCGAACCCATTCGCAACCCAGTCGGTGTGACGGCCACTCCAGTGACCATCACACTTGTAACACCCCACATAGGGTGCGTTACGTTACTGTGGCGGACTAATGAAGGTGCATCATAGCTTGTGTAACGGCTAGGCATTCGACCGTTACAGCTCTTCGATTTGGTTTGACTTAGATAGGTGGTTGGCGTGACGGTCAGTCGTGTGACCGTCACAGCCATGTAGCGCGCCCCTATAGGCGCATTATAGTTCTATAAAATTGTGGATTTTTAATCGTTCGAGTAAGCTTAATGGATCTAAGGTGGCGCGTCACATCCTTGTAGCGCACCCACCTTAGACCGTCATGCTTAACGGACCTAGGGTGGCGCGTCACGGTGTTGTAGCGCACCTACGCTAGACTGTCACACCTTGTGACGTGGTAGTGGTAGACTGTTACAGTCCCTGGCATTCTAAAAGTTATAATTTTATTTTCTAATACATTCTATGTTGCATATCCGCCATGTTTAAGTTATTTTATAATACAATGGCTTACTTTTAGATCCCAATAGAGTGCTTTCTCTTTCCTTGTGATAGATGATTTCCTTGGACTTGATAAGGATTACGGAGGCAAGAAAAACTTTACATCCTTGCGAAATGAGTTTGCAAGCATGTAGAGATAAAATAATGGTAGGATGCTTCCTATACTTGATGCCAAGGAAAGAAAATCACGGGAGACCTGGTTTCCTAAAAGAGATTCTCCTATTTCAACAATTTATATAGGCGTCGTGGTCTACAAGCCAATCTACACCCAGGATAGCATCATAGCCTTCCATGTCGAGGCATATAATGTTTGCTGGAAGATTATGACCTTCTACCATTACCTCACTATCGGGGTAGTGGGTTGTAAGTTTAGTTCCGGGACCTAAGGGTGTAGTGATAGCTAGATCCAAAGGTAGAGGAACTGATGAAATTGGCAAAGTTTTTGCAAAAGTAGTAGATATAAAGGAATGAGAAGCACCAGTATCGAATAACACGAATGCAGGATGGGAATAGATTTGGATGGTACCTTCAATAAGCCCTTCATTCTTGGGCACTTCTTCATTATTTATGACGGCATTAAGACGAGCCTATCGCTTACGTCCACCACCCGATGATTGTTCCTTCATGAGGGGGCAATATGGCATGTGGTGCTCTCTGCTGTCACATCGTAGACAAGTGCCAAGACGCTTCCAGCATTCTTCGATCGCGTGTCTAAATTTCTCGCAGAACATGCAAGTCACCATGACTTGCTTATCATCTTCTTTAACCTTCTTGCTCTTGTGGTAGCCACTTCCACTCTCTTTCTGGGATCTCTTCTTATTATCATGAGATTTGTAGGGTTCTGTGATGTTAAACCTTTCCTTCTTTTTATGCCGATCCGACCTTTGACTTGGCTCCTCCCCTTTGCCCTTGAGCCTCTCAACCTTCTCGAAGGTCCTTTCACATAAATATGCCCATTGGACCATCTCTGCATATGTACGGATATTTTGAGTCCCAAGTTGCTGAGTAAAGTCGGGTCTTAGACCGTCCATAAATCGATTAGCTTTCAATAAATCAGTACTTCTTTCCTCTTATTCTTATTCTTCTTCTTATTTTTTTATCATACAAAGGGGACCAAAGGTCGGTGCGTCGATGCAGAGCTTAAGCTGCGTCGATGCAAGAGCTCACACAGGGGGCTCGCAAGGGCCGTTACATCGACGCAGGGTCTCACTGCGTAGATGCACAAAGCCCACCAAGGGGGTTGGCATGAGCCACTGCGTCAACGCAGGATGATATTGCATCGACTCACAAGGCCCACTAGGGGCTAGCACGGACCATCATGTCGATGTAATGAAGGATGGAGTCAACGCAGAAAGCTCCAAACAAGGTAAGCGCCATACAGGCTACGTCGACCCAGCTTTCAGGCTGCATCGACGCAACCTTCACTAACGCCTTCATTCTCATTCTAGCCTTTCCCTCTTCATTTTGTTTGCTTGTTTGTTCATGTTATAGATTAATCTTGGAAGCTCGAAGGATGTTAAACTTCAGCCTTTCTTTTATTTCAAACTTCATCCTCTTAATTTTCTTTCTTTTATTTCTTCTTCGAATATAGAATCAATTAATGCATCATTTGTTTAGCAAAGAGGCTATGTCCCTTGGAAATGCAGTAAGTGGTTTGCTAGCATTCAGAAACCAGCACATGCATGGGGTTCAATGATGCATTTATGCAGTGTGACCTTGGTACAAGGCAGAGTTACGTACTCATACATAGTGGGAGTATTCAGTAGGGCATAACCCAACCTTCCTCAACCCAGCATTTGATATATCATAGATCATGGCATGCAGGCATGCATGGGTGGCATATGCATAGGGTTCACTTCACACGCAAGATGCATGCATGATTCATTATGAGTGTTAATGAATTGCTCGATGCTGAGGAATGCATGAGGGAATGAGTTCAGCCATGCTCATGGAAGTCCATTAAGAGGTAATGTAAATCACATGATGCCCATAGAGTGTCTGATTTATTTCTCGACAAAATTGGCCACTGGGCAGCAACCAAGTTCAAAAGGGGTCGACCCAGGGTGTCGGATTGTACCATCAAGACTTGAACCTATTTACGTGATCGAACCGCTTGATTTGCCGTATTGTGAGTCACGGGTCGATTTGGACCGACTAAGTCATGAACGCCCGGGTATGGACCGTATGTCTCGGTGGGCATCCCAATGGAGACCGTTCATCCCTGGCTAATTGCCATTTCATGTTGGTCAATTAACCTTGTTCCATCTTCGACCAAGTCATGATTTGATCGACCCAATAAGCCCTAGGCTGATCAGTGGAAAGTGGGCTGGACCCTGGTTTAGTTCTGCCCCACTTATGGCAGCCTGGAGCTCATTTTGGGTGCATTTCTCGTTTATTATTAAGCCTAGTTGAACGGACCGATTATGCCCTTCCATGTATACGGGCGGATCTTACTGGACTGTTCATCCCTTGAGCGGCCCTATACGACCCATTTATCTTGTTCTTGGGCTTTAAGTCCTTCTGGTCTTGTGCGGCCTACTCTTGACCGTCCATACTTGTTTGAAAGGCCCATTTCTGACTATTCTTGTTTAAGAGCGGCCCATACTTGTCTGTTCATCCTTGACTTCATTGACTTCCTGGTACGGCCCAGATGAGACCGTACATAGCTTGTGCGGCCCAATGTTGACCGCGTGTCTTCTAGTTTTTCAAAATGTAATGTTTCAGGGTTTTGATTTACGTGAGCTACCCTAGCCTATCCAGTTTACGGTATTTCGAGTTGTGACCCAATGTTAGGTCCATGGACTACATTATCAATTCTAGTCATTCCTTAAATGACTTTTCCTCTCAATCAAGGAGCTTATTGTTTGGAATCTTAAAAATCAATATTCTTATGTGCTTTACCTTGGTTACATGAACTTGATCTTGGAACTCTTGGCCATTATTATTCGTGGATGTCTAGATTTCGTGAGATCTATGATCCAAGTAAATCAATGCCAAGGTAAACACATGAAGGGCCCAGTCTGGTCCTGGGAGGAGCACCCGAAAAGTACTTGATCCCCGGGGAGGTGAATGACTAGGTTCGCAGGCAGCAGCAAAGGCCCGAGTTGCAGATCCTGTCCCGGAGTCATTCGGCATCATCTGAAGACGTACCATACATCACCGGAAATCTCGTCAAAGCATCTTCGCAGCCGTGGTGGTCCTGCCAGCATCCGACATTCCTACTGCCCGAAGGACCTATTCTTCCCCAACTGCGCAGATCAGGCCCGACCAGTGACCTGAGGTGACTTCCTGGAGCTCCCACGGCCACATCCCACGGCTTCTGGAGGTGCCACTTGGCCGAGAGTTTCTACTACCAGACGACGTCCATCAACAAAAGTTGGTGTCCCGTTCGGCATCCGGAGGAGCATTTTCCAAATTTTCTTCCCCAGGTGCGCAAAACAGGCCACTCAGGGCCTGAACTGACACCCCTCCACTCTATGTCCTCTATCTCCATACTCCGACCTCCCCTGGTGGCCTTCTTAGTTGGAGATCAAAGAGGATTCATCCACGGTTGCATCCGTCTTGGTCCCGGACCATTTCGACTGCGGGAGTGTTCATGACGGCATTGTCTACCTGCTGCTACGTCCTGAGAGCAGTCCAAGTCCGAGCAGAGCGACCCGATTCCAGAGCCATCCCCGACCAGCGACGATGCTCGAAGATCCCACAAAAATTTTGAAGCCTTCCTGGGCCAACCCAGGAAGTTTTGGTAGTGGTATCGCCCACTACTGACTTCGTACGGGTCTGTGGCAGCATCAACAGTGAACCCCTGTCCTGCCAAGTCTGAGCAGACAGAGCTGTGGGTTCTCTTCTACATCGGCTTTTCCCCTCCCCTCGCTTGGTCGGCTGAAGGCCCCTCCCTGTATGGAGGTAGTTTTGGATGTAACTTCAATTAATCCCTGCCCCAAGATCACCCTCTTGCGTGAGGTGTAGTTCATGTAACATTTAAACAGGGAGAAGCTTCACCGACATAGTGTGCGGGGAACCCACACTTCCCCGCTCGCCCACGTCTCTGACTCAGGATCGGTGTCTTCACGCCGATCAGGTATCCCCAGCCACAACGGTACCCCCGGCACACGACTGTTAAGCACCCCAGCCACAACGGTGCCCCCGGCACACGACTGTTAAGCACCCCAGCCACAACGGTGCCCCCGGCACCTAACTGTCAACCACTTCAGTCACAACGGTGCCCCCGGCACCCAACTGTCAACTACACCAATCACATCGGGACCCGCAACGCCCGATCGCTCAACAACTCCAGTCCCACCAGGGCCCACGGCACCCGGCAATCCTGAGCTCAACGGCTTTTGGTCGCTCCAGTCATGGCGATGCTCACGACATTCGACCACTCAAGTCTCAGTAGCGCTCGGCCGCTCCAGCGACAAGTGGTGCCTACGTCATTCTATCGCCTCGGCCGTGGTGATCCCCAACTACCCTAGCACAATGGTACCCTACTACTCTGACCTCGACATTGTCTCATGATAGGAAGACATTGTGGCACCCCTCGAGCGACACCCAGCTGAGTCACAGGTCCTCTTACGGACTCTACATGTGAACACAGCATTACCCACACAATAACGCAATGACTCGGGGACCGTCACAAATGACGGAATTGTGCCGCGGCTTGCAAGCACTTGTAATCGAGCTCTCACGCCCCAATATAAATGCCCTTCACGGCATCTAAGTCATGTAATCCAGTTAGGGAGTGGATCCCCCTCCTCACTGGGTCCAGTCTCCTTGCCCCCAACTATCTCTGCTATGTTGTTATTGCCCTATCGTTGTTGCATGGACTAAGCCCTCCCGATGTCGCGGCGTCCAGGGTCCCTAACTCTCTCTTCGGCAGTAGAAACAAAGGTGTTCGGGCTTCGCTTGATGTAAAATAAACACCAACTGCTTGCGGTTGGTGGGAAAAAATGTCCATTACATGACTCCCCACAGTCGCCTGTGCACCCGTACCTGTGGAACCTCCTTCTCTCCACATGTCGCCCATCTCCCGAGCACACGTGCCGCGTCCTGGCGACGCATCCCCAGTTAAACATTTGGTTCCACAGGTGATCAATTTGGAAAAAGAGAGATGATTTCCATGTGATGGAACAAGTACAAGTATAGCAAGAACTTATCATGAATTTGCAAGAAATTGATAATTGGATTTGGCCATAACAAGCACGTATGTCATGTCATGCAAGAATTTCATGTAAATGAGTGAAGTAGAAGTAGAATGTCACAGATCAATCACGCTAGTCATGCACTTCGGTGCAATGCCACACCTTTTCATTACAAATTTTTCAGGGCATAAGTACTTTCGGGCGCTCCTCCCAGGACCAGACCGAGCCCTTATGATGACTTGGCATTGAAAGGTTAGATCATCGATCCTAGTCTAGACACCCACCACATTAAATGGTCAAGAATTCCAAGTGTTAAGCTTCACGAACTTAATTCTAAGATCAAGAGAAATTCCAAGAAATATTGGAATAACTGTCATATGGAATGATTGGAATGTCCAAAAGAACATAGATCAAGCAAGACTTTGCAGTTCAATGTCATCCTTGATATGACTGCCATCATAACAAAAACCACGAAAAAACATGTTCAAATTTGAGGCTAGTGGTCAATATTTGGGCCGCTACGATTACTGTGATGGTCTAAACTTAGGCCGCTAAAGATTAAGTAGACAGGCTCTTAAGTGAACCCAAGAGGGTCCTCCTTCCAACCCAAGTCAGATTAGGTCTAAACAAGAGTTCAGCCCATGAAGTTAAATTCAATGGAGTGGATTGGGCCAGGCTATAGTTGACTGGGCTCAAAGAACATGACTAACCCAAGCCCACTACTAACCAGGCCAAGAGAGACTAACGGTCCAATAATGGGCCGCTAAAAGACTATTAGCGGTCGCATACTGGGCCGCTAGAGGTTCAGACAATCCGACTATTGGACTGGCCCAAACACAATTGAAATCAAGTTCGTAGTTTCTGATTTTTGGGGTACAACCCACCCGGCATCCTGGTGGGAATCCCAGGCTCACGGGGACTTACGGAGGTCTCATAATAGTGGTCCTAGTCTGACGGAAGAATTGATGCATGACTAAACTCCAATGGAGAGGAAGATGATATTCAGATACTCTTGGAGTGGACTCCCTCCCGGCCTTCCTCTTCCTGGGTTCTGCTCAGACAGATTCCAGCCCAAGGTTCGACTCCAAGAGTCGACCCCCAGCTGGCCCTGCTGCCGTTGGCAACAGGTTCACCTTTCAAGAAAAGAAGAGGGAGAATGAATGGGGATTGAAGGGGGGGTTGGATTGCATAAGGCAAAGGAGAAAGCATCTTGCATGCTGATTTCTACACTAAAAAAACAAAGGGGAAGAAAACTCCCCCATACTCCACAACTCGGGTGAGCTTTCCTGAACCTTGCATATAGTTACACTGCATAGCAGTTCATTGTGATAAAACCTTACTAAACTTTACTAAATCTGTAAAAAAAGGGAATCATGCATGGTAGTCCTCACTGGTTTACCCCAGATCTGCATAGTATCTGCATAAGTATGGCATTTGTATTCATCCTTTGACCCTGAACTCCTAGAGACCGGTCAAATTCCAGCATGCCATATGTATTTGATCTGACCAAATCACCCCTGGTTTGCATCTAAGCAGGCTGTAATCATAAAGATAGGCTTAGTTTTGAAAGTGGGAAAACTGGGACGGGAGATGGGAGATGAAAGTGAGACGGGAGATAAAAGTGAGTTGTCAAAACTGATGGGAGATGACCAAATCCCTAAGCCATGCTCACTTCCTCATTCATACATCTTCACTAAGACGGGAGATGAAAGTGACTTGTCAGAACTGACAGAATCCAAATCAGATATCCGATTTGAGCCCGACGCTCAAATAACTCAATTCAAAACTAAGTTAGTTTTCAAAAGTAACTTAGTTTAGAAGAATTGAGAAAATTCGGGGTTCAGGAGTCCAAAATATAAAATACTGGCCTGATTGGCGTGTCCATCCTTCCAACACGACCTGCGAGGTAGACGTGAGTTATGAGAGCTGACGGATTCCAAATCAAATATCCGGTTTGTGCTAACGCTCCCGATACCGACCCGTATCGGTTTCGGTCCCGGCCGAAACTGAGACCGAAACCGAGTTTGCCATCCTTGGACCACCAGGGGTCCCCTATGTCGGTTCGGGGGTTGCGGTCTCACGATAGACCGCCACCCAGCTTAGCGGTCACGAGGAGACCGCCATTCAGTGCCTAGCGGTCAGGATATGACCGTTTTTTTGTTTCTTGGTCGTTCAGGGTCGGGTAGGGTAGCGGCCTTGCGACTGACCCCCAACTGACGACTAGCAGTCAGGCCAAGGACCGCCACCCTGCTTGGCGGTCTGGGAGTCGACCGCTTGCGGTTCGAGTGTCTCCGGGGTCTTGCGGTCCTGGCTGGACTGCTAGGCCAGGCCTTGTGGTCCGAAGGAGGCCGCCAGGTTCTGTGACGGCCCAGAGAGGATCGCCACTTGGTTTTCGTGCTAGTCGTGTCAGTTTCGTGTTGTGTTGGCCTTCGGTCGACTCGGTTGTGACCCAGTGGTTGACTTTCGGCCTCGTGGGTGTCCTGAACACCGTGGGTTCTCTGATCATGTTTTTGGGTGTCTGGAGGTACTGAGGTACCTTGATTAGCGTGCCCGTGGGTCTTGGGGGTTCGGGTGACCTCACGTGTTCCAGGCTTTCGTGCTTTTGTTAGATCGCGTCGTCGTGAGTTGGTATGTGTGCGGAGGAGGGTCTTCCCCCGCACGACGTGGGTTTCTCCGGAAGATGGTTTCCGAGTGGGCTTTGTATATGGTCTCGGACTGTGAGTCCAGTTAACTAGTCTGGGACTGGAGATTTTCCGTGCGTCCCATGGATGAGGGATCAACTCGGCGGCTGGTGAGTTGCCTTGAAAATCGTGTCACCGTGATTTTAGACTTAGGGATTAGGCCAAATTAACGACGCTATGCTGTCATGTGCGACGGTCTTGACCCGAGTCTCGTGACTCAAGGGCCGTTGGGTTTAGTAGGTTTAGTGGGCTGTCCAGAGTCGGGTGGCTCCGAGCCACCTGTTACTCCGAGTTACATGCATGGTATAACGCACCCATACCGGGGCATTAAATGACTATAACGGACCTAGAGGAGTCTGCCACAAGGGAAAATATCGCACCTATACAGGCGCCCCAAATGACTATAACGCACCAAGGCAGGCGCGTTATGCCGACTGGGTTTCAAGATTTCAGAGTTCGGAACCGAACCCCCTCCCGATCGACCAAAATCGACGGGGGACGCGAAGAAATGCATTCCTAAACTGCCCTACCATGCCATAACAACATTCAATACCTAAACATGCCACTAGAATTAAAAGACGATGCTCATGGAGATGATTTCAAGCATTATGGACTAAAATAGACTAAGCGGGAACATGCATGAAAAATGAGGAAAGGGGCATCGGACCACGGTGCATGTGGTACCGGCGGTGTCCTAACGAGGCAAGGAGTCCACCCCCCTACCTGGATTACGACAAAAATAACGATTCGATGCCGATTCGGTGAGAGGGCGACGCGACACCTCCCAGCCCGACTCGGCTCCACGCTCCACAGATTGAGAGAAGATGGGTGTCATCGCGATCCTCGTGACGCGATCAATCCAACGGTACCTCCCATGCTTCGATCTGTGGCCGTCTGGACCAAAAATCGAGAGAGGAATGAATTTTGAGAAATTAGCCCAAAAATTCACAAAAAAGAGTTTTGCACAGAAAATGATAAAAATGGCGACGGATGGCGACGCATGTGGCGTCAATGGGTTCCTCGCGAGACGAGGAATCCGTTCCCCTACCTCTTGCATGGCGAAGACTGTGAATCGGTGCAGATCGGGCGATGGGGGCCACGTCATCCTTCCGCTCGCACGCACCTCCACACTCCGCAACCCAAGGGATGAAGGGTACTGGTGCGATCCTCGCATCGAGCCTGTCCCGTCGGTACCTCCCACGCGTCGACCCGAGGCCGAATGGGCTGCGAACCGAGTGAAAGGGGGAGAGAGGAGAGAGAACGTGTGAGGGAGAGAGAGAGAATCGAGAGGAAGAGAGAGAGATTCATTTAATACAACAGTGGTCCCACTCACTTTCAAAAACAGTTTAATAATTTGATGATTATTTTATTTATCTTTTTTTAGATTTTTGGACAAATGTCAATTAATCATACTTGACTATGTGCTTGTATACAGTGAGTATAATGTTCACATCTGTGTACATGCATGCCTCTTGTCCTATTTTTGGAACTTTATCATGTTTGACGTGTTCTTGTCCATGATTGAAACCTGTGTATATATTGTAAATCGTGGGTTTTGGGTGATCATGGTGCACAAGGAGTAAAAGAAAGAGAGGATGATGGCACCTAGCTTTGGGAGGCTAGAGCAGCGACACCAACTCAGCAGAAGCACATGGGTTGTTGCATAGGCTTGCAGACTGGCTTGTTTGTAGAAAGGGACGTGAGAAAAAAATTGTGGTCATTATGGATTCTATTCTGATGATGACAGAATAAGAAGGGGATGTGGCCATTCATGATGATTTTATTACTTGTGGCAAAATCTTGCTGTAGGAGTGTCGGGCACGGTTGGCCAACTCACACCGTACCAGTGTGAGACAGCCGACTCACACCATACCACGGAGAAACTAGGTCGGTCCGAATCAACCGAGTCGGCCCAAGTCATCAAAGCTCAAGTAGGGCAACTCAGCCCAAGTTGACCGGAGTCAGTCAGAGTCCGGCCAACTCGTACGGTACCAGGACGGAACCAAGTCGGCCTGTCCTGGCGAGTTGGCCAATCTTGGTCCTGGGTTCCATGGGTACCAAGGATTTTATTGGTGGCCAGCAACTTGATTATGGTTTTTAAGGAAAGAACAGCAAGTATGGGGACCAACATAGAGGCTCGGCATCTGCTAGTCTGATCATTGCTAACTGATCATTACTAATGTCTACGTGATTCTATTTGCAACAACAATAATAAAATGGAAAGCCCAGTCCCAATGCTATGAGGCTCCCTGCCATTGTGGGGTCGGGGGGGGGGGGGTCACTTATATTCAGCCCAACCAAAATGCAAAATCCGATGAGCCTGATGCTATCCACAAATTAGAATTACTTATCTTGGGTAGAGCCTTAAATACTTTAACAATTCTGATTAATTCCTATAAAATGGCCTAAAAATCACCAAAAATAGTCAGAAATCACAGAATTAAATCTAGGTCTGAACCACTAAGGATCCACTAAGGATACGGGCCTTACACACGAGGCCGAAGGTCAACCACTGGGTCACAACCGGGTCGACCGAAGACCAACACAATGCACGGACAGACAGACACAACAACAGATACAACCCAATAGCGCGGTCACAAAGGGGCCGCTCAATGAACTAGACGGTCAAGGGAAGGCCGCCCAGGGGACATGAACGGTTTGACCCAAACCGCTCAAGGAAACTGACTTAAAAGTGCTAATAGACTGGACGGTTAGGGCTGGACCGCCCCAGGGCATAGAGCGGTTAAGGGATAGCCGCTCAAGCCAACCGACCTACTACAGTGTCGATCAGAACGGTTTTGACCAAACCGCTAAACGGAGCCGACACAAGCCACTAACGGTTAACGTCCAACCACTCAAAAGGCGGAGTGGACCGGGCAGGGCCGCTCAAAACAATGGTAAGACAGAACGGCTAGAGGCCAACCGCTCAAGGGGAACTAAGCGGACCACACCTGGCCGCGCAAGCCCCAGCACGGTCTATCGCGGAATCTTGCAGACTCAATCTGACCTACTCTAAACGGTCCGAAGCCAGCCGCGCCTTTCCTTGAGCGGTTACTGTTAAATTGCGCAAGCGTCACGGCGAGCAAACATTGGGATCCACCCGATCGTGGCCTTTCCACGCCCCGTTCGTTCCGAAACGAAGGGGATACAACGGTAATGACCATACACCGCACATGGACTCAAATCGGAGCCAATTCGGCTGAGAAACGGAGAGAAACGGGCGATTTTCCAAAATCAACCCATTAACGGGGTTCCCGGGCTCCTACCGGCCCCGAATGACCACCATTCGACGCGAGATCAGCGACTATGGAACGCTGACCAATCTTCCCTTTCTTGTCCGGCTCCTGATTGGCTTGGTTGATGAGTTGAAAGAAGGGGAGGCACCTCTCAGCGGCCCGGGAGAGAAAATGAGCCAGGGTGGCAACGTGTTCGGTGAGGCACTGGGCGTCCCTCACTCGCTCGGGTCGCCGCATTTCCAGCACTGCTCGGATTTGGTCGGGGTTGGCTTCTATTCCTCGATGGGTGACGAGAAAGCCGAGGAACTTCTCTGATTTAACTCCGAACGCACACTTGGCTGGGTTAAGTTTCATGTTGTACCTTCTAAGTGTGGCGAAGGTCTCCACCAAGTCTCCCAAATGTTCGGCGACTTGGAGGCTTTTTACGAGCATATCGTCGATGTAGACCTCCATGTTGCGGCCGATCTACGGGTCGAACATATGGTTGACGAGACGCTGGTACGTTGCTCCTGCGTTCTTCAATCCGAACGGCATGCAAGTGTAGCAATACAGGCCGTGGTCGGTGACGAACGTTGTCTTGTCCTGGTCGGGCTTGTGCATGCTGATCTGGTGGCACCCGGAGTAGGCATCCAAGAAGCTCAGCATTTCGTGCCCGGCCGTCGCGTCGACCAGTTGGTCAATCCGTGGCATGGGGAAGCTATCCTTGGGGGCAGCTTTATTGAGGCCGGTGTAGTCCACGCACATTCGCCACTTTTCATTGCTCTTGGGGACTAGAACCACGTTGGCCACCCAGTCCGGTACTGGGTAGGTCTGAGTAGCCCTGAGCGCAACTTCTCATTCACTTATTCCCTAATGATAGCCTGTCGCTCGGGGTTGCACCGCCTTTGGCGCTGCTGTACTGGGCGGCAGGTAGGGTCCAACCTAAGTTGGTGTGTGATGATCTCCGGCGGGATGTCGGGGAGCTCAGCTTCAGACCATGCGAACACATCCTGGTTGGACGCGAGGAAGCTCGCGTAGGCTTGCTTGTCGTGCTCGGACAGGGTAGCGTCGATCCTCAGCGTTTTGCTTGGGTCGTCCCCTACTTGGATGAGCCTAGTATCATATTCATGATATTGGTTATATTATGAACCATACTTAGTAGTTTGCATATCTTGCACGATTTAATTGTTTATTTTGAACTTATATTAATTTCATGTCAAAACCATATATTTTTATATTAAGTTCATATTTCGAGTGATACATAGACTTGTTTTATTTACGTTTTGATCGTAGTTTTATCACGATCCTTCCTTATCTATAAGTCATTTTCTTAAGTGCATGGCACATATCCCGGTCTGTTGTCATTAGTTACACTTTGCACTTAAGCACACTATCTTGGACTTGTGATCCTCTCCGTTAGATATTCCTTCTACCGGACTAGGTGATCTTGTTTAAAGACCTCTATAAGTCTCCGTGAGCCTGGGATTCCTACTAGGACACCGAACTAGTTGTACCCTTAAAGTCAAGTTGTCTAGAAAGCACTTACACCATCGAGGTTTTCTGGTTTCTGAGTTTCAAACGGTCTATAACTCGACCGCATGATCTTACCTAACAGTCCAGGACTAGACCGCTTGGTTCATGAAACGGTCCAGTAAACGACCGCTTGATTCCTGATTCTGTCTAACCTGAGGTGTGACCTTTGGGGTTGATTTTCTTGAGTTCCTGGATGATCTTAGGATTATCTGGAGTCTAAAATGAGGTTAACAAGTTAAGGCTAAGTTATGAACTTAATGAATGTACCGTTATGCTGCTGGAATGCCACCGTAGCATAATATACCTTAATACTTCTTTGAAATATCATGTCAACTTTGGTACATTCTATACCTTGGTTACTTGGTCATGAAACTTATTATT
The DNA here is from genome assembly GCA_024336825.1 of Amorphophallus titanum. Classification (NCBI taxonomy): domain Eukaryota; kingdom Viridiplantae; phylum Streptophyta; class Magnoliopsida; order Alismatales; family Araceae; genus Amorphophallus; species Amorphophallus titanum. The sequence goes on from JANBPO010009106.1 coordinate 1,678,902, forward strand.
CAGATTTGAATTATTGGCCAAAATTATTATCGTGTGGTGATGCGGGACGGACATGGGAGACCGACTCTATATGATGCGGACCTCAGACTCTACATGCAGACATGACCAGCAACGCACCGATATGAGAGACTTGAGGCCCGACACTAAGAGATCCTAGGGCTATACGTCGCTAATAGAATGCAAGCTCACTCGTCGTCCCTTTAGCGTGAGAAATTTGAGATCTTTACAGATCATCAAAGCTTGCAATATGTGTTTTCTCAAAAGGATTTGAATCTTCGTCAGCACAGATGGATGGAGTATATGAAAGACTATGATTTTACTCTCCCCTATCAGCCTGGTAAAATGAATGTAGTGGCTGATGCATTAAGCAGGAAAGTGCAAATCAGTCATTTGCTAATGTGAGAATGAAAGTTGTGGGAACAGTTTCCTTATCAGAGATTCAGGATGGAAATTCCTCATGATCTGATGGTAGCTGTGTGTGCTAGTCTCGTGATGACTCTAGTTATTTATCAACAGATTAGGGAAGCTCAGCAAGTAAATTCTGAATTATCCCGCATTATATTAGTGCATGATGTGGAGTTTGATGATGAGTTAGTAGTCAGCTTCAGAGGTAGGCTGTATGTTCCAGCTGATGATGTGTTAGGAAATGCCATCTGGTGTGAAGCCCATGGATCTCGTTATGCAATTCATCCCGGCATTACAAAGATGCATCAAAATCTGAAAAGGCAGTTCTGGTGGCCAGGAATGAAAAAGGATGTAGCTGATTTTGTGTCTAAGTGTTTGACATGCCCACAGGTCAAAGCTGAGCATCAAAAGCCTAGAGGAATGCTTCAACCCTTGGAGATTCCGATGTGAAAATGGGATCATGTTACGACTAATTTTGTTGTGGGTTTACCCCGGACTTCACAGGGCTATGATGGAATCTGGCTGTTAGTTGATCGTCTGACTAAGATAGCGACATTATTGCTGATCAAAGTTGCTTGGAGTGTTCAGAAATTGGCAGAGCTTTATGTTGAACAGATAGTGCCATTGCATGGAATTCTGATATCCATTATGTCAGATCGTGACCCAAGATTTACTTCTGGCTTCTGGTACAACTTTCAAAAGGTGTTGGGCATAGAGTTGATCTTCAGTTCAGCGTATCATCCACAATCTGATGGTCAGTCAAAGAGGACTATTCAGACTTTAGAAGATATGCTGCGATCGTGTTGCCTTAAACTAATAATAAAATTATTACAGCATTACGCCTCGTACTGGTGGGGGGTTCGCGGGGTGGGGGTTAAAGAGTTACATCCAAAACTACCTCCACGCAGGGAGGGGCCTTCATCCGGCCAGGCAGGGTGGGGGGAAAACTAAGTTAGAAGCCAAAGTGACGAACTTCGCCGATTCTGCCTATGTTGGAACAGCCTGATAGGGGATTGAAGATGGCACCGTCACGAACTCTGCTGAATTTTGGTGAGGATGAAACTAGTGCCAAAGCTTCCTGGGGTGGCCCAGGAGGACGTACAAATTCTTCGAGAATTTTGTAATGGCGATGGTGACCGGGGCAGGATCTAGACCAGGGTCAACCCGCTCAGGTTATGACTGTGGCCAGACTGATGCTGCTGGAAGACGGGGGAGCCACGAACACTCCCGGGGTCCGTTTAAGGCGGGACCAGAACCGTTGCAATCGTGGGTGAGCCTTCTGCGATACTATACCAACGGGGCTACCAGGCGAGGCCCGAGTAGGGCGCGAGAACCAAAATGGTGGGAGGGGTCGGTTTTGACTCAGGGAAAACTGACCTGCGCACTCCGGGGAGAAAAATTGGAACTTGGTGCTCCGGGGTCCAAATGGCATTCTTCTTCTTCGTGCTGATAGAGGACTTGGAGGAGAATATCCCAGCTCAAGAATCACATCCAAACTCACACAGGAGCAACCGTGGTCGTGCTTTTACTCAGGCTCAGGTTCCCTGGCCGATCTGCACTGCGCAGTCGAGGGAGAATGGCTCTCCCGGGCAGCACAAACGTCGGACGGATGCGAAACCACCTCGCCTGTGAATATCTTTCGACGACCTTTCGAGAGATGTAGAGAACGCCACCTGAGGATGCGTGGTGACACCGGGGCAGGCTCTGCAACTCGACCCTTGCCTGCTGCTTGTGAACTGGGATGAGCAGGGCAGTGATAGGTGATGAGAAATGGGGGTTGATGGGGTGAGAAATGGGGGTGGATGACGGTGGGGGCGAAAAAGCCCGATCCAGAGTGAAGAGAGAATAGCAGAGAGAAGAGCTGAGAGAAATAGGTGAAGTAAGAAGAAGTCTGATATAGCCTGAGAGAGCAGCACAGAGAAAGAAAGAGAAGTAAAAAAAGAAGAAGAAAAGAGTGAGAGCCAGAAAGAGGAATGGAGAGCTTTGCTTGAAGATTTGTTACGTCTTGACTCGTGGATCAAATCCAGAGTCACTGGGCTCATTGAAGCAAAATTCTGATTGTCTTTTATTTACTTGTCTTTTTCGTTTGTTTTTGTCAACTTGTTTGTGTGTTCCTTGATTCTCTGGAATGAGATTGGGAGTCCCTCTGGTGTAGAGGAAGAGAGGTCCGTGACCTCTGGGTGGCTAGTGAGGAGGTGTCACTAGTGTCTTCCCTCCTGGTTTGGAGGAAGAGAGGCTTCGGTCTCTGGTTTCCTCCGATTTGGAGGAAGGGAGGAATGGTCCTCCGAGTTTCAAGTGACTGTGTCACTTGGGTTTCCCTCCGGCGTTGAGGAAGAGAGACTTCGGTCTCTAGTTTGCTAGTGACGGGCTGTGACTAGTGTTCCCTCCAGGTAGGAGGAAGAGAGGAGTCTATTCCTCTGGTCAAGCTATGAGGCAGGAGTTGTTGGCAAGCTGTGGTGCCCAGCGGACTCAAGCTGTGAGGCGCAACAGTGAGGCCACACTCGGTTTGAGTGTGGGGTGGATGTAGGTCGGGAGGACCGAACCACCTAAAAGTTGCTCGTGCTGTGGTTTGTTTGCTTATTCAATTCGCTAGATGCATGCATAGGCCGATCTATTGTGTGTCTAGCTAATGTCTTGAGTTGCTTGCTCTCTATCTGACTCTGGTTTCAAAAGGTCCTAACTATTTTAATGATGCTTGTCCACGTCCAGTGAGCGAACTGATTGTATGCTCAGTGCTTGAGTGAGGTCATCCGCGTTCTTCAGTCACGTTGGAGTCTATGTTGTTCTAATTCTGTATTTCTAAGTGTTAGAGTTTTTTTATTGGGAAAATAGGTTATAAAATTTATCCCTTACGCAAGTTCAACTCTCACATAGTCATTGTGACCCGAAAGGATGGTTAATTTCATGCAAACTCAAATTAATTGTGAGAATGAAGTTAATGATCCAAATTATATAACTTTATTCTTTTAATACTCAAAGATGACATATGTGATGTAAATTATGATATGACATATGATGCTTATCAAGAGGTTCGTGTGCTAATGAACAAGACCATTCCCATGGTGAAGGTTCAATGGAACAAATGTCTAGAATAAGAAGTCACATGAAAAATCGAAGAATTGATGTGAAGGAGGTTCCCAGAACTATTCTAATTGTAAGTAATATGCACCCTCCATGTTTGTATGCAATTGAATTTGGGGACCAAATTCTTTTAAGTGGGAGAGGGTGTAGCACCCTAAATAAAATATAAAAAATAATTAACTCTATTCAATAATAATTTATATTAAAAGGCCAATTAGGAAAAAGCCCAAGAAGGGGCCAACCCATTAAAACCCTTTTTACGCATGAACTAGTTGAGCCAAACCCATCTAAGAACCATTGGCATATTCAATGAGCTTAGGTCGACTCATGCACAAGAGACCTTAGGGTTTTGAATCAAATAGGGATAGCAGCTGGAATTTAGGATAGGAATGGATTGAATAGGTGAAGTTGGAGTTCGATTGGACTTCAACTCCTTAGTAGGATTCGATGGGAAGGATTCCTTATAAATAGGACCGTGCATAAATAGCAGAAGGCTACTACTGTTGCTGCTGTCGAAGAAGGAGATCGTAGGACATCTAATTCCTCGCCTGTGCGTGGTGTTGCTGTTGCGATTGGAGGAGTTCCCTATTCGTGGCAGTCCTCGTCTTCTTCCTTTGTGAGGGATGATCGTCTCCACTTGTCTTCTTCCCCTTCATCTTCCCTGTCTGCTTCGTCCCTGACCTTCCTTCACTCGTAAAAGGTAGGTTATCTCAATCTCAAGCAAAACCCAATTAATAGAAGAAGCATGCAATCATGTTCTTCTCTTGATCACCTTCATGTTCCATGTAGTTTCTTAAGTTTTTATGTAGGATTTAAGGCTTTCTGTTTAAAAAGGAATTCACGACCAGTACAGTAGATGCTATTTAATTGGCGCTTGTTCAGAAGGGCGCTAATTCTTGAATTAGCATCAGCAGGACAGACACTATTTAATAAGCGCCCACTACCCCTGACGCTATTTCCTTCAGTGTAATTAATAAATAATGCATGTTTAAAATTAAATAAGTAAGGAACCTGATATGTAAAAGTTTGCATGAGCATGTTTTTAGGAAAATCTACTACGATTCGATTAATTAAAGTTTTATTTTAATTAAAGAAAATCGGGGTAGATCCGATTAAAATACAACAGATTTTCAGATAAATATTTTATTTAATTTTTTTATCAATTCAAAAATTTTTTCATTTCATTTCATTCATTAATAATTGAAGTAAAGAACCAATATAACCAATATAAATATGGGTGGGGATAAACGGATCCATTTATTTACGATCGAATTATATTTGTTCAATACACCATTGTCAATATGAATTGAATGTTGAAAAAAAAAATCAAATTAATTGAATAAATCAAATAAAGACTTGTGTTGGATTGGCACGACATAAAATAAATAAGAAATGTGAAGAAAAAAATAAGGAAGAAGTGGAGAAAATCTTGGGTTTATTCAATGAATAGAAGTACAATAAGCAAGATTAACTCGTTTTTGTTGGTAAATTTTCAAAGCAAGAAAAGGTGGGTGTGAATAGAAAAAGAAAAGGGCAAATGTTGAGTAAAAAATTATACAAAGCTATATACTACTATATACTAGATACTAGGCACTACCCTTTTGTATTTCATAGATACTAGGCACTACCCTTTTGTATTTCAAAAATCTTTTGATTAATTCAAATAATTAATTCAAAGTTCTTTAGACAATTAATTCCGCTTTCTTAAAAATATCATGAACAGTTCTTGTGGGTTGAGCTCCCTTTTCAAGAAAATATAGAATAGCCGGAACGTTTGAATAAGTTTGATTCTTTATCGGATCATAAAAACCCACTCTCCGAAGATCTCTTCCTTCTCTTCGGGATCGAACATCAATTGCAACGATTCGATAGATGGCTCATTGGGATAGATAAGTAAAGCCCCCCCCCAGAAACGTATAGGAGGTTTTCTCCTCGTACGGCTCAAGCAAGAAAGAATGATTCTAAAATGATTGATTCAATTTGATAAAATTGAAATTTATTTTTCTGAAAATTAATTTATAAATTAATTTATAATTTTATAATTAATATTTAAATTAAATTTAATAAATTTAATATATTTATTTTATTTTAATATATTTTATATTTAATTTTATTATTTATTATTTAATTTAATATATTTATTTATTTAATTTAAAAAATTTAAAATATATAAAAATATAAAATATATATAAATATATATATATATAAATAATATATATATATATAAATAAATATATATATAGAATATGTTAGAATATGTTCTAATATTATTAATTCTAATATTATTAATATTATTATATAAAATATAAAAATATATAAAATATAAAAATATATTAATTATATATTTATATATAAAAAATTAATTTTAATCACATATTTTTATTAAGTATTAAGTATTTTTTATTAAATATTAAGTATTTTTTAAATTTAATTTAGTTAGACAATGTGTAGTTGATAAATAAAGATCGGTTTTTTAGCAAGGTGTGGAATGCATCGTCGTATCAAAAAAATGTGCAACACTGCTGACCAGTCTGCACATTTGCTGTTGCTGTCCGGCCCCACTGCGTCCCCAGTCTGCACATTGCGTCCAGTCTGCACATTTGCTCTGGCCCCACTGCGTCACTGCGTCCAGTTTCACAGTCTGCACATTCCGACGTCCAGTTTCACAGTCTGCACATTCGCTGTTGCTGTCCGGCCCCACTGCGTCCAGTTTCATAGTCTGCACATTTGCTGTTGCTGTCCACTGCGTCCAGTTTCTGTCCAGCCCTCCGGACCTGCACATTTGCTGTTGCTGTCCACTCACTCACATTTCACTGCTGTTCACTGTTGCTGTCCACTCACTCACATTTTTTCGCTCTCCACTTTCCACTGCGTCTAGTTTCTGTCCGGTCAACCAAGTTATGATGATGCACAAATTTTACTTGTTTCTCCTTTAGAACCTTAGTGATTTTAATTAAAATGCTCTCTCCAACACTAGGTTCTTAATAGGAAAAGGTATGGGGAACTTGGTTAACTCTAAGTGTAGACTCTCCCTCACTTATGCAACCTAGACATGGGGTGGCCAAGGTACAACCGGCCCGACGTCCATGTGGGAATCCACGGCTCACGGGGACTTATGGAGGTCCCTGATGTGGTCACCTAGTCGACCCCAAGGAATATGAAGGTGAGAGGCTCACACAACAAGGTGGGAAATGCAACTATGATATGAATATGAATAATCCTATGTGCACCGGAGTGCATGCAAATTTGAGCCTAGAAACTAATGAACAACATGCAAGCAATGGTATATGTATATGCCACACTAGAGGAGGAGATCAGATAGCACCCAAGAATAATAAACACCGTAAAAATTACAGAAATACCAACACTCTCGGGATGCGTACTTGTAACGGGAGAAATGCTCGAATGGAAGACCGCTAGGGAGATAAGACGGTCTATCGCTAGATCACTTTTATGCCAGAAACAACCGGGGGGATGACCGCCAGGGAACCAGATAGTAGAAAACAACAGGGAATAAAATAAGAAATCTGACAAAAAGACAAGGACAACTGGGATGAATAAAGAGCAGCAGGTCAGACAGTAGCTCAGCACGATTGGCAATAGATGTCCCACCATGATCGCCAAAAAATGGAGGTTGTAGATATTTTTATGTGAATGATGTGTGTGTGATCGATGTAAAGTGTATATGGATGATATGACAAAGAATATGGAATGAGCAGATGGTGCACTAACTCAAGCAATCAATAGCATGGAGCAGATGGGCATGTCATCATGGTAGAAATAGAGCAAGGAATAAAGAAAAACACACGCCGGGGAGTGGAGCAAAGGCATAAAATAAAAGCACACACCGTGGGTGTGGAGCAATCTAAAGTAAAGAAATAAAGAGAAGAGATGATTCCTTCTTGTTGGAGCTAACAATCTTGGCCAGGAGAGTACAGAGAGTTTTGTTGAAGGCTTCAGCCAGACCGTTGGCTGGTGGATTGTAGGGAGTTGACGTCCTCCAGTCAATCTTGTATTTTTCTGCCAGCCGGTAGACCTTCTGATTGCGGAAGTGGCTGCCATTGTCTGAGATAATTCGGTCGGGGGTGCCGAACCAGAATATGATATTACGGCGGATAAATCTGGCGACAATCTCCCCGGTAACCACCCTTAAGGCGACAGCTTCTGCCCAGCGGGAGAAATAATTGGTTGCTGCCAAGATGTACTTGCAACCCGTGGACGAGGCGAGCAATGGGCCTACGACATCCGTTCCCCATTGGGCAAAAGGCCAGTTGGGCACCGTAGGGTGCAACGGCACGGGTGGCCTCTTGGGTATCGTGGCGTGCTCCTGGCACTTCTGACATGACTTGGCGTATTTGCAATAGTCATCGAACATCATCGGCCAATAATAGCCAAGCTTTTTATTTCTATTTTCATTTTTGGTCCCGCCTGGTGTGCACCGGCTGCTCCGGCATGCACCTACTTCATGACTCTCTGGGCCTCTTCAATGGACAGGCATCGGAGGAGTACCTTCTGCCTGGCGTCGGCCACAATTCGGAATAGGATCCCATTCCAGAGCTCATAAGAGTCTTTTGTTCTGATTAATCTGATCTTTTCTTCCCTTTGTAGGGGTAATTGCTGGTACTTGAACCACTGCATATAAGGGGCCCTCCAGTCAGGTAGGCTGAGGGCTTCCGCTATGGCAACTTCCAGCTCTTCTTCTTCCTCTAGTTCCTCTTCTATCATGCTAGGCACCTGGCGCTGGCTGATCACTCGGATGTCGAGCGACCCGTCCGGCGGGATTGCTAGCGAGCTCGCCAATTTCGCCAATGCGTTGGCTTGGGCGTCCTCTCCCCTGGCGACATGGCCTATCTCGAGGAGGTAGAACTGCTCCATAAGCCCTTTTGCCTTGGCGTGGTAAGGAATCACTGGCTCAGTAGGGATCCCGTGGAACCCCAACCGAGAACAACGACGGTACGAAAAATAGTAACTACAACAAGAACAACAGTAACAGCAGGAATAGTAAAGTCGGTGGCCGATAAAACCTCAGCTCTACAGCTACTCCTATTGTATCGGAACGGAACCCAACACCCCGATCCCACGGTCGGGGAATAACCAGGACACGAACCGCCCTAGTCACGCTACTAGGAAAATGACACCACGTCACCGTCATGGGGGCCTGTCCTTGCAGACAAGAGCCCACACTGAAACCACGTGGTCTAGAAACACAGTCACGACCTTGCCGCCGTGACCTCAACGCCATCTAGGGAAAGTCCTCAGTGACGCTCACCAGAAACCCCAGACCTCGACTACGGGAACGCTCCCAAAATCACACGTGAAGCCCCGTCTCGCAGACAGGAAACGAAAACCCGGGACACGATAACTCATGTCACATGACTGGAGTACTGTGCAAACCGAACCTCAGTCTGTCAAAACTCGAGTCCGTACCTACCGGTAGACAGGAGCACCTCTCACTAGAAGAATGACCGGATGCGTCCCCTGACGTCTTACACCGCGTCACAATGTTTAGCTACAACGCCCCAAGCGCGAGGCTCAGACACGCACAGTAACCAAAGTACCACAAAACAAGGACTAACTGAGATCACGCTCGTCAGCGTGGGTCCGAACCCTCAGTCTCGTGTGCACACTCAAACCATACGCGCTAGGTCTGTCCTCTAGCTGGTAATTCTCCCACCAGCCCAGACTCGACGGTACGCAGGGGCCCTACAGTAATCAGCCTACTCACCATCTCTCTCAGGTGCGCCACACCAGTGCTCTCAGTGGGCCGACACACGCGTGCCGTGAAAGCTACGACTAGTGGATGGGTCACCAGAAGAACAGACTCTCAAGTCACGAAAAATGACTCCGGAGGTAGACAAATACAAGGATCACTCCTCGCACAACACCGACTCATGGAGACGTAAATCGAAAATGGTTCGACTGCCGAGATCGCTGCACTCGAGGAGCGACTTGCAGGGGCAGTAGTGCGAGCTGAGGCGGCGGAGCACGACCTTACTGAGTAGGTAAGCATTTAAGTGATGTTTAAGCTTATTTAAACAATGATGGCATTGGATCATAAAACTGATAATGGTGAGTATTGCAGGTGGCAGAGCTACAGGAGGCGCTTGCTCGGGCTACTCGTGCTGATGCCGAGCTGGAGGACCGTGATCGACGGATCGCGAAGTTGGAGGAGGAGGAGAGACGTCGGCAGACAGAGGTGAGTAACATTCGTGCCTCTCTCTTTTCCAAAAATGTCTTATACAATGATGCCTATAAGTCATGTTGAATGATGCAGGCTACCGAGTTACAGGACGCTCTCACTCGGGCTACGTTAGCTGGCACCGAGCTTGCGATTCGTGACCAGCGAGTTGCAGAGTTGGAGGAGGCTGAGAGGAGGCACAGAGAGGCCGAGGCGCTTTCTCAGGATGTGATAGAGCTGTGGATCCTCCTCGAGGTGGAGAGGAGAGATCGGGTGAGAGAGAGAGAGGAGCGGCTGGAGCGAGAGCGAGAGCTATCTGAGTTGAGACTCCATCTAGGGGCAGTCGAGGAGCGTGCCAGAGCAGCAGAGGCAGGCTACCAGAGAGGCTGGGAGTGAGCACGAGCTGAGGGGTGACCCAGTGCCTATTCCAACACGAGCTTCTTGGCGGGTTCCTCTACTCGACAGAGGAATGAGGTGGTAGAGCGAGCTCGGGCTGGGAGGTCGACAGCTTCTCAAGGGTCGATGGGACCCCCACGGGTTCCTCCTAGAGATAGGGGTGAGGCCGAGAGTACCGAGTGGCCAGAGGAGAGTGGTGGTAAGAGTTAGAGAGATCGTTGTACGCCACCTTCTCACCTTTGTATACAGATATTTATGCATATATATATATATGAGATTTTGATGTTACCTGAGTTGCTCCTTTTGATTGCTCTTGTGTATTTGCACATTTCCTGTTCCTGTCTTCGAATCCATGGAAAAAGCATAAAGAAAGAGTAACCTACTGGTTCCAGGAGCATCAAACCCAGTATTGGCAAGAAGAGGCCTATTAGTGGGTCTGGATCGTGGAAAGGCAAGATGCCAAAGCATGAAGACAAGAAGCCTGGCCCTATTGTTTCATTCAAGGGCGTGTGCAAGTATTGTGATCTTCCTGGTCACAAGATGGAGGAGTGCTGGCGCAAGCTGGGCGCCTGTTTGCGATGTGGAAGTAGGGAGCACTATATCCCTTACTATCCTCTTTTATCTGAGCAAGCTACCCCAGTGAAACAACAAGACATCAAGAAGTAGCAAGGCAAGCTCCAAGCTATACATGCAGACGAAGCAGGAACCGTTAAGGATGGTGGACTTGTCAAAGGTACTCTTATTATACTCGACAAGTCAGCATTTGTTCTTTTTGATAATGGTGCCACACATTCATTCATTTCTCAAAGATTTGCTAAGTCTTTAGCTATGAAGCCTTTTTTGATGAATTCTCCATTAGAGATATCGACACCTATTGGTTCTAGATCGACAATTCAGTATTTCTATCCTTCTAGTAAGGTTATCATTGATGAACAGAATTTACCAGATGATTTAGTATGCATGGACATGAAGGATTATGACATAATCCTAGGAGCAGATTGGTTGGCTGAATATGAGGCCAATGTTCACTGCAGTTCTAGCTCTATGTCTTTTACTAGGCACCCTGGACTTTCTTTTATGAGAATTAGACACCATAACTTCGTATCACTTATCTCGGCTCTTCGAGCTGATAAGCTGATGAGACGACGATGCGAGGCTTTTCTAGCCTTTGTCTATGCTACCCCTGAGTAGCAGATTGAGATTAAGGACATTTCTGTTGTCTGAGATTTTCCTGATGTCTTTCCAGAGGAACTACTAGGACTTCCGCCTGAGCGGGAAGTTATCTTTTCTATTGATATTATTCTCGGCACATCTCCTATTTCCAAAGCTCCTTATCGTATGTCTCCTGCAGAGCGTGGACTTTCCGTCACCTTCTACCTGCATTTTTTTGGAAGCTGAAATACTACTATTCACTGAAAGGTTCTGTGGATCGTTACCTTCTTGTTGGAAAAATGAGGCTGATGAAATTTTCTACTGTCAGCTGATCCTTGTTTGGACATTCTGCTGATTGGTATTGCTGAGCTGATAACCAGCGAGTTTCTTTGCTTGCTTTTGTTTTAGTATAGCTTAATAAAGCGCCATTTTAGGTGCTTAAACATGAGATGCTAATCTTCTCGTCCTTCTCAATTTTGCAGAAGGAGGAACTGCATATAATCATGGACTTATTACAGTTGGCTGAGCAGCATGCCAGGACGCTGCTGATCTATCATCGTTGGGATGTTGATAGGATTTTTGCAATACTTGTAGAGAAGGGGAAGGACCGGTTATTTTCAGAAGCTGGAGTGACTGTATCGGAGACTAGGGATCTTGCTTTGTCAGTGCCCTTATCCCCAGTGACTTGCGATATATGTTTCGAGGATGTTAATCCCGCTAATGTTACGAAGATGGATTGTGGACACTGTTACTGTAACGATTGTAAGTCTTCTTATTTGTTTGATATTTCCTGTTTTTGTGCAATACAATTCATCATTATAAATCATAAGCTGTGTTCCATTAGTTTACGGTTAGATGTACTATCTGATCCAAGATACAACGTTTTTGTGCAATACAATTCAAAAATGCCATCATGGTTAACTGCCGTTGATGTGGACATGATTATTCCACAAAGATTTGAAGATTCCCGTTAGTTAGTCGTCTGTTGGTCACGGAATTTATTTTTCACGTGGGAAAAATAGAGGACACACATTTTGAAAAAATGTGCGGTTATGCTCTTTTTGAATAGAAGCATTCCCCTGTTACAGAGGGTAATTCCGTGGGTGCGCATCGTATCAGACGATTTGGGTTCTGGTGCTGGACCTCTCCCCACTGACCGGAGTCAGTGTTGATTTACATCGGTCTAACGTCCGAACACCTTTGTTTAACTAGCGTGATTCCTGTCTGGATTTTATCTCAGTTATCTTTCCTTTTCCAGCTCTTACGCTGTGTTGCTCTTCCGATCCCCTCATTGTCCGTGGATTGTGTCCCCAATGAGGTTGGTCGTGTTTCCTTTTTCCCTTATTTTAGCTCTCCAGACATGTCTCATCCTTATCAGCCGTTCCGGGTGGTCAGTTTAATATTTTCGGGAGAATTCTTGTCGCTTGTTGGTTGTAACGAGTGTCTTTTGCCTTAATATCCACTTTTCAGTTCTCTCCGCTTCATCTCTGCTTCATCTCCATTTCACGTCGCTATCGCTTTCTCTCCATCTTCTTTCCATTTCACCTCCATGTCATTTTTGCTCGTTCCTTTGTAAAGCGGACATCAAGAAGGGGCATCTGTTGACACCCACTTTTAGCCCGCAAGTTACATCGTTTCTCTTATTCATCAATTTTGATGTCTTGAATTAACCATTATTTTGGAGCCTTTCATGGATAGATTTCGAGCTCATTTCATTGTTCCATTCCCTTTGAGACTTAGAGATCATGATTTCTTAGAGCCTTGGGACTTATTTTATTGGCTTTCGGCCTTCCAAGTCGACTTACGGCCCATTTAAGTTGACTTCCCTCAAGCACTTAGCCCCTTTCACTACGTAGTCTTGAAAATGGTCCTTTTTCATCTCCTTCCATTCCTCTATTCAGTAAGTACCCTTCACCAAAGTTGTTTGATTTTTAAAGCACTACAATTTCTTCTTCTACACCATTGGCCAGTTCTCTACTGATTTCAAGTTATTCACATTTTTCTGGTGTGCTATGCTGTTCACCTGCATCTTGATATTTTTCCTCTCTATTCTAGCCCCATTTTCTCCCTCTTCTGGTCATCTTTTCATCTTGTGCTCTTCATAAAAGTTGTTCATTTTTCAGTTATATATAATTTCTCTTTCTATTAGTTTTGCTAGTTCTACACCATTTTTGAGATATACTCTGATTTCCAAAGTCACACGAGCTTGAAAGTCACCATTGGGAGTCACAGATCTCGACTGGGAAGTCTTCCCCACGCCCCGAGCGTGGAGGTACACCCGCCCCCTTTGTTTGTCGCTTTGCTAGCTAGTATATACTCTAGAAGCCACTACATGTGAGTAGGTTACTTCCCTAGCCTTATCTTATTGTGTCACAGTTGTGAGTTGAGAGAGCGTGACCCGTCCCGTGACTCACTCTAAGCACGAGAGTAAGCTGACCACTCGAGACTCAAAGATGGTTTCGCAACTGTGTTGATCGACACGTTTCCCTCACAGGGGGCGACTGTGAGTGAGTACTTCTATTTGGGGCACGTTCGCCTCTTCAGAAACCCTATTAGTTGTCAAGTCTTGTGTGTCATTACTGGTCACGTCGTCCAAAGAGTCGCATCATCACTTAGAGTCTCAGTTCCGAGTCGAGTCCCATAGTCGTCCCGCATCATTTTTCGTTTGACCACTAAGTCCGTGCATGTCTTTTGGAAGAACACCAAACTCCGTGCATCTTTTCTTTTGGACTGAATAATGTCCGTGCACGTTTTCAATAAAGTCCGTGCAAGTTTTCAATATAAGTCGGTGCATACTTGCTTTATATATGCACTATAAAGTCTGTGCTTTCCATGAAGTTGTGCCACTGTTATAACATGACTGTGTAATCCCCCGGTCAGCCATATGGTCGAGCGTCTACTGAACAATCTGTAAATCATGGAACCCAAGGTACCATGTCAAGGGCACGTGATCCAAGGACGTTCCTAATTCACAGATGCTACCACGTGGACTCTTATTCATCCTGATTCTGACAAATGGCATGATGCTCCTGAAGCTTCTAGGTAGGAGTGTTTCCTCCACACGCCCAAGGCATGAGCGTGCATCCTCAAACTGAAGGAGTATATAAAGGATCTTTCTGCAATTTAAGAAAATATCTCTCCACAAGAAGAAAAGATGCTAACAGGAGCAGCAGGGATTCTTTTGGGTTTTGGCCGATTGGGTTTTGCATCATATTGTCCTTTGTCTAATGTCAAGTCCACATTATTTTGATTGGACTTCTTGTCAAAGTTGACTTCTCACCTACCACCCCAGCTGGTATGTGGCTAGGTAGGGAACAAGGATTGCCACGTTTCCAGCAAAGTAGAGGGAACTCTGCTAAACATTTATCTCCTGTCAGAAGAGTCATTCCAGCGGCTCTTTTAAGTGAAGCGGATCCTCCAAATCGGTTTACGGATGTAGGAGAATGGGTGCTAGCGGTTCTAGATCCATTCTGGAAGAATCCAAATGTGTCGACACTTTTTAGGCAGGGTGTCGACACGTAGCATGAGTAGCATGGACCTTATAGAGCAATGCACGGACTAGCACCGACTTCATCTTGCATTGGCTTGAGTGTGCACAGACCTCATGGCAGACTTGCACGGACTTTGTCTTGTGCTCGCTAGAGTTTGCACCGAATTCATAGCAAGTGTGCACGGACTTTGTAGAAGACGTGCACCGACCTTGCTAGCATGGCTATGGAAGTTTCACCGAGGCAGGACATGCATCGACTTCATGGCAGATGTGCACGGACCTTGTCTTGCACTGGCTCGAGTGTGCACAGACCTTGTAGCAAATGTGCATGGACCTTGTTGTAGATGTGCACCGACCTATCTTGCACTAGCTAATGTGCACGGACCTTGTCGTAGATGTGCACTGACCTATCTTGTGCTAGCTGATGTGCACAGACCTTGCCATAGATGTGCACTAACCTTTCTATAGATGTGCACTGACCTTGGAGACGATGTGCACAGTCCTTGCTTAGTTCTTGAACTCGACGTGTCGGGACAAGCAGCATGCAGCTTGAGCCAAGGTGTCGAGACATTTGACACAGGAGGTCGACACCTTGCAGATCCATAGCCCAAACAGAGATGGCTTCGTTGGGGTTTCTTCATGGGGTGTCAACACGTTGAGGGGATGTGCCGACACACTTGGGTGTTTTTTCTAAAAAGTGTTAAGCCAAATTTGTTAGGTATTTGTCAAGGGTTTAATAATAATACCTTCCTCGTGACGGAACCACTAGACGTAGCCCTTAGACTTTCCGTGTCGACCCACCTGGGAGTGGTGGAGGGGCGATCCTATCGATCGATTTTTAAGCTAGTTACCGTGGACCTCCGGCTCTTTACTATAGCGTCCTATAGGGGGGGGACTAGCTAGAGGCCTGGTTCTAGGTAGGGGTCAGTGTGTGCACACGTGGTCAGAGGCCTGGACTGACACTGACGAGTGTCACTCTGACTAGTTCTTGGTTCGGTACTACTTACGCCTCTCGCTTGGTGCCAATGCTCGCGAGTTGCTTGAGACACAGTGTAAGCCGTCAGTGGGCACATTTGGTCTCTACCTTCTAGTGGGTTTTCCTCTTCTGTCTCCTGTCACTTGGTCAGGGGGAATTATTCTATTGGTAGATGTAGCTTCAGACGCTAGCATACATTTTTAAATTCTCATATAATTTGCTATTTGAACTGCTAGTAAGGTTTTACAGCTTTGCTACACTATGTTTGATTATGCCAATGTATCTTTATTATGTAAATGCACGCTCTAATTGCCTTACATTTGCATGCTTACTTGCTTAGTGCGATGTAGGGATCCATGTGACCCCTACTGAGTCTGGCTATGACTCACCCTTCTTCTTTTTAGGTGAGCAGTCACAACCTCCCGCCGGTGGTTCCAGCGTATTTGGGGATCGAGTTTAGCATGCCAGTAGTAGTTCGACGGCCCTTTTGGTTCTTTATCGGGGTATGCCCCTAGTAGTTGTACTTTCTTGTGATGGGACTTGTACTCTTGTAACTCTGGACTATTCTATATACTGTTTATCACTCTGATATGTTGAAATTACTTCCGCATGAATTTTTAATCTATCATGCTAATCAATATTACGTGCATTAATTCCAATTAGCTATGCATCTCCTCGACAAACCCTTCTAACCCTTTAGGGGCCTCACCAGCCTCTTGGGTGGCTTCCCCACTTATTGATATCAGTCCATTGATTTTATCGGTATATCGGTATCTCCATAGCCATCAAGCACCATTCCCTTGCATTGCAGCCCCCCCCCCTCTTGCTTCATTGGCCACCACAAGTTGCAGCTCTGGTAGCAGGTCGTAGGCAGACATCCAGGGCCCTGAAGATTGCAGCTTCTCTTGTACTTTCCCAACTCTTCTGGTGGAACATCATACACCACTGGAAAGGTCGTCCAGAGGGCTTTCCAAGGCGGTGGTTTCATCTTCATCCGAGCTCGGAGCTGTCCGCAAGAGCAAATCTCCCCCGATTGTGCAAGAGCTCTCAGACAGAGAACTAGAGCCCTAGAAAAGCTCCCACCACGACCACTCCTTGGTAGATCTGGACGTGAAACTTGGCTGAGAGCAACTTCTACCAGTCCTCTATCATCCCCAATAAGCGTAACGAGATTCAGACCCCGGCATCAGAAGTTACGAATTTTCTACTGAAGTCGCGCCAGGTTGGTTCCTCTGTTCCTGAACGGACCCACCTCCACTCTTCTGGCAAGTACGATCAACCCCGACGTCCTCTGAGGTTGCCGTCAGTCCCATCTGGAAGAAGACTTGTCTGCGGTCGTCACGGTACCAGCCCCGCCTCCATCCGCATTCAGAACTGCCTGTGGCACCTCCATCTTCCAGTAGCAACACTCTGGGAGTAGTCAGTACCAGTGCTGTCCGGCCCTGTTCCAAGACCTGCACCAGCCAGCGACCATATCAAGGTTGTTCCAAAAAATTTGAGCGTCTTCCTAGGCCAGATTGGAGTGTCTTGGCTCTGGTCTCGATCCATTTGGAGTTCAGGAGTGTCTGGGGTGGCGTACTCTTCGACCGACTGTCCTGCGATTCCAGAAGCAGGCAGCACCGATGAGGAGTACGACCATCTAGTTTCTCGCTCCGTCCCCTCCCCTCGCTTGGCCGGCTGAAGGCCGCTCCCTGCGTGGAGGTAGTTTTGGATGTAATCACTTAACCCCCACCCCAAGATCCTCCTCCTGCATGAGGCGTAGTGTTGTAGCTTTCCTTTATTTTCAGGTCAAGCGCCATCACCGCGGCGTGCGGGTGCGTACCCGCGCCTCCCCGCTCGCCCTCGTCTCCGAGTGGGATCAGTGTTTTCACATCGGTCTGGTAAGCATCTATTACCCCTTGGCTGGTTACCGCTTTGCTGATTTTGTATGGTCTTGAATGCCCGTCGGACGGTGAGCCGAGAGCCCGAACTTGCACACAACTTCTAGTGTGCCCATCACGGCAAGCGAGAGAGTGCCACCCCAAACCCACGCCCCCGGCGTGCCGGCCCCCACTCAAGTTGGGAATCCCAGACCCTTAGGGGTCAGCCTAAGCCAGCCAAGACCCTTTGAACAATTGGGTTCCGCCTTGGACCCTCGCCATCATCGCCCGGTCACCTTCGGGGGATCGTGTGCGCCGTGAGAGCAACCGTACGCGTGAGTACGTGATCTTCTTTATATGCTTGCTAGTCTAGGTTCTAGGGTTGTCATTGCATCCAACTACATCATAGGACTGTGCCACATCACGTAAACCAGGAAAGTGCCTCGCTACAAGATCCGTCACATCGTAACTGACGTAAGGCTACGACTAGTGAAGGCTCACAAGACACAGAGACTCAAAACATGGGTGTTGAAGTACAGACAGGCTAATCATGCACTGTCACCCGTACTACAAAGCACCAATGGCAGCAGAGCCACTACCGACAGACTCAGGATAAGGCAACTAGACCTGCTAGCAAAATGATCCTCGAGTCACTAGACTCTAGGCCAAGATCGTTGCTCATAGCGGAACAAGCTGCCAATCGGTCTAATCCTAAGCCAGAGAAAATGCCAAGGTCGAAGGAAACAACATGCGAAAACCTGAGGGAACACCGAGGTCCCTCAGCACACCTGGACACGTAGAACGAGGTAAGGTGATACCTCACTGCAGTCAGAAACATGTCTTGAACTGGACAAGACTGTCGAGACACACAAGGTTACCTGCCAACCACTGGGTGACCACAGGTTAACTGGAACCAGACAATGACAACTCTACAGTCGGAAAGAGAATCCTACCACAAGCACGAAGACTCTTGTCTGCCTTATAACGTAGTCTTAGCCCTCATAGGATGTCAAGAGACACCCACGGGAAAACTGGTAGACCACAAGGACAAGCCAAGACAAACGAAAAACCGGAATGATGGAAGATGACACTGGCAGTCCTAGATCAAGTCGTTAGGAAATCATGGCAGTCAGGGAGTAGACTGCACATAGTCGGCCTAAAATCGACCAATCTATAGAACCACCGACAGACAGACACAGCCCTAAAATAGGGACCTAAGATAGACGGACACGGGACAGCCATTACGGCCAAGAAACAAGATGACAAACTCGATAAGATGGGCGGTCACATAGTGGCCGCTCAAGGGGATGAAGGGTCCATCCTAGGCCGCTCAAAGGGGGGTGAACGGTTGGGGACCAACCGTACGACGGACAGACCCCTAATGGCTAAAGAGGATGGGCGGCTAGGGCAAGACTGTCCAAGGGGATCAGCGGTCAAGGTCTGGCCGCTCAAGCCCATCGACCCACAACAGTTCCTGGTCAGAATGGTTTTGACCAAACCGCCTAACGAAACTGACATACTATAGTGCCAGTCAAAACGGTCTTGACCGGACCGCCAAATGCGACCGACACGTAATAGTTGACCAAGGGTCAACAGGGATGAACGGTCAGATCCTGGCCGCACATCCCAATGGGAAGACGAGTGGCTAGAGACTGGCCGCCCACGAGGGGATAGGCGGTCCACACCTGGCCGCCCATACCGTGAGTGGTCTAACGATAGACCACCCAGCCTCAAAATCGGACGGAGATGAACGGTCCATGTCTGTCCACTCAAGGGGATGAACGGCACCTGGTTCGATCGTCCAACAGTGACGACGAGCAAACCGTGGGGTTGGCCCAATCTTGGCCTTCCCACGCCCCATTCATGCCGAAATGAAGGGGATACAACCATGGACACACACACAATCACATGGACTCCGATTGGAGTCAAAACGACGCAAGAATCACAAGAAATAGGCGATTCTAACGAAATCACCCAAACGGAGTCACCAGACTTCCCGGGCTCCCCATGGTCAAATGGGACCGCCAATCGATGCGAAACTGCTATCAATGGAACGCTGACCAGTAGGAATTATATCTCAAGTACAAGCTTGCTTAAAGTAATTACATGTTATATGAATGCAAGTATAGCTATGCATGCACGCATGAAAATGATAGTAGAGAGAGTATTGCAAGAGATAAATGAACTAGCAAGATTTCAAGCTTTCATGTAGACTATATATATATCAAGAGGGTCAAGCATGTGAACACATCAAGTCATGTCATGTGAATTGGCTATCATGTTATCAAGCCAGTAAATATCCATTCTGGACTACGTAAGTCATGTCATGTCAAGTCAAGTACGAGTTGTGGAATGTCAATCTAGCAAGTCATGCACTTCAGTGTAATGCCACACCGTGATCAATATAGCTCCCATAGACACAAGTACTTTTCGGTGCTCCTCCCAGGACCCGATCGGGCCCTATATGCATAAGCATTGAGTCATGTTTATTTTTGACATCCACTAAAGTTATAGCCAATATAGTGTTCCAAGGAATGAACCATTGTAGGATGATAAGATAGATCTCACGAATGTAACAATTCAAGGGTTGAACTTTGAACAAGAAGTACATATCATAAAATCCTCAAAAATTGAGACATGTCGAGAAACCAGGTAAATGGCACCCACTCAGTCGCCATGATTTACAGAAACAACATCGATTTTCATGGTCGCCTATTCCTATCAACAATATAGGTTGGATGAAAATAGCGCCCACACTTAGGTCGCTATTCAAGGAATAATAGCACTTGGCCAGTCGCCAATTCCTTCTGGTGCCTAGGTCAGTGTCACCAATCTACTGATAGAGAGAAAATTTCTCAGAGAAGCTAGAAACAGCGTTCCCTGAGGGCTGGTTACCATGCTTCCTTAAAGTAACATGGCATTTATCAAGGATCATAGGTTTTAATAGTACAACTTGCTCGGCGGCCTTGAGGGAATCTAAGGCTTCGCGTAGACTTACGGAGGTCTCTATGATGAAATCACCAGTCCGAAGGAAGGAATATCCCGCGGAGGGTTCAAACATCACCGAGAAAGATTTGTGAGAGAAAATTGCATTAAGAGAGTGATTCTCTTCCTTCCTTTGGGTGTGATGCCCTAGGCCAAATCCTGTGACGAGATTTATTTGGGCGTGCGACTTGCCCCTCTATCCTCCCTATCCCCTTTGAATATGGTTCCACAATAATTCTCAGTGAAGCTTCTACGAGTTAGGAAGAATTTGGCGGTGGTTTCGCGTCGATCAGAGCTTTGGATCATCGGCAACAATTCGTCTCGTGAAGTCACGCAGATCTGCCCGAGCTTGCTGTCTAGATCTGGAGTTTCCTGATCCAGAATTTCTACAGATCGACTCCCATGCTATCTGGATCTTCCTTTCGGAGTGACCGTAGGATTGTGAGCCCTCCTCGCGTTGCCGCCAGGCTCGTGCCGATCCGAGATCTGTGCTGATCGTGGCAGAGATTCTCGTGGGACTGCACCGACCACCCTGTGCAGATCCGGCCCAGAAGAAAAGGCGATTTTCAGAAGCTGCCCCGCCCTCCCCTTTGCAGATCTGACCAAACCCCTTGGTCAGATCCTTCCTCTTGACATCGCCGATGATCTTCAACAAATGGCGCCTCGTTCTGACACCGGGAGATATTTTTTCCAGTAATTGATTGTCTTTCTCTATAGTTCTGTGTGCGCCAAACCAGAGGCTGACAACTGTTACTGCTGCGCCCAGATCGGGACAGATCTGATCGCGCCCTTTGGATTAGAGAAACTTCATCCTGTCACCGACGTTCTCCAACAAATGGCACTCCGATCGGGCGTTGGATCTTAGCGTACCGGCCTCCGTAAGATCGCTATGCAGTGTGACCAGCGTGGGCAAAACCAAGTCAGCTTCCACTCGACTCACCCGATCGGCTCCGACTCACTTCCCTCGCCTTTTGCGAGTGCGGCCCATCAACCCAGATTCCAGCAACCTCAAAATTACATTTGTATCCCTTTATCTCCCTACATGGAGTGGACATTAGGTTCTGAAATTGTACAAGTATTATTTGTGTGTATAGGGGTTTTTCCCAAAGGAAAAGAAATACAATAAAGGGGAGAAATGAATACAGTGGTGGGGGAGGGATCTCTCTTCTCTCACACTCACTCTCCTCTCTTCATCTCCAAGACGCAGGGAGAGGAAACGACGCTTCTCCTCTTTTCTTTAGCCTAGAACCCTGGAACCATCGAACATTGGGATCCCCTCCGCTCTTTAACCGCCCGGTGGCAACTAGACTCTTCTCCACTCTTTTCCCCCTCTTTTTTTTTAAGTGGAGTCTCCTTCACATCTTTATATCAACTGAGATGGGGGAGAAGCCCCCGAAGCCAAAAGCACCTCTCTATTTTTTCTTCTCTTTCTCCCCGCCCGAAGATAGTTGAGTGGCCTACGGTGTGAGGCATTGATAGAGTAGGGGTGGTGCCATCTCGAGATTGGGTGACGGTGACCGGTGGAGATGCGATGGTCAGTGCGGAGCTCGAAGACTTCCATTCTTGGAGTGCAGGTGGTTGCCCACCGGTCTAATGCAAGAGGTTTACCCATTTCAAACAAACCATCACCAGTCTATTCATGGAAAATAGGGGACCGACCTTCGGATGGGATGCTTTGGGTTAAACCGGCGCGGGGGTTGTGCGTGCCGGATTAGCAGCATAGAGGGGGGCATGCCGGATTGGCAAGAGAATGCATGGGCACGTCGATCTAGGAAATGAAGAGGGGCACACTGGTTTATGACTTCCCATGGGCGCGCCGGTTTAAGTCTTAGAGGGGGCGCGTCAGTTTAACTATAGGCTGCGTCAGTTTAAGGGTTAAGAGACTTTGTCCCGGCTTCGTGGCAGTTCGGGCGAACACTTGTGCTCCCGGAATGCTTCAGTTGCAATGCACCGCCTCCGAGGTGTTTAATTTGAAGCCTCTAATTCCCAGTCCGGGGCTTTGCATGATTTCTGGCGCATGCGGAACCCATGTTTGAATTCTCGAGTCTCTTCTGATTCGGCCTTCGGCATAGCCAGCTGGGGAACCGGGGATAGCTTTTCGTAGCACCAGACGAAGCCTGCTGGTCAAATCGCTTCTTGAATCTCTTCTTATTCTTGAATCTTCTAAACTGGGACTTACCAGAAGAAGCAACACCACTAGCTGCTGGAGTGGTAGAAGGAAAACCTAGAACAGGAGGCGGATAGCCCGAAGGAAGTTGAACTATCGGCTGAACCGACACTGCCTAAGAAGGAACCAGGGATCTCGCCAAATCCAATTCCAACGCTGTTGCGGCCTAGTATACTTCATTCATATTGGTCACATGGGCAACAATCAGTGGCTACCTCAACTCAGCACGGAGGCCACGAAGAAACTGCTCTATCTTCAATGCCTCATTTGCAAGCACATGGGGCACATAACGGCCCAATTCCATAAACCTGTTTCGATATTCACGCACCAACATTTCTCCTTGGATAAGCTGTAAGAACTGATGTATTTTATCCATTCGGAGATAAGTCAGGCTGAAGGTGAGTTCGAAGGTGGCGACGATCTCAACCCACGAAATATTCCAGAGCGGGCGAGATTGGAACGAAATTTCCCATTCTGTATTCCACCATGTCAGCGCCGCGCCCTGGAATTGAAAAGTGCCAAGCATCACCTTTTCATCTGCCACGCATTCCATGGAGTGAAACACGTGCTCGGTCACATCCAACCATACTCTGGCGGCATCCGGATCGGTCTGGCCTTCAAAAGTTAGCGGAAGAAATAGCAAAAATTCCTTCAATGCACATCCGCAACTCCCAGGCGCATCCTCTTGAGCTGGAATCATGGGAGCCAGAGTAGGAACATCCTGAGGAGCACTGCTCACTTCCTGAGGGACCGGGACTCTCCGACGGTGAGGCGGCATCTTGAAATGACTAGCAAACAGATAATAGATAGGAAAATTCATTAATCATACGGGAAACATCCTAAGCCAGCAGTAGATGGCATAATTGGACTAATTCTGGACAATAGCTATGCAATTTTAATTCCTTACACGATTCCTCAACACCGCTCTGATACCAACTGTAGAAACTAATCAGCATAAAGAGAGGCTCGAATCTTTTAAAATGTAAAACATAGATTCCAACCATTAAAACGAAGTTAAAAACGAACCTTTCCTGTGGGAAGTAGTGAACATGCATGCAGGCGTACGTGTCTCTGGAGTCTGAACCGGAAAGCTGCTGCTGCAGCATTAATCCATGTCGCCTGGCATTGTGGATTGGGTGGAGCTGGTGTTTCATGCGGACTAACACAAATTTCTGCTGCATGTGATGGTAAAAGAAGGGCAAGGCAGGTTGTGGCTTCTATCTAGCAGGGATTCTGCCGTCTGTTGCTGCAGCGGAGAAGATTGATATGTTTTCATGGCAAGGAGACTGGAGAGTTTGAACAAGAAGTTCCTCGCAAGCTGCTACTGTATGCTCCTTCACAGAGGGGCTTCATGCACCGGGTTCTGTAATATCTGTTGGTAGTAATTTAGTGTGCGGCTGAGTGGATGTCCAAGGCAAGGGAGGAGCAGGCTGTTTGTTGCATGCGGGGGAAGAAAAAGGATGCAACAGTTGGAACCTTTGAATGAATGTGATTTAACATAACCACTGCATGGAGCCTTTAAACAATTTGCGGCTTCTAATTTCCTGCCGAGGAGGGAGTAGAGTCTAAGAATTAAAGGAGTGTGGTCGATAATGGAATGCCCAGAAAGTGTTTAATTAATAGAGTCATTATAATTAAGAGATCGATTGGCTACCGCATTAATCTAGAGGTGTTAACGAAGGTATGCATGGCCGCCGGCGGGAGCCATGGATGGCCCTGGGGGGGTCCTCTGTGGCCCCCTTGGCGCCTTTACCATCGTCCATTCCTTCTCCTTTTCTACCCGTTAAGTCTCCTGCTTTGACCAGAACATTTGCTGAAGTTTTATCTTCTTCCATGACGCCTCCGACTATGCCTGGGATTGTTCACAGCCTGACAACGGTGAACCTGCCGTTTTCTTCAGCAAAGAGGAGAAATCTTCATCTTTGCAACCTTTTTCTTTCTCCATTGTTAGCTCTTCCAGCCTTCTCTAGTATTCACTTTCATCAGGGCCGGCCAAGCCTGTGTGTACCGCCACGTGGTAAGATGCTAACTAGATTTCGATGGGGATGACGACTTCCACTCCGTAGATGAGGTAGAACAGTGAACATCCCGTGGTGGTTTTGTAGACCGTCCGGTAGGCCCATAATGCCCCAGAGACCTTTTCACCCCAGTCACGTTTCCGGTGGCTAACAATCTTAGCTAGGAGTTTGCCGAGGGTTTTGTTGATGGCCTCGGCCAAACTGTTGGCCTGTGGATTGTAGACCAAAGAAGTTCTCCAGTCAATGTGGAGCTTGGCTACCAACTAGTATACGGCCTTGTTCTTGAATGGCGTCCTGTTGTCAGAGACTATGCGACTGGGAGTGCCGAATCGGTAGATGATGTTATGCTGGATGAACCTGACAACCACCTCGCCGATGACTTCCCGTAGATGAAGGGCTTCCGCCCAATGAGAGAAGTAGTCAGTGGCGGCCAGAATGTACTTGTAGCCTTTAGAAGATGGTGGGAAAGGCCCTGCGATGTCCATACCCCACTCGACGAATGGCCAAGTAGGGACTGTAGGACGTAGTGGGTTAGGAGGCCTTCTAGGTACTAGGCCGAAGGCATGGCATTGATGGCACGTGCGAGCATACTAGATGCAGTCTGCGTACATGGTAGGCTAATAGAAGCCTTTGAGCTTGATGTTGTGCTTCATTCTGTCTCTGGCTTGATGTGCGCCGCACAGCCTAGAATGAACCTCGCACATAATGGCTCGAGCCTCTGCTGGGGAGACACATCTCAAGAGAATGGGCTTGTCCTTCTCATGGATGAGCCGATACAGGGAATCGCCAATCAACTCATATGATGTTTCCTGGAGAAGTAGTCAGACACTTTGAGCCCGGTCAGGGGGGAGCAATCCCTTCTTGAGTCTGATAATGGGGTCACGCCAATCTTCTTCTTTTGGGGGGAGTGTCCTGGTCAAAGCCTTGGACCTCATAAACTTGGGTGTGACTCCCTGGGTGCTGTCCTGTGACGGGACAGAAGTAGGTCATGAGACTCGACCCTGTATCCCCTTCTTACTTCTATCTTCTTCTTCCACAAAAAATACTTGTGATACCTCTGTGAGTTAGCAAGAGTTCAGCGCTAGTTTCGCATCAATCGGATTCGTGAGCGACGGCAACAATTCCTCTCGTGAAGGCGCGCAGATCTATCTCAGGTTGCTATCCAGATCTAAAGGTGACTGTAACTTAATTTCTCCAACCCAACCCCGATGCCATCTGAAGTTGGTCCCTGAAGATTGATCGAATAATTTCGATTCCTCTTCACGTTGCCGCCAGTCTTGCCACAATTGGAGCTCTGTGCTATCCGTGGCAGCAAATCTGGTGAGCTCGCGCAAGGGATCTGAACAGATCTGGCTCAAAATCAGAGCCGACTTCCCAAGCCTTCCCCAACTCATCCACCTAAGATCTGTCCGAGATCTTTGGGGGTCTTCTTCCTCCAGACGTCACCAATGATCTACCACAAACGGCACATCAATCGGACATCAGCAACTATTTTTCCATTAATTCTTTCTGTTCCTGTGCAGTTCTGTGTGAGCAGAACCAGAGGCTCGATGCAGCCACTACTGCGCTCAGATCTGAAAAGATCTGATCGCGCCCTTCGGATCAGAGGAACTTCATCAAGTCGCTGACGTTCTCCAACAAATAACACCTCGATCAGGCGTCAGATCTAGGAGTACCGGCCATCGCAAGATTGCTGCGCAGGGTGACCAGTGCAAGTAGAACTGGATCGGTACCCGATCATCAGCCGGGTCGACCCCGACTCGCCTCCAGCGGCTACCACGAGTGCTGCCCATCAACCCGGGTTCCAGCAACCCAAAAATTAGCCATTGTAGCCTGATACCTCCCTGTGTGGAGTGGGCATTCAGTTCTAAAATTGTAACGTTAAGCCATTTGTATAATCGGGGTTGTTCGGAAATCGGCCGGGGTGTCTTCCCCACGCCTAGGCGTGAGCAAAAGCACCTCGTGCGCGAGCAGCTCCTGAAGATGAAAATCTTCGAGCTCCTCATCCGCCTCATCCGCGTGCAGGAAAACCAGACCCTCACCGACGAGGAACTCCTGCGCGAACTCCATGCCGTGCTCCCCCACGAGAAGCCCAAGCAGCTCTTCCGCACCCTCCTGTCGTGGGGCCGCCACGCCGAAATCATCAGCTACGACCAGCGGCGGCACCAACTCCGCCTCTACGAGCGCAAAGGCACCCGCCACGCCGCGCACGCGACCACTCCGACACCGCCCGCTTCATAAAGGCATCGAATTTTGGGAACTTCGGCATGAAAACCACAATGTGTTCAACGATTCTCGGCCTTGCCCATTTCCTAATCGCCACTCCCCTATTCTATTTTTTCGAATACTGAAGGCCTGACCTCATCTAATTCCCCATCTAATTCCCGCAGGCCGACTACATCTACGACGCCAACGGCATGCTGGTGCGCAAGGGCGTGTCCTCGCCCGGAGGCGCGGCCCAGCCGGCAGACGCCGGAGCAGGCGGCTCCGAGTCCTAGCAGACGTGGGTGTGGGACGGGCTGGCGCTCGTGCGGCGCGGAGACGATGTTTTCGTGAACGAGGCGCATCCCGCCGGCGGCGAAGTCATCATGAGCCGTGCGCTGGGTGGGGATGGCACGCCGCCGGCCACGCCGTAGGCGACAAAAGGGTTGCCAAATTTTTGGCAACCCTCAGAAAGGCAGCCGTTTTGTTGCGGGTCGGGATTCCACTTCAACCTTAACAACACTCCGATGAAATCTGTTTGCTCTGGCACGGTGTTTGCGCGCTTGGTTCGCGCCGGTTTCGCCTTTGGCGGAATCGGGCTTTTGGCGGTTACTGCTTCGGCTGGAACCGATACCTACTACGTGAACGATCCGCTCGCCACCACGGTGGCCAAGGCGGACGCCGCCGGAAAGATCGCGCAGATCGAGGCCGACGCCTTTGGCGCTCCGCAGACTGGAGCGGTGAAGGAGGATTCGCGGTTCACCGGCAAGCCCTACGACGAGGACATGGGGGCGTATGTGTTCCCGTTCCGCAACTATCGGCCTGACGAGGCCCGTTGGATGACGCAAGATCCGAGCGGGTTTCCCAATGGGATTAACAATTGGGCTTACTCACCTAATCCTGAGTCTCAAATCGATAATCTTGGATTGTTTTTCTCAGGAACTCCCTATGATGGATATGTGGGTGATGAAGTTTTGTGGGATGCCTATAAGGTATATACGTATGATGACTTGCCGTTGACGGAAGAAGCACTTGATCGTGCTGATGGATCGCTTCCTTATTCACCTGTGTGGCTACTCTCGTCGGGTCAGTCTCAGTTGGTAAAGAATTCCTATCTGTATCAAAATACTGTGTATGGTGCTATACAGAATTTATTAAATAATGACATTGCGGGTGGAGACAGCGGATTTATAACCATAGCCAGCATACCACATTACCATTTTAATTCCTCGAATGATGAAGATCTTGCTTATGCGATAGGAGGAATAAATTTTACACTCTCTGGCAATGTGACACTTGATGGCAGTGACTGGTCCTTTGATGGCACTGTGGTTTTTGGCAAGAATTGGACATTTTCAACCCATAATCCTGCCACAGATCCTCATCTTTATAATAGGGTTGGAGCGCGTCTTGAGGCGGCCGGATACATTAAGCCCTACTTCCTAACTGGGAGTTTTAGCGATAGTTGGACAGGTCATTTGGAGTGAAGTATTTTTCAGATGAGATATTTAATTTTAGTGTTATTTGCTGCGGCTGTGGCTATCTTGTCTTCATGCGGGAAGCATGCTAGCATAGCCGCCACCCAAGGAAATCCGGATGGATTGGGGGAGGATTATTTCACAAATCCAACCACATTATGGAATGCGGTCAGTAGGGGTAGATTAAGTGAGGTAAATAGAATCTTGTCACAAAAGAAGGAAGGCCCGAATCAGAGAGGGCTTGAAGGAGAGACATTGCTCATGGTTGCCTGTGGAGATGGAGGAGGGGCGGGTAAGGATGGGTATGAGATTGCGAAGGCCTTACTCAAGGCGGGTGCAGATGTTAATTTAGTGGATAACCAAAATCAAACAGCTCTCACTTTTGCGTGTGCAAGTGGCAATTTGGATATGGTGGGGCTTTTGTTATCTTATGGGGCGAAGGTTAGTGTAAAAGATGGGCAAGGCCAAGCTCTCTTGGATTTGGCGCGGAATAATAAAAAAATCTATGATGCTATACTTTCGGCTTCTGGCTCCAACTAATTGGATAAGCTGATGTTCAGCCGAGCGCTAAGCCAATGGGGTCAGGCCTTCAATATTCGAAAAAAGCAAGCTGCTATTGATTTTGGCATTTCTACAACAGAAATGGCGAACGCCTCCTCTTGGGAATAAAGGCATCGAGTTTGGGAAGCTCGATGCCTTCGCCATCACTGCGCACGCGGCGCCGGGGGCTGGTTGAGCGCGTTGAAAAACGCCCCGTAGAGCGCGCTGTCCTGCAGCGGCGTTTCCGTCACCAGCCCCGCCGGACCCTGTGAATCGTCCTGCACGTCTTCCAAAAGCAGCATCGATACTTTCGTTCCCGCGCCGACATCGTCGAGTTTCACCTTCATCACGAGCTGGGTCGCGCCGCGCAGCGTGTCGTTGGCGGTGACTTTGCCCACCGCATCGAAACGTCCCTGCGCCGGGCCGCCGCCCGTCAGTCGAAACCCGAGGCCGACCGCCGCCTGACGCGCCGCCTCGTAGGCCGCTTTCCTGTCGAGCGGGACGACCGCCGCGTGATACGTCGGCTCAAACTGCTGCCGCACGCCGCTCCCTAGATCGGAGACGGTTTCGCAGCCGGCGAGGCCGAGCGAAACACCGGCGAGAAGAACCAGCGCGAAAGTCGATGCCTTCATGGATGAGTAGGAAATATCAGGAGAAAAACCTACGCCGGCTGCTGCTGCGAGATGCAATGCAGCGTGCCGAGCCCCCAGATGAGTTCGTAGCAATCGACCGGAATCACTTCGCGGCCGGGGAAACACGAGCTGATGATGGCGTTGGCCTCGGCATCGAGTTTTTTCTGGCGGAAATTGGGCACGAGGACGGCGCCGTTGATGACGAGGAAATTCGCGTAGCTGGCCGGGACTTGCTGGCCGATCTTTTGAAGTATCGGCTCAGTTCTTGTAAAGAACTCTGAAGTTAAGCGTGCTTAATGAGGAGTAGTATTAGGATGGGTGACCTACCCGGGAAGTCCCCCATTCTGGAGTCGATCACCCTCAGAAAGGGACAAAACTGTGAAGCCGATAGGTTAAAGCGGACAATACCTTGATGGTATAGAGTACAGGACGTTACAGAATGATATCAGAGTAATACCCCAGTCAGAAGTGTGAGAACTAAGTGCCATGCAGGGCAAAGTGCTACGTTATGGGAGCCACCTCTTGAACCCACAATGGAACAAAGTGCTACATAGTGGGAGCCACCTCTTGAGCCTGTAGGGGTCATCTCTAGAATCCTACATGTCTCGGAGTTTGATTGCGTGCTATATGTGCATAGCGACAAGGACGTCGCCTGTATAAGAGGGGTAGATTGTAACATCCTCAAATGTAGCTAAGTTGTACTCTATATCACCGAGACGCCTTTTGAAGTATCGGCTCAATTCTTGTAAAGAACTCTGAAGTTAAGCATGCTTAATGGGGAGTAGTACTGGGATGGGTGACATGCTCAGGAAGTCCCCAATTCTGGAGTCGATCACTGTCAGAAAGGGACAAAATCGTGAGGCCGATAGGTCGAAGCGGACAATACCTCGATGATATAGAGTACGATGTGTTACATATTTCCTCTTGGTTCTCATAAATGGATGCTGATTAGAAAGAGTAACTTTTTACCCTAGTTACCTAAGGGATAAATTACAATGAATTCTGTTAGTGGAGTCCGGGACATTTGGAATCCGATTCTTTGACGTCTGTTATCAAATACAATTAAATCGTCAGTGGAGTCCAGGACATTTGGAATCCGACTCTTGACGTCCATTATCAATTACATTGAGAGTTGAAGAGCAAGAGAGTTACAGGATGTAAGATCGATAATGGTACCTGGAACGACCGAACGCCCTGAGATACCCTGCTTAGGCTCTGATACTAGTGAAGGTAACGCGAGGACTAAGACTATGGCTCAGGCAGGCGCAGGAGCCAGAGCTGGCAGTTTACATCAAAACTTTCGAAGTCTCAACCCTCCACGTTTTTATGGGTCTTCTAATCCAGATGAGGCAGAGAACTGAATCGATGAGATGAACAGGATCTTTGACGTTATACAATGCACCGATCAGGAGAGGGTGTGTTTGGCTACTTTCCAATTGAAAAAGGATGCTCGGACATGGTGGAAGTCGGTTCCGGCACCTGCAGTCGATGCACCACATACATGGGAAGGTTTCCTTACATTATTCCGTGCCAAGTATTTCTCGGAACACGTCAAAGAGAGGAAAGCTATGGAGTTTGCATCCCTTCGTCAAGGGATGATGTCGGTGGCAAAATACAAGTTGCAATTCTCCAGGTTAGCACCGTATGCACCACATCTTATTAGTACCAATTTGTTGAAGGCAAATCGGTTCATGGACGGGTTACGGCCTGGTTACATCCAACAACTCGGGACCCAGAACATCTGTACGTATGAGGAAATGGTCCAGTGGACCTATTTGTGTGAAAGGACCTTAGAGAAGGTCGAGAAAATGAAAGGAAAAGGAGAAGAATCTAGCCGGTGGTCTGATCAGCGATTCAGGAAGGAGAAGTTTAGTATCACGGAACCTTACAAGATCCGTGATAACAAGAAACGATCTAGGAGTGGGAATGGTGGAAGTTCCCAGAAGTACACGAAAGTTAAAGAAGAGGAGAAACAGGTCTTGGCGGCCTGCACGTTTTGTGAAAAATATGGCCATTCAGTGGAAGAATGCTGGAAGCGCCTCGG
Organism: Amorphophallus titanum; assembly: GCA_024336825.1. Taxonomy (NCBI): domain Eukaryota; kingdom Viridiplantae; phylum Streptophyta; class Magnoliopsida; order Alismatales; family Araceae; genus Amorphophallus; species Amorphophallus titanum. The sequence goes on from JANBPO010009106.1 coordinate 1,710,505, forward strand.
CGCTTGCTTACGCTGTGGAAGCAGGGAGCATCGCATGCCAGATTGCCCCCTTATGAAAGAACAAGCTGCTGGAGGAGGATGTAGGAGGCAAGCTCGCCTCAATGCCATTTTAGAAGAAGAAGAAGAAGCGCCCAGAGACAGTGGGCTCATGGAAGGTACACTTCAAATTTACTCTCGTCCTGTATTCATGCTATTTGATACTGGTGCTTCTAGCACGGACTTAGTTGGACATCGGAAAAATATGCATGGGGTTTGACATGCACGGACTTTGTGAAGACGTGCAAGGACTTTGTGAAGACGTGCAAGGACTTGGTTTCAATAAGAAACATGCACGGGGTTTGACATGCACGGACTTAGTGAAGACGTGCAAGGACTTGGTTTTGAACGTGCATGGAGTTAATTGCGTGGAAGGTTAAAATGTGCACGAATGCATAATGTGCACGGATGTAGTTTCTCTACTAAGTCCAAAAACATGCATGGACACATGTTTTAAAATGAAACATGCACGGACACATGTTTTAACATGCTCGGACTTTATGCTTGAACAAAAAACATGCATGGATACAATGCAAACATGCACAGACTAGAAAACAGAAAGCGCATGGACTCTAAAAAGATGCATGGACTTTAACAAGAGTGTTCACGGACTTAACAAGAGTGTGCATGGACTTAACAAGAGTATGCACAGACTTGGAAGAGCAACATGCACGGACCTATTTAAGACTTCCATGGACTTGGAAGAGTGTGCACGGACTTAACAAGAGTAACGTGCACGGACTTGTTTAAGACATCCATAGACTTTAAACATGCGAGTCGGTGGAATGTGCACGGACATTATGTGTGCGTACGGACCATGCACGGACTTGCTAAAGTGTAGCTCGGACTCTATATGGCTAAGGCAGATGTGCTCTGACCTTGCTACAATGCATGCTCTGACTTAGATTGAGCTTAAAACTATATATGCATGGACTTGCTACAGTGTATGCTCTGACTTGAACTGAGCCTAAGACTGTATATGCATGGACTTGCTATAGGAGATGCACGGACCATGCACAGACTTAGCCTAGAAGGCATGCAACATGCTCGGACTTTCATCAAGTATATGCACTGACTCTAAGCGTATGCTAAGATATGCACGGACTTGTCATGCGACGCACAGACCCAAACATGCACGGACTTTGGACAATGTGCGTAGACTTTGAAGAAACCACGTGCACTGCCAGAACTAGAAAATGTATTTTTGGTTTTTTTGCTATTTGAATTTTTTTGTTGGTTTTACTTATGATAAATGCAATGTAATGTGACCAATGACTAACTTTATGACTCCAAATGTGTGCAGGGGAAGAGGAGAACAAGGATCACTTGGCTTCAAGTGCAGGCGGTCTACTTGGCGTTACCAGAGTACCAGCGAGAGAGATTAGCTGCTATGGGCTTCAGGGAGGTCCTTAGCATCGAGATTACCAGGGTGGACACAGCTCTCTTGTACACGTTGCACGAGAGGTGGGATCTATTCAGCCGAACTTTCATCTTCCAATGGGGGCACATGATCTCGACATTAGAAGACATGGCAAGGATCAGCGATTTGAGGGTGCACGGGAAGGCAGTGACAGGGTGGTCTTATGGCGACTACAGAGAACTATCCCAGGAGCTTCTAGGGCTGGATTTGATGAGGCCAGGGCATCCATCATCCCAGTTATCACGGTTGGTGCTACAGGAGAGCCTAGGGCTTCGAGGAGCGACGATCGCAATTGGGGAGCTACCGGAGCAGCACATCGACCGGGTGGTCAAGCAGGTGCGCCCGAGCGTGGCAACAGAGGCCGGACCAGAGGGGGATAGAGTGCAGAGGCGCTTCCTAATGCTGCTGTTTGGGAAGCTCCTATTTTCGACCCGCGTTGATGTGATCAGCTGTAGGCTCCTACCCTCGCTGGAGGATCTGAGCAGAGTGGGCAGATATGCATGGGAAGCGGCTGTCTTGGCCTTCTTATTCGACTCGCTCAGCGCAACAGACCGGGTGACTATGCTGTGCGGCTTCTCGCCTTTTCTACAGGTAAATGCCCAAAAAGGCTTCTAAATGCTTCTAAATACCTTATGACCGATATATGCTGACACATGTTCTTAAAATGCAGATTTGGGCCTTCCTCTACCTGCCCGGGATTGGGCGAGGGACTGAGCTATATCCGGAGAGGATTCCCATCGCGAGGTGGTGGAACGTAGCTCGAGATATAGGTATGAAGTCCATGCACATGTAGAGTCCGTGCACACTTCGCTTAGCTACATATAAAGTCCATGCATGATCTCCTTCAGTGTCTCATGAAGTCCATGCATTCTCCTGTACTAAGTCTATGCACATCTGGATTTAAAGTCTGCACACATTTCAAAGTCCATGCATGTTTTAACCTTGTGGATTTAAAGTCCGTGCACCTTTCAAAGTCCATGCATGTTTTAACCTTGTGGATTTAAAGTCTGTGTACTTTTCAAAGTCTGTGCATGTTTCAGTTAGTTGAAAACATAAGTCCGTGGATAGCTTTTTTAATCATTTACAAAGTCCGTGCATATGTTGAGTCCGAGCATGTCTTTGTTTCATGCATATTCAGGTCCGTGCATATCTTTGTTTCATGCATAATTCTAGTCCATGCATGTTTTTACTTAACGTTGAACAAAGTCCGTGCAAGTTTTTGCCCTGTGCAAAACTAAGTCCGTGCATTTTTGCCTACACATCTTGAGTCCGCGCAAGTTTTGCCAACACACTCCATTGAGTCCGTGTAATCTCTTTGCATTTGGACACCTTAAGTCTGTGCTTCTTTTTGCATTACACATTCCAAGTCTGTGCATGAATAGTGGCCATTTGCCTTATGCTAAGTCAAGTCCGTGCAGAGTCTGTGCACATTTTAACATAACGATATATTGAGTCTGTTCAATTTTGTTCTGACGTTATACTAAGTCCATGCAATTCCTTATCCTTGTTTGATTGTTCCTTTTGACAGGATGTTTGTTCTCCATGTTTAAGGAAGGCACGTGATCCAAGAACAAAAGAAAAGCCCTGATTGTAACACGTGAAAAGTACTCAAGCTCAGATGCTGCCATATGGCAGTGAATCTCAGAGTGGAACAAAATGTTTCGATGGAAAATGTGTTCTACACATGCCCTCTATCTGCTGGATATATATATAGGAAACTGTTCGCTCAAAAAGTAGGGAGACGATAGAAGTGTATAAGAAAAGAAGATTGAACGCGAGAGAATGTATACTGACTCCCAACTTGTTGCCAATCAAGTCCATAGGGACTACGAAGCTCGAGAAGCGCAGATGATCAAGTAACTACAGTTGGTGAAGGAGATGGCCTGACTGTTAAAGAGTTACTAGGTGATCCAGATAGCTCAGGAAGAAAACTCCCAAGCGGATGCGCTCTCTCGCTTGGCCTTCTCCATCGACCCAGACAGTACCCGGTCGGTCCTCCTCGAGGAGTTAGAATGACTGAGCGTAGAAACTGAGCTCGTGGTAGTTGTACGAGCATCCCCTGGAGACTGGCGAGCACCATATATATCCTAGCTCTGAGATTCCCAAGAGCCCCCCGACCCTCGGGAGGCCCGAAGGCTGAAGTACCAAGCTAGGCATTTTGTCCTCCTCGACGATACCCTGTACCGAAGATCCTTTGCCGGTCCACTCCTTAAATGCCTCGATGCCCCAAAAGCCCACCGAGCGATTGAAGACATCCACGAGGGCATCTGTGGTGCACACCAAACGGGGAGATCTATCGCAAGGATCCTGCTATGACAAGGCTACTAGAGGTCTACTCGCCAGCGTGATTGCTCGACTTATGTTCGGAGATGCGATCGATGCCAGCGGTTCGACCACCTGGTACACTAGCCAACCTCAGAACTCGTGACCCTGGCCGAGCCTTATCCATTCAATCGATGGGGAATCGACATCCCGGGTCCTTTTCTAGTGGCACAAGCTTAGAAGAAGTTCGTCATCGTCACCGTTGACTATTTCTCCAAATGGATCGAGGCAGAAGCCACCGCCAGAATAATCGAGACAGCAGTGTGGAGTTTTGTTTGCAAGTCGATCATTTGTCATTTTGGCATCCCCCGAGTGATTGTGAGCGATAACGGTCGACAATTCAATTCCACTTATTTTAAAAATAAGTGTGTTGACCTCAATATTTGCAACAACTTCACTTCGATAGCCCACCCCCAGGCTAACGGACTGGTTGAAAATGCCAACAAAACTATCCTCAATTGCATTAATCAACAAATCAACTCAATTTATTTTTTTAGTTTTCAGAAGGACCAAATCCCATTTAAAACATGCAGATCACTTATGAAGATAAACTGATATCAATTGTTTGGAATTGAAACAACACTTGTTTAAGATGAAGCATCAAGTATGAGAAATATGCACAATCAATTTTCCCATTCTGAGCTTCCTGAACTTAACATTCAAAAGATCAAGTTTAAGGTTTAGGTAGATTAGGAAGTTTAGATATAGCAGCAAACTGTAAGGGCTTTCAGATGCCATGAATGAGTATAGTCCAGAATGATGTCAATGAATGAGCAAGTCAATCAATAATTTGAGTTTGATACCAATTGATGATTCTTTTGATATGCAAGATCTGAGCAATATGATTCCTTATTTTTGATGTTCTTTTGAATTGCATGAAGCTAAATGCACATGAGAGGCATTAGAAACAATAGTCACTATGCAGGCATGCAAATGAGATGGTTGTGCAAAACTCAAGGCAAAGAGTATGTCGGTCGACCAAGTGAAATGGTTCGGTCGACCAAACTCAAATGTGACTCTACTGCAAATGCAAACCAAAAGTAAAAAGGTAAACTTTGTAACTTGGTGCTGACTGAAAATGGCTCAATTTATTTGCAGTTATGCTGAACTTATGTGCAAAGGATTTGGTTGTAGAATTTGTGTGCATGGCTATGCAGAGACTATCCACAAGTAACATGGTATGCACATGTCAAAATGACACTTGTATGAGCATAAGTAGAATGCTATGAGCATGAATCAGTAAGCAAATATTATGTACAGAGAAAAAGAGTGGCATTGTCAATATGTAACATACTATGCAAAATGACACTAATCTCATGAATCTCATGACAAGAATGCATGACAAAAGTGCTATGTATGTGACAAAAATGTGTAGTCATTCTAGAAATGTGCAATAAGCCTCAAATACATGTTTGCACACAATCACTACCTCTCCCCCTTTGTCATTGACAAAAACAAACCTTGAGGGAGATTATGACTCAAATAAAAGAGAAATTACATTGATATGACTCAATTAAAATAAGAAAATGACATATGAGACTCAAAACAAATGACTAAACCATGCCGAGTGCCTCCCGGGCGTGGGTGATGGGCAGTAAGTGTGGGAACGGATGGTGATGGCCCCATCATACCCCCAGGGTGTAGAGAACTCGACTCCGTCGAGTAAAGGTCCATCATGTGTAGAGGGAGCCATGGTGGTTTCGCCTACAAGTCTTCCAAAGGTAGTTGATTCTTCCCCCTCGTAAGGTAGCACCCATACACCTTGCTCCTGTTAGCAGTGACATGTTTTATCCAATATCCGTTTAACTTGCTCATGCTGGTCTCTTTGGGCTGGTGGATTTCTCTCATAGGTAGGTGCTCTCTCAAGGGAGAGAACAAGCTCAACTTCCTCACTGGGTGCCACCGCAGGATCCCTATATATGCCACAAGATCAGCCATAATGAAAGTGGGACTTACTACGTACTCCTCGGGGAGATCTAACACATAAGTATTAGCGCCAATGCACCTCAGAACCTGGAAGGGACATGTTCCACGAGACCTCAATTTTGAGACATTCCCAGGGAATAGTCTCTCAGTCCTCACAATCATGAAATTACCCATGTGGAATTCTTGGTGGCGGCGGTGGGAGTTGGCCAGCCTTTTGTATGCCTCATTGTTCTTGTGGTTGTGCTCGCGAAGGTTGCCATGCAATTTCATGAATGATGATCATCTAGAGATGAAGGGAGGACCCAGACAGTCGAAAATGACCCTAGCATGGACCTCAGAGATTGGGGGGCTGGGGCATCCAAATGAACCTCTACCAAGCATGACTATCCTATCCAAGGTGGGACCAACAAACATAGAACCTCTAACAAAGGTTTGGGAAGTGGGGTGTCCAAGCGTGGTTGTAATGCATGTGGAGACCCGACTCTCTTGGAGGGATGGGGGAGGACCCATGTACCCATGACCCTCAACGATTCTATATGTAGGGAAGTATGAGACGACCTAGTAATGGTCAAAAGAAGAGAAGTGATGGCCTCCAACCCCAAAGGGAAGTTGGTTGAAAATTGGGTTGGACCGTATGTCGTCCGCTGAGTATATGAAGAGGGGCCTACGTCCTCGTAGATCACAAAGGGGTCATCCAGTTCTCTCCCCTCAACGGAAAACATATAAAGTTGTACCACATGGCTCAGCCGGCATTCCCAGAATGACCGTAATATACCTTGGCCTAGTGGCACTCCGCCCTAATCGAGCTACCTTTTCCTTGATCTAGCGGCATTCCACCCTGGCCGAGCTACCTTCTCCTTAGTCTAGTGGCACTCCGCCCTGGCCGAGCTACCCTTTACCTTAGTCTAGTGGCACTCTGCCCTGATCGAGCTACAGTCTCCTTGGTCTAGCGACATTCTGCCCTGGCCGAGCTACCCTTTACCTTGGTCTAGTGGCACTCCGCCCTGATCGAGCTACCTTCTCCTTGGTCTAGTGACATTCCGCCCTGGCCGAGCTACCTTCCCCATGGTCTAGTGGCATTCCGCCCTGGCCGAGCTACCTTTATCTTGGTCTAGTGGCACTCTGCCCTGATTGAGCTACCCCTATCCCAGTCCAGTGGCACTCCTCCCTGACCAAGCCTTACAAAACAGATAATATCGCCATTGCGGGCCTTACGCCCGAATCGGTAAAAACTCCTCCCTTGCGTTAGCATTACTTTCTTGCTAATGAATGAACTCATCTCTCGGCATAAGACTCCATGTCCCAGTCGGCTTCTGCACAATGTCGCCATTACATACCTTACATCTTAGTCGGTAGAGAATCTTTCCTTACGTTGGTATTACCTCCTTGCCAACGAATAAACACCTCTACATCGGCACAAGGCCCTGTACCCTAGCCAACAGTCATCTGTTACTGTTAAGGGTCAAATACCACATATCGACCTGCCGACTGTCTCCTCCCATATGTTTTAAATATAAAAATAGAGAAGAAAAATGGGGTTAAAAATAGAGATATCCCACCGGCTCTATCACTCCGTTCTCTCCCATTTCTCGATCGGTCGACGCGGGGCGCATGACCGTGGAGAGCTGGCCGAGGCACGGACGTGCTGGGGTGATCGGTTCGCGGGTTGGAGCAGCGGTTGGAGCGTGGTGGGCGCGATCCCTCGATGGATTCTGAGATCGGCGTAGTTCATGTTTTGACGTTTTCAACATGGATTAGTCACTTCGGGGCGTGATTTCTTCGGTGGAGGTAGGGAGATGGATCACCTACCATTCCTGCACATTTTCCCTGCAGTTTCACGCCGTTCAGTGCTAGAACAAGTGACTTTGGGCTCGTTGTAGCTTTTCGGTGTTTGTAGGCTTCGTCGAAAAACGGCGACGGTTCTGCGATCAGTTAGTGTCAATGGACTCCCTGGAACGTCAGCATTCCATAGTCACTGATTTCATGTCGATTGACGGTCATTCGAGACCGTTAGGAGCCCGAAAAATCCGGTTACTCCATTTGGGTGATTTCGTTAAAATCATTCATTTCTTGTGATTCGTGCGTCGTTTTGACTCCGGTCGGAGTCTATGTGCTTGCCAGGGAGGTTGTGGCTGTATCTCCTTCGTTTCGGGACGAACGGGGCATGGAATGGCCACGATCGGATGAACCCCTGGGTTTGCTCGCTGTGACGCTTGAACGGTCGCACCAGAGACCGTTCATGTGTATGGGCGGCCATCTTCGGACCGCTTATCTTGTGTCAGTTTGAGGTTGAGTGGTCGTTTGATAGACCACTCATCCCCCTTGAGTGGTTGTGGACGCACTTCTCGTTGGACTAAATTGAACGTGGTTATTAGTTTATCGGTTTATTGAGTGCGTGGGCGTGCCAGTCACCGAAGTGACGGTTTGTTCGGGCTTGGTGGAAGCCCACGGTGCGCTCGACCTGACTTCATCAGACGATTGTGTAGTTCGGGTCGGGACCCAATCCCGCCATGCCATAAAGGCCATGACGTCATTTACATCCCTCGTACGAGGGAACACCTTTGATTAATTACGGCCGTGGTTCGGAGTACTGTTGAGAGACGCCTCCACCCGGAGGGAGTTCACGTGAGTCGGTCACACCGGCTTGCTTTGTTACGTGCGTGTGCTGGCCGCACCCATTAGTGTCCTAGGTTAGCTAGCGAGTCAGTCAGTCCCGCATCAAGTTTGGTATCAGAGCAACATATTCATGTAGTGTCATAGTCCGCCTACTTGTCCCGCATCATTTCAGTTCCAGGACGTCTCGGGACAACTCCTTATGATGTCGCTCCTCCTCCTCCAGCTTTGTTATCCGGGCATCATGCTCTACCACCTGAGTAATACACTCCTCCTCGACCCACACTGCATGAGTCAGGGTATCTCGGATCTCCACTTTCGGCCAAGGTCGATCATTTCGCAACAAAAAAAGAAAAAAAAAGAAAAAAAAGAAGAGAGAGAAAGGAAGAGAAGAGAAATGGGGAAGGAAGGGTGTAAAACACAATACATCAAAAGGCCGCGTTTATTTGAAACCAAAGGGATTACATCAAGGGTTGGGCACTATGGGCCTCAATTTCCCTAACTCAATTGCATAAGCACTCCACAACTCTCAATCTTCCTCTATAAGCACCATTGCCTTCCGTGGAACGCTTAACTTCCACAATACTTTGATCATATTCACCTCCTTTGCATCACCTTCCATGGCCAGCACCCTCAGCTCGGAAACGAGATGTGATCACTTCTCCGTTTTGAGGTACATAACCTCTGGCGATCACACTTTCCCCCCCACATGTGCTTTCATTTCTTTTGATCTTATTCCTACGTGTTGTTGTGTCTAACCTGCGGAGAGTCAAATCCCGCTCTGGTCGTGTTTAATTCTTATCCTCACCTGCGTGGAGGATTATTCCCTGTGGCGGTTCCCCTCCCCCTTTTGATTTCAGCATATCCCCTTCCCTATTTTAATTTCTGCCAATAAAACACCGTGGACGGAACTAGTTCCTCGCGGAGGTTTAACTCTCTGACTACTCAAATCCCGTAGACGGAACTAGTTCCTCGCGGAGGTTTTATTCTCTGACTACTCAAACCCCGTAGACGGAACTAGTTCCTTGCGGAGGTTTAACTCTCTGACTACTCAAACTCCGTAGACGGAATTAGCTCCTCGCGGAGGTTTAACCCCCTGACTACTCAAACCCCGTAATTAGCTCCTCGCGGAGGTTTAACCCCCTGACTACTCAAACCCCGTAGACGGAACTAGTTCCTCGCGGAGGTTTAACTCTCTGACTACTCAAACCCCGTAGACGGAACTAGTTCCTCGCGGAGGTTTTATTCTCTGACTACTCAAACCCCGTAGACGGAACTAGTTCCTCGCGGAGGTTTAACTCTTGGACTACTCAAACCCCGTAGACGGAACTAGTTCCTCGCGTAGGTTTCCTTCTCTGACTTTCCCCCTCTGACTACTCAAACCCTGTGAATGGAACAAGTTCCTCGTGGAGGTTTCATATTGTAACTATTCAAATTCCATGTGTTTTTTCCATCTCGTATGTTTTCCCGTTCAAACCCGGTAGTGGTCATCTCCTCTCTTCTCTCTACCAATAACATTCTCTTCTTCTCTCCCCCCTCTCTCCTAAACTAAAACCAACACTCCGCGGTGATTTAGTTCGTCCACATCTGGGTCATTCTCTTCTTCTCTCCCCCTTTTCTCCTAAACACCCATAATTACACCTGTTTTGTGGGCGATCCCGTCGTCCACAGTTGGCACCCCAGGTAAATGCCATCGATTACGAACCCTCCTGGATGGATCCCCTCTTGGATTTCCTTCTTCGGTAACAGCTCCCGAGCAACCACACCGAGGCTCAACGTACGCGGGCGAGAGCAGCCCACTTTACCATCGTGGATGGCAGGTTGTATCGTCGCTCCCTCTCCGCCCCGCTATTGAAATGCTTGTTCCCTACGGAGGCAAACTAGGCTATCCAGGAGATCCACGAAGGGCTCTGCAGAAGCCATATTGGGGGGCGATCACTTGCGAGGATGCTGATCCGACAACAGTACGGGTGGCCCACCTTGTAACAAGATTGCCTCAATTATGCCCGGAGGTGCCCCCAATGCCAGAAGTACTCCCATCTGCACCACCAGCCAGCTATGCAGTTACATGCTCTGATGGAGCTTCGCCCATTTGCTCGGTAGGGCGTGGACATACTGGGTCCCTTCCCAAAGGCACAAGGGAGAAAGAAGTTCCTCATAGTCGCTACTGACTACTTCACCAAATAGATCGAGGCTGAACCATTGGGGAAGATCACAAGCGAGGCCACTTGGAAGTTCATACTACGAAACATCATCTGTCGTTTCGGGATCCCAAGGGTTCTGACGACCGACAACGACAGATAGTTTGCGAGCACTTCTTTTCAGGAGAAGTGCTCAGAGCTTGGGATCTGGAACCGCTACACTTCGGTGGGACATCCCCAGGCGAACGAGTTGGTGAAAAATGCCAACCGAATGCTACTCCATGGCATCAAGACCCGATTGGACCAGGCAGGGGACTCATGGGTGGACTCAATCCCGAGCATCATGTGGGCCCACCGGACCACCGCTAGAGTCGCCACTAGAGAAACACCCTTTCACCTTGCCTACGGCGCTGAAGCGGTGGTACCAGTGGAGATCTCCAACCCCTCACTAAGAGTGGGACACTTCGATGAGGCCACGAACAACCAAACGATGCAAGAAAACTTGGACCTACTCGAGGAGGATAGAGCCAACGCTCAAGTGAAGCTTGTGGCATATTAGCAAAAAATGGCTCAATACTACAATGCCCGAGTTAAAGAACAATACTTCCTCCCAGGAGACTTGGTTCTACGGCGAGTGAGTGTGGTTGACCCAAGGGGGGCCACAGGAAAGCTCACGCCAAACTGGGCAGGCCCGTACAGGGTGGCTGTAACGACCCGGAGATTTGTATACCGATATACGGATAACATCGATATACCAATACCAAGAACTGGGGAGGCCACCCAAGAGGCTGATGAGGCCCCGTAAGGGTTGGAGGAGATTGTCGAGGGGATGCATAACAAATTGGAATTACGCACGCGTAAGATTAATAAAGTAATAAATTTAAACTTTAATGCGGAAACAATTTAAAATATCAGAGTGGTAAACGTATATAATAGTCCAGAGCCACAAGAGAGCAAGTCCCTTCATATGGAGCCATGCCGATGCTGGAGTGAAAACTATTATTATAGGCAAACTCAACCAGTGACAAGTGCTGACTCTACGAACCCTACTAATCAAGGTAACACGATCTCAGCATATCCTCAAGAGTCTGAATAGTCCTTTCTGACTAACCATCTGACTGTGGATGATACGCCGAAGAAAAAGTAAGCTCAGTGCCTAAAGTTTTCTGGAAGCTATGCCAGAAGCCGGAGGTAAAACGTGGATCGCGATCTGACACAAGTGAGACTGGAATACCATGCAGTGGCACAATCTTTTCAACATAAAGCTCGGCCAAGCGCTGCACACTCCAAGCAATCTTAATCGGTAAAAGTCTAGCTATTTTAGTCAATCGATCAATGAGTAGCCAGATAGCATCAAAACCCTGTGAAGTCTGAGGTAAACCCACAATGAAATCTGTCATGACATGATCCCATTTTCACATCGAAATTTCTAACGGTTGAAGCAATCCACCTGGCTTTGATGTTCAACTTTTACCTGTTGACAAGTCAAGCAACAAGAAACGAAAGTTGCCACATCTCTTTTCATGCCTAGCCAACAGAACTGCTACTTTAAATTCTGATACATCTTAGTGGTGCCTGGGTGAATAGCAAATCGGTATCCATGGGCTTCACTCAAAATCGCTTGCCTCAACACATCATCCGCTGGCACATACAACCTGCCTCGAAAACTGACAACCAGCTCATCATCGAATTCAATGTCATGCATCATTATAATGCGAGACAAACCAAGATCAGCCTGTTGAGCTTCTTTTATTTGCTGATATAGAGCTAAAGTCAAAGACAAATTGGCACACACAGTTGTCATTGAATCTGTCGGGATGTCCATGCTGATCGCCTCACTCGGAAGCTGTTCCCACAATTTCCACTCATGAAGTATCAGATCACTGACTTGTACTTTCCTGCTCAGAGCATCAGCCACAACATTCATTTTACCTGGCTGATAGGAGAGTGTAAAGTCATAGTCTTTCATCTTTTTTTCTTTTTTCTTTTTTTCTTTTTTTCTTTTTTTTTTCTTTTTTTATATGGGGCTTAACAGGTACACCCGCAGGTCGACAGTTTGAGAGATAAGTGGCTGATGTCACGACAGTGGAGAGAAGATGTCATATGTTGTGGTGAATCCCAAGAGGGATCAAGGGTTGGTGTGGAATCAAGGGGGTCTTTTATTTATTGGTTCGGATAACAATTTCGGGCCAATAGTAAGAGGTTTGTCGGCTTAGACTGAAGGTCATGACGCCGAATGACTTAACTTAGAGGTAAGATCGTGACGCCAAGGGATGATATTTAACGACTTAGACATAAAGTCCCTTAACACTCTTAACATGTAAGATCGTGGCGCGCCGTATTAACCCCCTTAACACCTCATGCTGGTTCATTTAGTGCTCGCATATACATATGTATGTTTACATATAATACATGCATGAAACCCACATACCAACCCACCTTGCACCTGCCGATGGGTCATATGCAAATCCTTTTCTTATATGTGTATGTGTGCATGACCCACACACTTTATTATATGCATAAACAAGCATGCCCACTACATAAATCAACCTCTGCCTGGCCAATTCATTTCACTGCCATCCTTTAATCCGACGTAGGAATGGGCTAATCCGGCATGGTCCACCCCCACGCCGGTTCAACCCACGCAAACCATTTTGAGGCATCATTTTCTCACGCTGTTTTAAAGCAATTCGACGCTGTTTTAGGCGATCACTCTCCGGGTGAACATTAACCGCCTTAATGGCGAACAGTGTCTCGATTTGGATATCCCATGGACACATGAAAATCCCTTGTAGGCTAGTCCTCGTGGGACCGTCCATTTGAGTGTTTGTTGGATTTACGATTAAAGGCCCGTGGAACATCGATACCCCTCCTAGGCTCGCCCTCGGGATCTCCATCCATTTGGGTCCACCGGTCATCATTTGGCCTCCCGGCATTCAGGAGCTTACCCTAGTCTCGTGGGTATGCCTCCACTTTCCGGGTGGCACAACGGCGGCCGGTAAAATCCGAACGGATAGGAAAGCTCCGAGGGCTAGCCTACAAGGGGCACAAAGTCCGCGGGTATGAGCGAGCGAGTGAAACGACACATGACAGGAGAGAAAATCCTGAGGGCTAGCCTACGAGGAGCACGCGACTTGAGTCGACACTATGTTTGGATCGGGACGATCGATATGGGAGGAAACCCCGAGGGCTAGCCTACGAGGGGCACATAACCCACGGCCACCACAAAGTCCTTTAGGGACTGTGGATTTGAGATGTCAGGTTGACCCGTGTCAATGCTCACCCTTTAGCCCCTGGGAGACCAATGTGGACGCAATTATTTTCAAAGATGATGTTCGTCTGTTGGTTTTTATTCTTAGTTCGATTTGTTAAGTGCGTGGGCATGCCAGTCACCAAGGTGATGATTTATTCATGCTTCATGGAAGCGCATGGTGCGCTCAATCTGACTTCGTCAAGTGATTGTGTAGTTCGGGTCGGGACCAAATCCCGTCGCATCATAAAGGTCACGACGTCATTTACATCCTCGATACAGGCGAACACCCTTGATTAGTTGTCGAAATTAGGGGCCCGACGGCCAAAAGAATTAATGCTAATTGCACGAGGGAAGGGCAGAAATAAATCACACAAGAGCCTGTGCTGAGACACGGGCAATCAGGCATGTCGATCATTCATAGACCCTTTCGTATTCGGACGGGAGTCCGTGGCGAGAATGCGGTGAAACTGAGATAAATTCGTTCAGATGTCTGTCGAGTACACGACAATTTTAATGATGATCCGGAAAGAATCCGGTTCAGAAAATAGGCCTGGTTTGATTAGAATGTCAGCCCGAGGTAAGGTCACGTCATGGCCATTTTGGGTTGATTCTCGAGACTCAGGCCTGGCTTACAGGGGGCAGCATTATTGTCCCTTCAACACCAGGTCACGGGGAGAGACGAAGCTGTAGTGTAGAATTTTATTATTATGATTAGGAGAGCCCCAGATTATATCCATGCTACGTCTATATTATATTCGTGCTATTTTATGATTAATGGCATGCTCCTAGAGTCCCAATGGAGTGCTTGGACTTTCTATGTGATGGAACCACTAGACGTAGCCCTAGATTTCACGGAATGTCGACCCACCTGGGAGAGGTGGAGGGGCAGACCCATCAAAATGGTTTAAGCTGGTACCGTGGGCCCTCGGCTCGACTGTAGCACCCTACGGGGAGGGAAATCTAGCTGGAGGCCTGGCCCTAGGCACGGGTCAGTGTGTTCACATGTGATCATAGGCGAGAGTAGACACTGATGAGTGTTACTCTAACTAGTTCTCGGTTGGTACGGTTTGATTATGCCTCTCGGTTGTCACACTCAGACTCGCGAGTTTCCTGAGATGTAGTGTAAGTCATCTGGAGGCGCATCTGGTCTCTCTCTTCTGGTGGAGTTTCCCTATTCTTTCTCCTATCACTGGAATGATTGAGTTTATTCTATTTGTAGATGTAGTTTTTACTGCTAGTTCCTGTCGCTAGTAGTTGCTCTTGTTATTTATTTATTTATGTTGGCGTCTTGTAAGCTGATTTACTTGCCGAGATAGACATTTCTGTTCTAGTCTAGTAGCATGTCAAATTAGTGCATCTACTTGTTTAATTGTCTAAATGAATGCTCTAATTATATTTTAATTACCTGCCTGATTGTTTAGTGCATGGTAGGGATCCGCATGACCCCTATTGAGTTTGGCTGTGACTCACCCTTCCTTCTTGTAGGTGAGCCATCTCAGCCATCCACCAGTGGTTCTCGTGGTTTCAGAGACCGTGCATAGTGTGCTAGCCGTCGGTCTGTCCTTTTGTGTTTTTCCCCGGGGTATGCCCCGTGTAGTTGTAGTCTTGTTTCTTCTTCCTTCTGTGGGACTTGTACATTCATGGTTATTGTTCTAAATCTAGACTAGTTTATATAAATACCACTCTGATATATTAAATTGCTTCCACACTATTTATAATAATCGTCGCCAAAAATTAATAATTCCCAAGGGTTGGAGAATCGAAGGAGATGATGCCGGATGTAGGGGAACATAACGGTCGCTCCAGTGACTGTTATGCTCCCTGATGCGCCAGTACCAATGCGTCAAGGAAACCAAAACAAAAAATGCAAAAAAAAATTAGGTTTTTCTATTCTGATTTTTTTGTTGTTTTGTTTATGATAAATGCAATGCAATGCAACTAAAAGACTAACTCATGACTCCAAATGTATGCAGGGGAAAATGAGAACAAGAATCACGTGGCTCCAAGTACGGGCGGTCTACTTGGCATTGCCAGAATGTCAGCGGGAGAGATTGGCTGCCATGGGCATCAGGGAAGTCCTTAGCATCGAAGTGACCAGAGTGGACACAGCCCTCTTGTATGCACTGCACGGGAGGTGGGATCCCATTAGTCGGGCCTTCATCTTCCCATTGGGGCACATGATCCCGTCGCTAGAAGATATGGCACAGATTAGTGGCTTGAGAGTGCATGGGAAGGTAGTGACCGGATGGAGTTATGTTGACTACAGGGAGCTAGCCCAGGAGCTATTAGGGCTGGACATGATGAGGCCGGGGCATCCGTCGTCCCAATTTTCACGATCAGTGCTGCAAGAGAGCTTGGGACTTTGAGGGGGGGGCGATAGGAGTTGGAGAACTACCCGAGTAGCATATCGACTGGGTGACCGAGCAGGTGTGCCCGAGCATGGCGGCAGAGGCAGGACTGGAGGGAGATAGAGTGCTACGTCACTTCCTAATGCTGTTGTTCGGGAAGCTCTTGTTCGCGACCAGAGCCAATGTAATTAGCTACAGGCTCCTACCATTGCTAGAGGATCTGAGCAGAGTGGGTAGATACGCATGGGGAGCGGCTATCCTGGCCTTCCTATTTGATTCGCTCAGTGCTACTGACCGGGTGACCATGCTAGGCGGCTTCTTGCCTTTTTTACAGGTAAATGCCCTTAAATGCTCCTAAATGCTTTTAAGTGCTATATGCTGACACATGATCTTTTTAATGAAGAAAAATTAAAATGAACTAAAAATAAAAAATAATCAAAGATAATATTGCTAATGTTGGAACCCTAGTTTTGATGATGTCACACTAAGATTCATAATGTGACCAACTACACTGTTGATGATTGATTAAGTTGTGTTGTTTATTCATAAGTCTTGATTTTTTATGAGGTCACTGCACATCTAGAAGATATGTCAATTAGGTCGATGCATAGGTGTAGTTAAGCTCTCTCAGGTCGATGCATATACACACATCTAGTCCATCAGGTCAATGCATCTTCACGGATTTAGTATATCAGGTTGATGCACATATTGAGTTAAGTTCATATTAGGTCGATGCACATACGTTAGTCACTAGACTCATGTCGATGCATTCATGTTTACTTGAGACATCAGGTCGATGCTTAAGCACATGCTGTACTAGCCATCGCCTTGATAGGTTGATGCAGCTACACTTGTTCTAGCTCGATAGGTCAATCTGAGTTTCACACAAGTCGATGCATCTCCATAACCTCTTGTGCTCATCCATTCTCTCTTTGCATATCAGGTCTACCTATGGTTTACATAGGTCGATGCAGTTGTAGTTGATCTACTGCATTCGTTCTGTAGTGTACACTCATTGGCCGATGCACTTGATGTATGCATCTATGCATCTGCACTATTTCATGCTATATGTCATTGTCTGATCTTCATAGTTTTGGCTATATTTTGCTAATCTTTATAAACATGCATAAGTCCGCATTCCTTAGGCATCTCTCTCAATATTTCACGATCTACATGATGATAAAGTGTTTGATGAAAAATTCCATATCTTGTTTGACAGGAACATCAATGTGATAGCATCAAATGACTTTGACAAATTGATCAAACATCTGAATTGCAGAGGTTGTTGAAGACTTAATTGCTTGCGTGGTTCGAAGAATCAATTAGTCTGGCACGTGATCTAATGCTAATCGCTCAGCATAATAATTTGCCACGTGGATTCATCTTCATTTAGATCTGACACGTGGACGATGGTAGAAATATGGTCGGGTGGCGGAAGGCACACCACCCAAGGATAGGAACTGAGCAAGAAAAATGATGAATGGATGGAAGAAGGAGGTAGAGTGAGCCCCTGAATGCACAACTGGCAGCCCCTGAACTTACGTCGCCACCTCTTCTTAGGCGAAATCTTCTTGAAATGAACCCGCCTGACGTGGACTCAGGCCTTCAAGCTTCTTGATTTGCTGTGTCTTCTTAAGTAACGGGCCCACCTGGCAGATGGCCTGGCCCGATTATGAATATGCCGCTTTATCAGGGCGGTTGCCCCTAGACACGCGATGCTAACCATGGGCGGACATTCCTGGACAACTAACTCCTAGGGATGAACATTAGAAGACCATGGAGTTTTGTTACTCGACACCAGAAGCATGAGATTCGGCATCTCCACTCGGCCGTTGGACATGAAACATAACTCCCTTACCAAAAGTGTAGGATGAAACTGAGGGAGCGTAATGCACGGCGTTGATGCGGCCAGCACACTGATAAATCGATGGAGATTACCTAACAAATGTAGAGTGCCCCTGGACAATCTTGAAAATATGGCCAATTGCCTCTTGAACATGGAATTCATTAAACTCTTGGCGGCCGTATAGGTTAGCACCATCTGAATGGAGAATCCTGCTTGGCTAGTGAACTGAACACCAATCGAGCGAGAAGAAATAACAATATTAATAGTGGATCCCTCGGCGAGCAATGAGATTGCCACTGGTCTCGCTCGGGAGAAAACTAACACTAGTGCAAAGGAGCTTCCTTTGGCAATCGTCTTCGAAAGTGAGGGCTCTTTGTCCCCAAAACAGCTAGGGACTAGGACTTGGACCGGCATGCGACAAATGAAACCTTGAATCTTATAATGCACGATCGAAGCCCGGCTTGGCTTACCATCTCCTCGGGGACTAGACCCGAGGGGCACCAAAGGTAACACACACCCGCTCCGTGGGGTGGGAAGTGATAGAGAAGGGGTAGAAGGAAAAGGTTTGGACGATGGTGTGACCCAACCTTCGGTGATACACACAATAGGTAGGATCCTCTGTCTTGTCCACCTCTGAGGGCTTTCGCGGATCTAACAGAGTAATGAGCTGCTCCTTCATGCATATAGATCAAAGAGCATTTTAGTGTGCTCCTTCCCGAACGAATAGGGCGTCTTCATGCGCTCCGCTAAGAGAGACGCATTTGCCTTGTCATCAGACGTTTTGCCTTCGCCTTTGGACTTTCCTTCTCCCCTGTCTCCGTTCGTCGGGGAGAAGTCCACCGCATTCACCTCCTTACCGCTAGCCAGACGGTCTTTGGAGGATTTGCCTTTGGCAAAAGTTTGCACAGGATGGTCGGCGAAGAATATTTCAATCTCCACCACCACCGTATTTAGCTGGTCAAAGCTTCTGATATTTGACCCTAGCAGCTTCTCCTGACTTCCGCCGATAAGCCCCTGCGGCAGATGGTGATCGCGTCTTCGGGCGTCGGAGGATTATCGCAGCGTATGCTAACGTCCCTCTATCGCTTGATGAAGTCCAACGCTGTTTCACCTTTCTTCCGCCGGAGGGATCAGAGCTCCGCCAGGGAGATTTTGCGTTCGATCATCTGGAAGTGATCGACGAACTTCTTTTGCATGTCGATCCAATCGGCTACCGAATTGGGCTTCAACCTAGAGTACCACTAGAAGGCGGTGCCTATCAATGACGTGACAAAGTACCGCAGCAAATATGCTTCTTCTAGTGCCAATTCACCCATGGCCATCATGTAATAGGTCAGGTGTTCATGTGGGGAGCCCTGCCCGTTGAACTTCTGAAGCTTCGGGACTTTCGGGCAATTAGGCGGAAGCTTCTTAAATTGATGGTGGAGGGGATAAGGCACACTGTATAAATCAACAGTGGCCACACCCTCACCATGTTGGGCAAACTTCACCCCCACGATGTGCTCTATCATCTGCTTCTGTGCCATGAGGCTTTCTGCAGCCGGAGTAGCAGATGACAGCGCATTGGCTTCATGCTGCGGGACTTCAAAGTCCACCACCAGTGGCAATTTTGCCGCGGTGACGGAGGTATAGGCCCTGGAATGGGAGAGCGCTGTTGTTCCACTCCGGTGGGTGCCACCTGGGGTTGGACCGAAACCTCTTTTTCACGTAAAAGCGCCTGCAAGAGATTCTTGAGTTCTTGATTCTCGCGTTGGAGCTCTTCCAACGTGAGAGTGTGTATCTCATCCCCCAAATCTTCCTATTTCCGGCGGTGGCTGCCCCCATCAACACTGTGGACGTCCTCTTGGCCCTCTTCTTGCCCTGCTGGGTCGGGCGGAGACGTCCCAGTAGCCAGTGCCTGCTGTGTTTGCGGCAGGATCCGGGACACAGGCCTTGACCTCCTCAAATATTGAAGAGGCTAGTTGAGCTCTCCCGAAGTGTCCTCTAGTTGCTTGTCATCGGAGGTGGCGTAACAGGTGAACACTTTGACAGTGTCATTGGTCACCTGGACCACCCGCTTCTTCCTGGGTGGTTGTCGACCCGGCTTGGGCAACATCCCTAGTCTATCGAAGACAAACACTCGAGATGTAGAAGCTCGAGGGGAGCGATCCTCCTCCGTGTGCGTGGAACTGGCCCACGGGGAGGTCAGTCGCACCTGTTTGCCGGTTGCTCGGCGCTTTTGCCCTCGTAGGGGCTGAGTTGTAGACCACGGGGATGTCGAGGCCCCAGTGCTTGTAGGACTCAGCATTCGTTGAAGATCCGACATGCGGAAGGGCTCCTCCGCCCTTGCGCACCTTAGGATTCGGGCCTCCTCCTTGGTGACCCATATCTTCTTCAAGTGGAGCTGACGCACCTCCACTGAGTTGCCCCCCCCGTCCTTGGCCGGGGAGCCCGTAGCTTGGGCCGTTGCAAGGGGCCCTGGGTTGCCGTCGGTACGGCGAGCTTCTTCATTTTCGCTTCGTTCTCCCGAACTTGTTGGAGGAGCTCGAAGCGGTTGGAGGTGGGAATGGTCAAGACGTGACGGTCCCGTGGCAAGATCGGCTCGCCTCCATCAAGCCGGATGCAGATGTCACCGACAATTACAGTTTTGCCGGAGCGAGATGCTGCCGCTGCAAGCTTTGTACCCTTACGGCTATGGCGCTGCCCTCGTTGAGCAGGAGCGGCGCTAGCAACGCCTGCCGTAGGCCTGGTGTCATTGTGGCGGTGACGCTGCCCCCGTTGAGCAGGAGCAGCACCTCTAAGGGTGGCCGCCATAGAACTGGTGCCGTTGCGGCGACAGCGCTGCCCCCATTGTGCAGGGGCGGCGCCAACAGTAATCTGGTTGACCGACAAAACACGGCCATTTGCTGAGGCAGAAGGTCTGACACCTTCGCCTGTTGTCGTGGCAGTCGAGCAATCTCAGCCAGTTAGTGGGACAAAGGGCCTGACGTCCCTAGTCCGCGAGGAGTTGGCCGGGCGAAGCCGGCCGGCTACTGTAGTAGAGGGCCTGACAACCCCAAGAGTTGACCTGTTGGCCGAGCGGACTCGGCCGACTGTTGAAGCCGAGGGCCTGACACCCCCGACAGCTGGCTTGTTGACCGGGCAGACCTGGCCAGTTGATGAAGCGGAGGGCCTGACACCCTCGGTAGTTGTCTTCTTGGCCGAGCGAACCCGGCCAGTCGCTGAAGCTGAGGGCCTGACACTCCCGACGGCTGGCTTGTTGGCCAAACGGACTCGGCCAGTTGCTGAAGTGGGGGGCCTGACACCCTCAGTGGTTGTTGCCACAGGCGTGGCTGAACTGACCTCAACCACGGGTACAACGCCCAGGAAGAAGGGCGAGCCGACGACCGCAGGAAAGTCGCCGAAGAAAATGGGGGTCGCCAGGTATCCGAACCTGGCATGGTTGGCGATGACCTGGGGGCCGTAAGTAACAGCTGCCATCGTGGTTGTTGTTGGTGGTGGTGGCGGTGGTGCGTAGCACGAAAGCAAGAGTGCGCCGGAGCACAAAGAGCTCTAAAGTGAGCAGCGAGATGTGCCCTACTCTTCCCGTCCTGTAAGAGGAAGAGGAGGGCGATCAGAACCTTAAAGAAGGTTTAGAAACTTTCTTTGACAGAAAGAAGAAAGGCGGGAAAGGTCCCACAAGGGGTGCCAGTCGGTTGGCCACAGAATTATTTTATCGTAGATAAAATAGAGATTACACCCGTCCACCCTCTTTCCCCCTCCCATTTACCTCATTTCCCACCTCCCATCTTTAACCTACACTTCCCAGTTCATAGGCAGCAAAGTACTAGCAACTTGTAGAGCTTGCCACGACTTCATCCCGACGCTCCTTGATTTCAAGAGGTACCGTCGGAAGCATCTTCAAGTCCTCTACGCAATGGTGGTCGTCTCGCCATTGTCTGAACTCGTGGCTGCCCAGAGGAGCCTTCACTGCTGGACTGTACATTCCCTCCCAGGTAGACAGCCAAAGAGGGCTTGCAAAGGCTCCTACGGTCTTATCTTTGGGAATCTTGGAGTGCCACTTGGTTGAGATCTTATATGTCAATTCGCCTTTCAGTACCAAGAAGCGGCACTCCGTTTGGCGTTCAGAGCTATGAGGCCCCATTTTTCTCCCCCGGGTGCACAAGACTATTCTCTCAGGAACTAGCTTGACACCCAATCACTGTTTGCGCCCCCATCACCTGCTCCGACCACCTCCAACATCGCCGTGGGTCTCCGTTCGAAGAGGACTCATCCACGAATCTAACGACTCTTGCCACGCCTAAATCTGAGCTCAGGAACATCCGTGGTGACCATGTCTTCCTTCTATAGTGGTACAGAAGCGGCCAGAACTAGAAGGCAGAGACCCTGCTTACTACCCTACCATGAACAGGGCCGGCAACCAGAAGTCCTCCCAAAAATCAGACGTCCTCCTGGGCCAACCTAGGAGGTTTTGCCACTGGTTTCATTGACAACGGTGTCCGGGAAGGATCGCAGTGGTGTCAACATTGACCACCTGTCCCCTGTTCCTGAGAGTGGACAGAACTGGCAAGCTTCATCCAATTAGCTTCTTAATTCCATTTTCCCCTCCCCGCCTGGCTGGCTTACAGCCCCTCCCTGTGGGAGGTAGTATTTGGATGTAATTTTAGCTTCCCCACCCCTTGTTCAACCCCCTTGCATGGGGAGTAGTGGTGTAACTCTTTAAATCAGGTTGAAGCTTCATCGCTCATGGAGCGGTTCTACCTCCTTGAGATAGGCCACATCGCCAGAGGGGAGAATGCTCAAGCCGACGCCCTGGCAAAGCTGGCAAGCTTGCTAGCGGTCCCGCCTGATGGGTCACTTGACATCCGAGTGATCAACCAGTGCCAGGTGCCTAGCATGATAGAAGAAGGATCGAAAGAAGAAGAAGAATGGGAGGTCGCCACAACAGAAGCTGTCAGTCTACCCGACTGGAGGGACCCTCTTATACAATGGTTCAAGTACCGACAACTGCCCAAGCAAAGAGAAGAGAAGATTAGACTGATCAGAATAAAGGACTCCTATAAGCTCCGAAATGGGATACTATTTCAAATTATGGCTGATGCCAAGCAAAAGCTACTCCTCTAATGCCTGTCCATTGAAGAGGCTTGGAGAGTTATGAAGGAGGTTCATGCCGGAGCAACCGGTGCACACCAGGCGAGGCTGAAAAGGAAAATTGAAATAAAAAAGCTTGGATATTACTGGCCGATGATGTTTGACAACTGCTGCAAGTATGCTAAGTCGTGTCAGAGGTGCCAGGAGCATACCACGATACCCAGGAGGCCACCCGTGCCGCTGCATCCTACGGTGCCCAGTTGGCCTTTTACCCAATAGGGAACAGACGTCATGGGTCCATTGCCCGCCTCATCCATAGGCTGTAAGTACATCTTGGCAGCGACTGATTATTTCTCCCGCTGGGCAGAAGCTGTCACCCAAAGGGAGGTCACCGGGGAGATTGTGGCCAGGTTTGTCCGCCGCAACATCATATTTCGGTTCGACACCCCCGATCGAATCATCTCAGACAATGGAAGCCACTTTTGCAACCAGAAGGTCTACCGACTAGCAGAGAAATACAAGATTGACTGGAGAACATCAACCCCCTACAATTCACAGGCCAATGGTCTGGCTAAAGCTTTTAACAAAACTCTCTGCACTCTCTTGGCCAAGATTGCCTTGTCCCCTTTGACCATGGGCCAGCCCTTTGGGCCCCTATGTCCACAATGCCAACAGCATCTACCGGACCGGCGCGCCCGAGGTGGCGTGGCCAATGGAGGGCATGGCCGGAGGGTCGAGCTCAACCAAGCTATCCACAGCTGCCTACAAACCCGCGTCCACCGCGCCCGAGGAAGATGGGAGAGTGGAGGCCAGGTCACTCGAGCATCCGACCTTGACGAACGACTCCCGACCGGCCATCACCAGTGGAGACAATAGAGTTGTGACCGAACCACCCGACTCCATCATCGCGAGGGGCTGCTCCACCTTACTCTCGATTGGAGGAAGGGCGTGGAGCGGAGCTAAGTAAGATTTTATTACTGAGGGACCTATGGCCCTTTCCGCTTGTGCTCCCTCCTCCCGAGAAACCGTGATGCTTGTCAGCATCTTCCCCAGAAGCCGGTCCTCCTCGGGCATCATGAGTAGTCGGGGAGGCGGAAGAGGAACCATGAGCTTCAGCCCGCCCCATGATTGCAGGAAGGACACCAGGCGCTCCACGTCTGATTTCGAGAGTAGTTGCGGTCCACCTACCCCCGCGGGGGTGACTGGTTTCCTCCGCTTCGTAACAACCTTGCGAGGTCTAGCTGCGCGCACCTCGGGGAGCCTTGCCTCCTCTTAAAAAATAGAAAATGGGGTTAGTCTTCCACCGATCGAGGCGAGCTACCCAAATCTTGAAGAGATGCAAGAGAGGTCCTGGGGGCCCCATATTTACCTCAGTCACCGAAACTATGCTACTTTTCGGTTCTATTTCCCCCTCCTCTAGAGCCTCATCCACTGGTATTACGGTCCCCGCAGCTACTTCCTGCCGCAGGACCTCAAACAAGGTCACCAGCTTCTCCAAGCCGGCGTCGCCTCCCCCAGGGTCACTCTACCGATATGTCCGGGGTAGGCACCTCCATGGCCTCCAGCTGGATTTGCTCCTGCAAGGTAATCAAATAACAAAAGATAAGATCAGAGGCTGGCAGCAAAGGGGGGCCCATATGAACAGGCTCACACTTACAAAATCCTCGCGAGAGAGTGTTAGGGTGAGAGAGAGTGTCGGGGTGAGAAATAGAGGGCTCGCCTTGGGGGGGGCTAAAGGTTTCAAGTTGCACCGGTTCGGGGTGGATTGAAAGTCGGTTCGCCATTTGGACCCCAAGAGAGACCCCCCCCACGCCCGACGCGCCGAGAAGCATCAAACTCGGGCGTTTCTTTTCTCGGCGACGCGCCGAGACCGAGATCTCGTCGAGATCTCGGTGGGCGAGATCTCAGTGAGATGACATTCCATGGCCATGTCTGCAAGCATTATGGAAGCAATAGTAGCAAAAAAATCAGGCCAAACATTCAAGGACAACAATATACCAAAGAAGCACCGTCCTACAAAGTCCCATTGCGTCATCCCGCTTTCCGAGAGGCACAGGACAAACAAACTCCTACGGAGAACATGGGTCGTCCGCCTCTTGCCTACGGCCTCAGCGAATGACCCGTGGGAAGCATTTGTTGCACCCTAAACTTTCTCGAAAAATATTCGAGGAGCTGCCCTCATTTTAATCAACGGGCACAGCGCGGCTTCAAGCCAACGTCGTCATGCTGTGGAGTATCTCCACGATAGCGGGGCCCATTGACCCGACCATGCTCAGCCATGGGATATGTTGCAGTAAGGAAGGTTGAAGAAGATTCTTATGTGCACTCGTAGGAGAGATCGAACACCGTGTATCACGCGGTCTAGATAGGAGCACGCCCCTTCCTCGTCGCCGACGGCACAAATCCAACACAAAGGAATGCCGAAGACCTCATGCATTCCTCTCCACGCATCACGCTGCGAGCAAGGGTAGAAAAAGAGGTCAAAGCAGGGTTTAAAAGAGGAGGAACCAGTCGAAGACTCCGTCGGGGCGCAACGGGCCATGCGGGGGGGTTTTGACCCCTCTGGGACCCAGGAGGGGTCCAGTCGACCCCGCTGGACCCCAGCAGAGTCAAACAGACCCTGACGGGGTTTGTTGACCCCGCCCGGGTCAAACGGACCCCACCAGGTCTGTTGACTTCCGGAGTACCTTGTCTGCGTTGAGGATTGGCGAGAATTATCCCCATAATGGTTGATTCCTGGCTATTTTTCCCAGAAAAGCTCTCTATCTGATCTGAATATGAACGGTCGTCCATCAACCACTTTCTTTGGTGGATGGTCCGTTGAGGACCGTTCAGATTCCTAGACGGCCCAATCTGGACCGTTTATCCTTCACCTGCCTATCCCAATAACGGCTGTTCCCTGACTACTTTAGCACCCAATGGTCCCCATCCGACCGTTTACCATTCCCTTCAAGCCCCCATCTGACGGTCTGATTGAGGCCGTTTGATTCTCAACGGTTCAGCCTCTAAATGGTCCAAGGTGGACCGTCTACCCATGTCTACGGTCTTCTTCAGACCGCGTTCATTCACTAACACCTCAACTGTTGAACTCCCACTGAACGGTCACCCGTGGACCGTTCTCGCTGTTTGGGCAATTCAGTTTTGACCGTTTGTATCCAGACAGTTCTAAGTGAACCGCTTAGTTTCCCTACGCAGTCACTGTAGGACCATTTCCTACCCGCCTTGCCCGACGGTGTTCAACCCCCATCTCCACCAGGTGGTGGTGGCCCTAGGGGCCCTACAATTGGTCCAAAGGGGCCGTATGCTCCTCTTCTTGTCCCTAGGCTAGCCTCCATGGGCTAAAATAGAAAATGGAATGGCTTTGGGGAGGCCTACCTTAGAGGTGTTCGATGGCTTCTCCACCGTCATCGTGGCCACCTCCGGCGGCACTCCATCGTCCACCACCACTCCGGCGATGATCGTGGATGCCCCTCCTTCAGCCACGGATAGTGTGGGTCCCTCCATGGCCACCTCCTTGGTTGCCTCCGATGGCGCCTCTGCCAAGGGAGTCTCGACCGGCGACGGTGCAGTGATGTCTTCTCCTGCCATCCGATGATGTAGGGCCTGCCGCTTAAAACGCATACAGGGTATGCCAAGGCTAGGGAGAGAGTGGGATAGGGAGGAGAGCAATAGAGAGGGAGAATGCATGTTTTTATCAGTGGTGTTTGTTTAGAATATCACATATGTGCTGTTAGATTTAATCCACCTTTACCTTTTAGATTTTGTTTTTGTTTTATGGCTAATATGTTGCATGTCATCTTGCAAATATTTTTTAGACTAATGTGCTAGTCCGATTGCTACCGTTAATTGGCTCATCAAGTATTAGGTACTGCATTGCAAAGCTGCTTCTTTTTTGACTTTTATCTTATGTACAATAGTACTAAGCTAAGACTTGTGCTAATGAACTGAGTATTTATTTATCATATATCTGTAGCACTGGTTTTTTTGTAGGAATTACAGGTGTCCTTGCTCCACTTCTTGAATAAATCGTATTTCGTGGATTTTTAATGGTGTCACTCACTAAATGGTAAGAACTCTGTTCATGTGAGAGGAGTCTATGGACTTTCAAGCATAGTTATCAATCCCAGTTGGGATGGGACACTTTCAACTCTGTCCCAGTGGGTATCCTGCTCCATCCCAGCTGTCCCATTCTCTCCCACTTAGAATTCTATTTTTCAGCCTGAGATCATCCAAACTCTTTATCTCCTTCTTATATATTTATTCTATGGGGTCGATTTATAAGTATAACCTAACCCATAAAATTATTTGAAGTTTTGGTTGCTTTGGAGGTAGTTGAGAATGGCGTTGAGTTAATGAGATCTTCCTTTGCCCTTTCTACCATTCTGGTGCACCTATGTTTTGTCTGTAACAATTGAATGTAAGGTCTGCACATCCATTGCTTGCTAATGCATATCTGCTGCATTAATTTATTCTTTTCCCTAATTCTTGGGTGCTTCAGGTTGCATTTTATTGGGAAGGCATATCAGTGGAGAGGACATGTAGCACTATTTCTGATGATAAGCACTAGAAAATTGAAGCATAATCTACCAAAGAGTCATCCAGCGAGCCTGCACCATCTTTGAATGATCAGGTTGTGATAGGGAAACTCTCCAAAGAAGCCAACATGAACTCAGTGCCAAGTGGTGAACCTATCAGCCACCGCCAGGGGAGCAGGCGAAACCATCACCGGATCCCTTGACACCGTCGCTTCGCGGCCTGGCAAGACAGGGACCTCGCTCTCGGTCAGGGGAGGGATGTCAAAGGAAATCGGGCCAGACGTTATTGCCAGGAGACCCGCGGCCCCTTCTGCTTGCGCTTCCTCCTCCTCAGGAATGGCGATGCTCCCCAAGATTCCCCGCAACAGTTGGGTCTCCTCTGATGTCGAGAGCACCGGAAGAGGCGGCCGAACTACCTCTCAACTCGTCCACCTTTGACCCGGAGCGAATCATCCTCTTTCGAGGAGAAGAATCCGCCCCCATTTCGGAGATAGAAATTCGGAAGGGACCCAACATCTTCAATCCCTCCAGCACAGAGGAGGTCACCACCAGTACCCCAATCCCTGCTCCACTGTCGGTCATCTCCGAAGATCAAGCAAGTCCATCCAGCAAGGATGATCTGGCTAGCCAGTCACCTCCAAAAGAGCCATCCTTGGCACCTCTATTCTAGGAGTCCACATGTGATCAGGACCAGCGTGATCCCAGTGCCAAAGGCAAGGCAGTGCAACTCCCCGATAGGGAGCAGTGCGACAGCTCGCACAAGACTTTACTAGGCATACTACCCTCATTGGGGGATGCTCGTGCTCGAGCCGACCAGAAAGTCATCCACCTGATGAAGCGGTTTCCCGCCAATATCACAATTTGGGAAGCCATTGCTTGGAGCAAAGGGCTAAGAGAAGCTATTATTATAATACTCTAGGAGCTGGAAGCTTATGAAGCCCATGCCGCAAAAATGAAGGTGACAATGTATGAAGCCTTCGCAGCCACCATCACATTCGTGGAAAAGGACATGTTATTATCCTCTCCCTGTCACTACCGCCCTCTCTACATGAGGGGGAAAATCAATGGGCATGAGACGAACTAGATCCTGGTGGACGCCGGTGCTGTTGTTAACATCATGCCGCTAAAAACTTTCAAGACCCTATATCTGACTCCATACCTTTAGTGACATAACTTGGCAAACTTACAGTAGTCGTCAAATATAGTGGGCCAGTAGTAGCCCAATTTCTTAATCTTAATTTTTATTTTCGGCCCGGCCTGGTGTTCTCTGACTGACCCGGCATGGACTTCTTTCATCACTTGCCATGCTTCCGCTAGAGACATGCAACGGAGTAGAATCTTCTTCTGGGCATCTGTCATAATTTGGAACAAGGTTCCGTTTCTTATCTCATAGGAATCCCTGATCTTGAGGAGCTTCATTCTTTGTTCTTTCTCTTTTAGGAGCTACTGGTGCTGGAACCATTGTAGGAGATGCTCCTGCCAATCAGGCTGTTGAATTTCCTCTACAGCTGCCACTTCATTCTCTTCTTCATTCATCAGGACTTCTGTCACACTGGGGACTTGACGTCGATCAATCACTGTTATACTCAGGCTCGTGTCTGGCGGGACTACCAAAGAACTAGTCAGCTTTGCGAGGGCATCTTTCTAAGCATTCTATCCTCAATTGATGTGTCTGACTTTGATGAAATAAAATCTTGCCATCAGTGTAGTGCCAATCGATGATAAGGGAGGAGTTCCTGCTTCCGCACATCGAACTCTCCTTCCAATTGTCTTATGACTAGCATGGAGTCCCCGAACGCCTCAAGCATCCAAATTTCCATGGACAAAGTAATTTGTAGCCCGATAATCAGGGCTTCATATTCTACTTCGTTGTCTGTGCAGGGCTTGTTTATTGAGCAGGAGGTATATATGACTTTTCACTCGGGGGATTTCAGGACTATACCTACCCCGGCCCTAACTCTAGCTGCTCCTACTGCTGGAGTATCGACTCTGGACACACCATCAAAATATAGGTGCCACAAGGCAGGCTGCACTTGGTTGACTTCCAGGGTCTCATCTTAGGAGTTCTGTCTCTAGTGGACAGTCTTTAGGTACTGGGTGCGCAGTAAAGAAGTCTGCGATAGCCTGGCCTTTGACAGCTCTCTGCGGCACATAGGAGATATCAAACTCTATGGCGAACCCCGATCTCACAAAGTCAGGCGTTACCGATCCGTCGACAAAGCACTAGCTTCATTGCTGAAGCCTATCAAACAAGTAAGAAGCCCTATAAAAGACCTACATAGTCAAAGGTACATGCATACACGAACTCACCGTTGTGTACGCTACACAAGGCTAGACTGCGGGTGAAGTCAACGCAGACTACCCGATAAGTCACATCAATCCTGACGGAAACTAGTCACAGAAACACAAGGAGTTAAGTGTCAGGTGACAGAAGTACCTCCTCACTAAAAGAACAGCCAGATGCGTCTACTGACGTCTTACACTGTGCCACAGGTATCTCTCACCTATGCCTAGAACGGCGGTAAACTGAGATACTCACAGAACCAAGTACAAGGAACAACAGCAACGAGTGAGTAGTCAGGGTCACATCCGTCGGCGCTCGTCCAAATGCCCCTAACCACGTGTGCACACACAAGCTCATTGCCTTGAGCCAGGCATCTAGCTAGTTTTCTCCCCCAGTAGGACGCTACTGCAAGGCAAGGGAGCCCACAGAAACTAGCCTAAAAATCGTCTGAGTCGGGAACTCTGCCCCGCCAACACTCCCAGGAGAGCCGACACACAGAAAAGTGTCGTCAGGCTACGACTAGTGGAGGCTCACTAGACACAGAGACTCTGAAACACCAGTGCTGAGGTACGGACAGGCTAAACAAGCATTGTCGCACGTACCACTAAGCACAAACACAAGGCAGTGCGAGAGACTGTCACCAAACTCGGGACAAACAACTAGACCTACTGACATAGCGATCCTTGAGTCACAAGACTCGGGGTCAAGATCGTCACACAAAAGTGGTAACAAGCCGCCAATCAGCCTAAACCCTAAGCCAAAGACACGAAAAAATACAAGTCCTCAACCCCTCAGACTGCACCAAGGACTCTCGACTCCGTATAACACAAATCACGAAAAATGAGGGAACACCCAGACCCTCAAAGCACCTGGACACACAAATTGAGGTAAAATAGTTCCAGCATTCGTCGGCCTTGTGTCCGGCCTTATCACAATGTTTACACACCACTTTGGAAGGTGTGGTGGTGATGGAGAACGGCTTGTTGATCTTTTTGACTTTCTTCTCCTGAGAGGACTCTCCTCCATTGCTCAGTCTTTTCTTGTTGAAATTGAGTTTGAAGGAACCGGAGCTAGTGACATGCTCCTTCTTATCTCTCCCACGAATCCTATCGGATAGTTTCGTGGCATCTTCTAGTAACTGGGCCCGCCTTACAATCTTCGAGTAGACTTGTATGTCCATCGGGGCCAATTGTGTGATATATTGGGGCCTGAGCCCATTAAGAAATCTTCTAGCTTTCATCTTCTCAGTACTAACTAGGTGTTTAGCATACTGAGATAGTCTCGAGAATTGTGCCTCATACTCGGCCACCGATAATGATCATTACTTGAGTGTGGCAAATTCTGCGGCCTTCTTCTCCTGGACTCGATCTGAGAAATACTTATTGTTGAAATGTTCTACAAATTTCTCCCATGTAACCTGAGCTTGGTCTAATGTGGCTTCTATTGACTCCCACCAGCATCGGGCGTCTCTTTCCAACTGGAATGTTGCTAATAAGACCTTTCCTTGGTCCGTGCATTGCATAACCCAGAATATACGTTCGGTCTCTCTGATCTAATGTTCAGCGTCATCTGGATCGGTAGATCCCATGAAGTTAGGAGGGTTCATATTTCTAAAACTTTGGTGGAGATTTCCTACTCCACGGTATGCACCTCCTTGTGCTACCTGTTGCAGTGCTTGCGTAAGACCCAAGATGGTCCTCTGCATATCGCACCATTGTGCACGTTCTGCGGCCATGGTCCTACAATTACAATAACTATATTAATATGTGATTATGTCAAAAGGTTTTTATTTCTAAGTTAACTCAACCCTTGGTTCTACCTAATCTCTCCGGGTAAAGGTTTAAACCTATCCTTGGACTTGGGTTTCCTAGGAATTGAATATCCTAGGCTCTGATACCACAAAAATCCAGCACATCCTACAAAGTGTTGTTGGGCAGGCCCTGGCTCCACGAAAATTGGGTCGTCCCCTCAACCCTCCATCAGTGCATCAAATACATCAAGGATGGGGAACAACATGTGGTCTTCGCAGACCTATCCCCATTCACTCCAGCAGAATGCAACCTGGCCGATGCAGCTCTCTACTTCAAGAGAATCAGCCCTTTTTTAGTGATTAAGAGCAAGAGCAACGACTGGCTCTCAGAAGAGGAGGAGGAAAACCTCTTCTCCGTTGATGAGGAGTAGGCTAAGCTCCACCGGTTGCATCTTAGCACCAAGTCAACCATAGACCGCCTTAAGAGGCATAAAGTCAATTTCGAGGCTAACCTCATTAGCCAAGCGATCGACAAGAGCATATGCTTGCCATCGAACTGCATCCAGCTCGTGTATGCCTCAGATGAGCACAAGGTCGAGCAGCTCATGACGTTCATCGTCACTTACAGGCTGCAACACCAGTCCAAGAAAAGGGCTAAAAGGGACAAGTCCATTATCTTCCACAAAGGAGACATGGCCCCTCCAGCCCTGCCAGAAGACGATTTTGGTTGGTCCAGGTGAGCTGACAGCATCCCTGAAGCTGTCCAAATCCTGGATGACCTATCACCTTATGTTCGGGAGATGTATCTCAAACAACATATCCCTCAGTGGCAAGGCTCTACACAGTGAAGGTACTTCCACAACATGTGGACACCATCGCAGGTCCAGGGGCAAGCCCCGTTCTCTTATAAAGACACCCGAGGTCTCGGCTATGACCAGGACCCAGACTTCTGTGTCTATCACGCGGTTCATGCCATAGGACCCGTGCAACCAGTCATCGACCTGATTGTCGCCAACGCCAAGTTCGATAGCTCAGGAGATAACGGAGAGGAGATCTTAATTCCACTTCATGCCAGGACCAGCACTCCAGTTCTAGGACTTGGTAAGGCTTCCCTATCCATCCAAGAGGACGTGGAGACCGGGGAGACCTCCGCGGCCTCCCAACTAGTTCCAGAGCCTACCTCGCCACACCTTCCCCCTGAGGAAGGCCTCCAGAATGAAGACCGCGAGGCATCATCAACATTGGCAGACAACTCCGACCGAGCCTCCGAAATTCTGGTCGATAGCTGCCAGTCCAACACGGACGGCCCGGGCCAACCCTTGTTCAAACCTGGCAGTGATAACCTTCTAGTCCTAGTAGCTTCAACCATGGGCTCCGAGGACCCGCAGGTGTACGAAGCAGCCACTGATGATGAAGACTTCATCGACTTCCAGCCTGCACCTCCCGAGCTGGAGGATGGTGGCCAGGCAACCATCGATGAGCTCATTGAGATCAATCTGGGCAACGATGAGGCCCCTCAGCCCACATTCCTCAGTGCTCACCTCACCGAAGTAGAGAGGTAGGACTACAACCAATTCCTACTCGAATACAAAGACTACTTCACCTGGACAAACCAGGAGATGCCAGGGTTAGATCCCTCTATAGCGGAGCATGATCTGGCTATATCTCCCTCAGCCACGCTAGTCAAACAGCCCCAATGGCATATACGCCACGAGTTGGAGCTCCAGGTCGCGACCGAAGTCAATAAAATGGCAGAGGTCGACTTCATCGAGCCATGCATCTATCTAGTCTGGCTCGCTAACATTCTCCCAGTCAAAAAGAAAAATGGTCAAGTCTACATCTACGTCGGCTTCCGGGACCTCAACAAAGTCTGTCCAAAGGATGACTTCCCAGTTTCGATCACAGAGACGATGGTCGACATGACCACCAGACATGAAGCCCTATCTTTCATGGATGGGTCATCAGACTACAACCAAATCCGGATGTCCCTCCGAGACAAGGGCTACACTGCCTTCAGATCCCCCAAAGGGATCTTCAACTACAAGCACATGCCCTTTGGTTTGAAGAATGCCAACGCTACCTACCAGAGAGCCATGACCAAAATTTTCAATGAGATGCTACACAACATCGTCGAATGCTATGTTGACGACCTCGTCGTCAAAACTAGAAGGCGAGAAGACCACCTACGTGATCTGCGTCAAGTCTTCGACTGTCTCCAGCAATATGGGCTCAAGATGAACCCCATGAAATGCGCCTTCGGTGTATCCAGTGATAAATTCCTTGGTTTCGTTGTTCGATACTGAGGAATCGAGGTGGATCCCAGCAAGATCAAAGTGATCCGGGAGCTTCCGCCACCCAGCAACCTCACTGAACTTAGGTCACTCCAAGGTAGACTGACCTACATTCGGAGATTTATCTCCAACCTCTCCAGTCGATGCGCGCCTTTCAGCAAGTTGATGAAGAAAGACGCCCCCTTCATTTGGGACTCAGAATGCTAGATAGCTTTCGAGCAGATCAAGGAGTACCTTCTCACTCCTCTAGTCTTGGCAGTGCCTGTCAAGGGAAAACCCCTCATACTCTACATCACCGCCATGGATGCTTCGTTTGGAGCTCTACTGGTGCAAGTCAATGAGGAAGGTAAAGAGCAGCCGCTCTACTACCTCAACCAAAAACTGATCGGTGCTGAGTACCGCTACTCCCCCATGGAAAAAGTATGCTTGGCATTGGTGTTTGCCATCAAAAAGTTGTGGCATTACCTCCTGTCTCATCGGGTTGAGCTTATATCTAAGCACGACCCCTGAAGTTCCTCCTCAGGCAACCCGTTCTCTCAGGCCGACTGGGAAAATGGGCACTCCTGCTCATAGAGTACGACATCAACTATGTCCCAAGAAAAGCAATCAAGGGACAAGGCATGGCTGAGTTCTTGGTGGCCCATCCAGTACCAGATGATTCTCCCTTCAACACGGAGCTTTCAGATGAGGAGTCTCTCACTCTTCAACACCAGCAACTGGCTAAACAGACCAGAGATACCTTGCATTACTGGAAGTAAGATGCCCTCATAGCCAGTCTACCCTACTGGGAGTTGTACTTCGATGGCTCTTCTCGAGGTACTACCCAGAGCAACCTCAGTTCAGGCATTACGGTAGGCGCCGAAATTGTCTTCCTGACCCCTCAAGGTGGAGTTCTGTACAACTCATGCGCCCTCATCAAGGCTCTGACCAACAATGAAGTCGAGTACGAAGCCATGATCATCAGACTCCAGATGGCTCTCAACATGGGCATCAAATGCCTCAAAGTCTGTTGCGGGCGAACGTGATCGTTCACCCTGCCGTGAGTGGTACTATTCCAAAGATCGCGAAAACGTGATTTTTTATTTTCTGATATTTTTACAAATTTTGGGATTTTCTATAAATATGTCGTTTTATTTTCATTCTTCTTCCTCTCTCCTACATGCGTTCCTCTCCCTCTCTCTCGCCCATTCGATGCGGTGGAAGCTCTGTACCAGCTGCAGACGGCTGCGGGGCGACGGCGCGATGACATGGGTGACGGCGAGGCGATCGTGCCGACGTGCGGCGAGCGTGGGAAGCGTGGGAAGCGTGGGAAGGTGAGGTTTCAACGGCGTTCTTCGCGGGATCGAGCTCAGATCGGTGTCCCGTCGCAAACCAGAGGTAGGGTGACGATCCCTAGCTCATTGCCGTTCCATTCCCGTGATTTGTAGGCCGAGGCGAGGCCGAGAGGGGTTTATTTCGCGCCAGGAAAGGTGAGCATGCCACAGGGAGCGTTCGCCCGATCTACCGCTTTAAGCCGCGAAACCACATTTTAGGGGCGTAGAATCATGCTAGGGGGGCTTGGGAGTTCGTTCCTCTTCGTTTCCCCCCTCCGTGGGGCATGTTTGGGGTCGGAATGGGCGACCTCGGTGAGGTTCGCCGTTTTCGCACCCGCGGCATTGTGCGGTCGAACCAGAGACCGCACAAGCCTTGTGCGGTCCTGGTCTGGCCGCACATCGGCTCGGCACGCTTCGAGCCAGGCTCGACACGCAGTGGACTTGTGCGGTCTATCGCGAGACCGCACATCCCTTTGGGCGGCCCCATGCTGACCGCCCATGTATGGGTTTTGACCATTATTTTGACCGTTATATAGTGTTTTGGGATGTGCGGCCAGGGGCTGGCCGCATAACCCCTTCTGCGGCCATGGGCTAACTGCACGTCTCTGATGCCTTTTTGGCTCGGTGCGCAGTGGGCTTGTGCGGCCTGTCAGGGACCGCACAACCCTTGAGCGGCCCAGGATGGACCGCTCATCCTGCGAGTATTCAACACTTAAGCATGCCACTAGAAATAAAAGACGATGCCCATGGAGATGATTCCAAACATTAAAGACTAAAAATGAACTAAACGAGAACATGCACGAGAAACGAGGTAAAGGGCATCGGACCACGGCGCATGTGATACCGGCGGTGTCCTAACGAGGGAAGGAATCCATCCCCCTACCTGGACTACGACGAAACAGACGATTTGATGCCGATCCGGTGAGAGGGCAACGCGATGCCTCCCGGCCCGACTCGGCTCCACACTCTGCGGATCGAGGGAAGACGGGCATCAACGCAATCCTCGTGACGTGACCAATCTAACGGTACCTCCCTTGCTTCGATCAGCGACCGTCTGGACCAAAAATCGAGAGAGGAACGTAAATCAAAAAATTAGCCCAAAATCACCCAAAATAAGATTTGCATGGAAAACGATGAAGATGATGACGGATGGCGACGCATGTGGTGTCAACGGGTTCCTGGCGAGACCAAGAGTCCGTTCCCCTACCTCTTGGGTGGCGAAGATCGTGAATCGGTGCAGATCGGGCGACGGGGGCCACGCCATCCTTCCGCTTGCACGCGTCTCCACGCTTCACGATCCGAGGGATGAAGGGTACCAGCGCGATCCTCGCGTCGAGCCTGTCCCGTTGGTACCTCCCATGCGTCGATCGGGGTCTGTTTCGACCGCGAACCGAGTGAAAGGGGGAGAGAGGAGCTGGGCCTTGTCTGGTCATTGAGGGAGTATTGGTCGCCCTCACTGTGGAGTGATCTGGAGATAGTCGTCGACAGGATGTTAGAATCGACAGCCCCTGTCAGTGTGGAGTAGAGAAGGAGAAGTATTTCATTATTCTCTTTACCTGCTCTACCGCTCTTTCGGGTTTTCACCAGAGCTAGCCCCCTTTATCTTTTTTCGGTATGCCCTTATGGGTTTTCATACTAAGGGTTTACCCGATTTTGCCTGGGGCGCCCTTTCGGGTTTTCACCCCAGCTGGGTTGATGGTAATTTTTGCCCGGGTGCACACTGTTGCGGAGCTGGCCGAGGCAGGGATGTACTGGAGTGATCGGTTCGCGACATAGGGCAGCGGATGGAGCGTGGCGGGTGCGATCCCTCGGTGGATTCCAAGAAGGCACCGTTCACGTTCTAAGTGGTTTTTGACATGGTTTAGTCGCTTCAGTGCGTGATTTCTTTGATGGAGGTAGGGAGATGGATCACTCACTCATCCTCTACATTTTCCCTGTCCCTGCACATCGTTTGGTGCTCGAACGAGCGAGATCAGGATCGTTGGGGTTTCGTGGGTTTCGTAGGCTTCGTCGAAAATCGATGATGGATTTTAGATCAGTTGGAGTCAATGGACTCCTGGGAACATCAACGTTCCATTGATACCAGTTTCGCGTCGACTGGCGGTCCCGGTTGACTGTGAGGAGCCTGAGAAGTCTGGTTCCTCTTTTTGGGTGATTTTGCTAGAATCACCCATTTCTTGCGATTCGTGCATCGTTTTGACTCCGGTCAGAGTCCATGTGATTGCCAGGGTGATTATGGCTGTATCCCCTTCATCTCGGCACAAACAGGGCGTGGAAAGGCCACGATCGGATGAACCCTTCGGTTTGCTCGCCGTGACGGTTGAGCGGTCACACCAGAGACTGCCCAAGGTATGGGCGACTGGCTCTGGACCATTCATCCTCGCTGGGTTTTGGGGCTTGTGAGGTCGCATGATAGACTACACATGGTTTGTGCGGCCCAATAGGATCCGCCCATCCCCCCTTGGGCGGCCAGGTTCTAGCCGCCTATCTTACTGTCTGGGTTGAGCGGCCAGGATCTAACCGTTCATCCCTATTGACCCTTGGTCAACTATTGCATGTCGGTCATGTTCGACGGTCCGATCAAGACTGTTTTGACTGGCACTATAGTAGGTCAGTTTCGTTCAGCGGTCCAGTCAAGACCATTTTGACCAGGAACTATTCTGGGTCGTGGGCTTGAGTGGCCAAGACTTGACCACTCATCCCCTTGGGCGGTTCGGCCCCCTAGCAGCCTCCCCTCCACCTCCCACAGCCATTAGCCCTCACCCCTTCACATTCCCATCACCCCTCACTACACCTCTTACCCTCCTGCACACTTAGTTCGTAGGTAGCAGCAGAATCCCGTTTTGCAGAGCGTGCCCCGATGTCAATCGGTGACTTCTGGAAGAGTGCCATACATCAACGGAAAGTTCTTCAAGTCCTCTTCGACTCTGAGGTGATCCCACCTTCATCCAAGTTCGGGGCTGTCCTAGATGTTTGTTCTCGTCAAAGTGCGCATCTGGCATCCATGGGAAGACCAGAGCGTTGCTGCAGAAGCTGCTATGCCCGCACCCCAACTCCCCTTTGTGCGCCGTTTGGCTGGGGTGTTCCACTACCAGTCTTCTATCAAACGCCACCAAAGGAGCCTCATTTGGAGTCCGGAGGTGTCCGTTTTGATTTTTCTTCCACGGGTGCGCAGGTCAGTTCACTCAGAACTAGCACCGGTACCCCGCCACTGTTCACCCTCTACCTCCCCACTCGGACCACCTCTGGTGCCCTTCCTGGTAGGAGAACGAATAAGATTCATAAATGGACGCGCTTGCTTTGGTCTCGCACCATTTTGACGACGGGAGTGATCGTGATGGTGACGCCTTCCTGAGAGTTGTCCTCCACAGACTGTGCAGAACCAGTCTGGCATAAAGCCAGAAACGGTTTACAGAAGCTACTACGACCTCAAATCTGATCCTCTTGGTGTGCCGCTTGGCCAGGGCATTTTCCTACTGGTCCTCCTTCCAACACAGTTGACGGAGCTTCATTCGGAGGTTGGAGCTGTTTGTTCCGAATTTTCTCTCCTGGGTGCGCAGGTCAGTCCACAGAAAACCAGCACTTATACCCTTCTACTCTACACCTTCCATCTCTCTACTCCGACCTCTCCTAGAGGCCTTCTTTGTCAGGGATTGAAGGAGACTCGTAGATGGACGCGTTGGCTTTCGTCCCATACCATTCCGATTTCGAGAGCATTCGTGACGGCCAAAAATTTTACAAATATCTCTTGTCACTCACTCTCTCTCTTTACTCTCTCGACGTCTCTCTCTCTCCTCTCTCTCCCTCACACGTTCTCTCTCCTCCACCCCCCATTCACTCGGTTCACGGTCCAAACGGACCCCGGTCAACAGGTGGGAGGTACCAACAGGATGGGCTCGACGCGAGGATCGCGTCGGTACCCTTCATCCCTCAAATAGTGGAGTGTGGAGACGGATGTGAGCGGAAGGACGGCGTGGCCCCCATCGCCCGATCTGCACCGATTCGCGATCTTCGCCGGGCAAGAGTTAGGGGAACAAACTCCTCATCTCTCCAGGAATCCGTTGACACCTCCTGCGTCGCCATCCATCGCCATCTTCCTTATTTTTTATGCAGTTCCTTTTTTTGG
The DNA here is from genome assembly GCA_024336825.1 of Amorphophallus titanum. Lineage (NCBI taxonomy): Eukaryota > Viridiplantae > Streptophyta > Magnoliopsida > Alismatales > Araceae > Amorphophallus > Amorphophallus titanum. Next base: position 1,749,779 of record JANBPO010009106.1, read on the forward strand.
GAGATTTTAGGGTTAATTTCTCGATTTGCATTCCTTTCTCGATTTCAGGTCCAGACGGCCGCTGATCAAAGCTGGGAAGGTACTGTTGGAATGGTTGCATCGTGAGGATCGCGTTGACGCCCTCCTTTCCTCGATCCGTGGAGCGTGGAGTCGAGCCGAGTTGAGAGGCGCCGCGTCGCCCTCTCGCTGGATCGGCAGCGAATCACCGTTTTCGCCGTAATCCAGGTGGGGTGATGGACTCCTTACCTCGTTAGGACACCGCCAGTACCACTTGCGCTGTGATCCGATGCCCTTTGCCTCATTTTTTGTGCATGTTCCTATGTAGTTCATTTTTAACCTTTTAATGTTGAAATTATCTCCATGGGCATCGTATTTTAATTCTAGTGGCATACGTAGGCTTGGAATGTCGGTATGGTATAGCAGGATGGTTTGGTTTTGTATTTTCCTGCGTCCCCTGTTGATTTCGATCGATCGGGAGGGGGTTTCGATTCCGAACTCTGGAGTCGCGAAACCTAGGTGACATAACACGCCACCCCCAGTTCGTTATAGTCATTTGGTGCACCCCTAGAGGTGCGTTATATCATCTGTGAACCGAGGGTTTTCTGTGGAAAATTTTCATCTACCAACTTACCACACTTTATGGAAAATGACAATTTATGCTAGGTTAAAATTGTCCCGATGCCAGACATAATTTATGAGAACATGAGTTAGCAGTGCGCACCTGATCCAACCCTCAACATGTAAGGGACGTTTACGGCCCCGACTACATGGCCAGCACTGAACTCTTCCGGTGTCCTAGAAGGAGTAAAGATCGACGATTGCCTTTAGCGACAATAAACAGGAAAATATATATCAAGCAGTTAACGTCAAAACTGATTCAAATCCGTCCAATCTACCTGACATCAAGGTAACGATGTCCAGCTTGAAGGAGATCCTGACCCACGCGCACCGGCACCGATCTCGGGACTTCCCACCGCCTGCGGGTTCCCTTCCGAGGCCGCGGACCTGAATGCATCATAGCCCGCCCCAAAAAGGAAACAAGGGAGAGACACTCAAACACACACGCACAGAACGCACAGAGCAAGAGAAAAATGCAACTGTCCAGACTCAGCCTAACTGACGCACGGGCGCTGGCTTCGAGAACCAACTACGGCCCGAGGAAACTGAGATTTCAGCGATGCCAACAGCAGAGGCGACGCCGGCAGTAGCAGGAATCTACAAAAATAGTAGCCGCACAGATTCAGATTATACGCATTGAACAGAGAGGGGACTGGAGGTGGAACCAGCGGAACAGGAATACCGACCTCTTGAGAGGTGGGGAGGGGAGGAGGAGGGGAGAGGAGAAGCACAGGGAGAGGCAGCAAGAAGAAGCGGCGGCGGCGGCGGCGGTGGCGGTCATCGTCTCCTACAAGCAGTCGCTGATGCGCCGTCGCAGGCGAGGAGGAGAGAGAATGCGATCGGGATGTGCGCGCGTTCTCGCTTACTTCTGATCGCCCGTGAAGGGAAGCGGAGGAGGACGAGGAAGTGCCGTTTGTTCCCCCTCGGCCGTGGCTGCGGTGTCCCAATCAGCTACTGGTGGTCTCATTATAATGTTGGCGGGGGGGGGGCCTCGGCGAAACTAGTATCAAATAACACAAAGGCAGGATGTGAATAAATTTGGATAGTACCTTCCATCAGACCATCATCATTTGGCGCTTCATCATCCATTAAGACATTTAAACGAGCCTGCCGCCAGCATCTACCATCATTTTTAGAAGGATGATCTTTCAAAAGAGGGCAATCTGACATGGGATGCTCCCAGCTTCCACATCATAAACAAGTGCCAAGATGCTTCCAACATTCTTCGGCCGAATGACCAACTTCTCACAGAAAGTGCAAGCTGTCATGACTTGCTTCTTCTCCTCTTTAACTTTCTTGTTCTTGTGGTTGTTGTTGCCATTCCCATTACGAAATCTCTTCTTGTTGTCACGGGATTTGTAAGACCCCATGATGCTAAATTTCTTTTCTTTCCTTTCTCGCTTATCATGTTTCCAGCTAGATTCTACTGCTTTACCGTTGAATTTCTCTACCTTCTCAAGGGTCCTTTCACATAAGTGAGCTCTATGGACCATCTCCATATATGTGCGGATATTTTGAGGCCCAAGTTGTTGAACAAAGATGGGCCTTAAGCCGTCCATAAAGCGATTGGCCTTCAAGAGCTCTGTGCCAACTAGATGCAATGCATACGGTGTCAGCCTTGAGAAGTGGAGTTCATACTCTTCCACAGTCATCATCTCTTGCCTAAGGGAGGTGAATTCCGTAGCCTGTTTCTCATAGACGTGCTCATAAAAGTACTTCTCTTGGAAGAGCTCAAGGAACTCCTCCAAGGTAATTTGAGCATTATGAAGATGAGCAAAGGTGGCCTTCCACCACGTACGAGCGTCCTTATTGAGCTGAAATGTGGCAAGAAGGACATGTTCCTGGTCCGAGCATTGCATAACATTGAAGATACAATCCATTTTGTTGATCCAATTTTTTGCTTCATCTGGGTTAGATGAACCTGAGAACCATGCAGGGTTCATACTTCCGAAGTTTCGATGTAGATCACCAGCAGCAGCTCACGTGCCAACCTGTGCCACAGTCTGCATAGTTATATATGATATATATATATATATCTATAGTTATATATGGCATATATATATGATATATATAGATATGTGATATATATATATCTATATTATACACATACAGGTTTGGTCTCCAGGAAAGAGATGGCGTGAAGCCTTCATGGGTCCACAAGGGCCTTCACAACATGGCCAGCCTCCTTAACGTGGGTGGCTTATGCAACAGCATATGGTGGGCCACAAGCATGCATACACAAAAGAAAGAGAGAAGCATGCAGGTGGAGCTTCAAAGGCCTTCTTCATGTGGGCAGTTTGGGTGTTGGCAGCTTCTACATCGGCAGCATGCAAAGCGGCTAAGCGGCAAAGCATGCAAGGGCGACTTCAATGGTGGGCTCTTCATGTAGGTGGAGGCTCCATCACGCACATGCCAGCGTGGATGGTGGACGGGCGGTCTTCACATGCATGACACGCTGGCCCGGCCGCACATGCAAGGCGGGCTCCTACACAAGGCCACGAAGGTGGCAAGGACGGCGTGGTGTCTCACATGGGCTTCAAGGCATGCACGGTCAGCAAGGCCAAAAGCGAACGCGGTGAATGTAGCAAGGCCATCGCAGGAGGCATCACGTCAGCATCCACGATGGGCAGGCTTCACTTCAAATGCGGTTGTGGTCTTCAACGCCGCAATGCAGACAACAGCTAAAGGGGGCGGCCGGTCTTCACGCAAAGGCCGATGTGGGCCACTCTCACACGATCGACAAGGCCAAAAGGCCAGCAGGGGCTTCACACAGGTTTCAAGCGGCCGCAAAGAAGGGAGAAAGATTAAAGAAAATTGGCTTGGGGTGTTCACATGGGAAAACAGGGGTTGGTTTGGAGCCTATATAAGGAAGTCATGGGGAAGGCTTTGGCTCTCCCTAATAGGCATAGTTACGTAGATAGCATAGCCCTCATTCCCCACCCTCCATTATTAGTTCCTTAGCATAGGACTAAGCTTGTCCATTTTATTTCTTTTGTTATTGTTATAGTTTTGTTGAGGATCGCGAGCCTCGAACTCTCCTCTGACCTGGTTGGCGATGAGCATGGATTCGCTGTATGCCCGTACGCTGGACGCCCCCAAGTGTTTCACCATGCATAGCCCTGAGAGGAGGGCCTCGTATTCGGTGACATTGTTTATGGTCAGGAAGTTAAACCGCAAGGTGTACTGGAGTTCTAACCCTTCTGGCGAGAGTAAGACTAACCCTGCTACGCTACCCGTAGCATAGGATGATCCATCGACGTATAGTTCCCAGGTGGGTCATGAAAACTGCTCAGACAAATCTTTGACAAGTATGGTACATTCGGTTACGAAGTCAGCAAGGGCCTAAGCCTTGATCGCGGTCCTCGGGTGGAACTTGACGTCGAATTCCCCCAACTCGATAGCCCACTTGATCTGCCTTCCTAAGATGTCAGGGTTCTAGAGGACTTGTCGCAATGGTTGGTCGGTGAGAAGGACGATTGGGTATAACAAGAAGTATGGTCGCAGCTTGCGAGCAGCCGTAATGAGTGCTAAGGCAAACTTTTCAGTTCTTAAGTACTAGAATTTTGGCCCTTGTAGCACTCAGCTGACGTAGTAGATGGGCTTCATGACTCCTGTTTCTTCTCGCGTGAGCACTGCACTCATTGTGCTCGGTGTCACGGATAGGTATAGGAGTAGCGGCTCTCCCTTTTGTGGTTTGGCGAGGATGGGAGGAGCCGTCAGATAGCGTTTTAATTCTTCAAACGCCTGCTCGCACTCCTGATCCCAGTCGATCTGCCCTTTCTTTTTCGGCACTGATTGGCTTGCTTGATTAGTCGAAAGAAATGGAGGCACCTCTCAGCGGCCCGAGATAGGAAACGAGCCAGGGTGGCGATGCGTCCGGTGAGGCGCTGGACGTCCCTCACTCACTCGGGTCACTGCATTTCCCGCACTGCTCGAATTTGGTCGGGGTTGGCTTCGATTCCTCGATGGGTGACGAGGAAGCTGAGGAACTTCCCTGATTTAACTCCGAATGCACATTTGGCTAATGCTGGCTGAATGATGAAAGAATAAATTCTTCTTCATGTTACAACTATGGGAAGCATGGCCGTATAGTCAAGGGCTGTTGGCAGAAAAGAAATTATCATGATAAAAATGATAACAAATCTCATTATTCACAAGAATTTCAGAAAACATGCTTATCAGAAACCTGTGAAAATTTTAGGATGTTGTCATTAATGTGGTCTTTTTGGGCACTCAATGTTCAACTGTTACTTGCTGAAATATGATGATGTAAATGCTCAAAAATCATGGAGAACAACTATAAGAGGTGTTATTAACCATGGAGGACCCAAGAATTCTTGGGTGCCTCAACATGCAAAATGAGGTTCTATTTTTGTAGGTGTGCCTTAGAAGGAAACAAAAAGGGGTACAATAAACTAAGGCACCTAAGTCGGTAAAATCCCATTTCTGCTCTTCACAGGTGTGATCATTTTAGATTTCAATAAGTCTTTTTAGATAGATGCATATCATGACTAATCTGTTTATCTAAATTTCATGCATACATCTGAATTTGTTCTTTACATTCTCTGTCTCTCAATGCATACTGTGCTCATATCAGATTGAGATTGGATTGCACATGGCTGATGCCTGTAATAAATTCACTGAACTCCATGAGTTTGACATCTGCATACACATGTGCTTGACAAACCTTCATCAAAGACCTAAGATGCATATAGGACTGTTCTTGTTTGCACTGCATTTTCATGCATAACCCAATGGTATATAAAATGGTCTGTTGGGAGAAGGGTAGATTATGTCTGTCTGGAAACCCACATCATGCGTAGAGGCTAGTCCTCCACCTGGTACCTTGGGTCAAATCTGCACTTAGAGTAGTCCAGAAGGTCATGAGCATAATTCATCAAACTCCCTGCATATTGTCATTGCACATGCTACATTTAGAATCCTCATACATTGCATGTAAATAGGGGGAGTAAGTCAAGTCATTAAGTGCATAAAGTAAGGGGGAGTCAGTCATAGCAATTCTTATGCTTCCTTGTGAAGGCTGACATTGGTTGTGCCTGTCGCTCCTATCGATTTTGTCGATTCGTTTCTTGGTGTTGTGCCTTTGGTAGTCGTATCTCATGACTTGTGAGATGTAAGCGACGTGCCTTGTTTCAGAGGTGTCGGACTCGTGTTTACTGGAGATCGTGCTCATTCTCGAGCGTGTATCCGTGACAACGGTTAGACGCTGGTCCTCTGAACCCTGTTTATCGTGATTTTGTGTCTGTGTTTGTGGGGTTGTTCTTCCCTGCCGCCACTCTCTTCTCAAAAGGTGGCGCGCCAAAAGAAGGAAGAGAAGAATCGTAAGAAGAATTTGAAAAGGAGGCTGAAAAAATAAGCTGAGCAAGCAGCAGCTATGGAGGCCCCGAAGGAGCCAACTCCCTTGCAGCGACTACAAAAGCTCATAGATGAACTGGACGAGTGCACTCCCCCTTGTCCCACCAGGGTCGTAACTCTGGACAAATACATTCCCTGGGACAAGCTTAGACATAAAGCCCGCCTTCTTCAGTGGCTCCGGGAGATGGTTCACCGTCTCGAATAAGGTGAGGAGTTTTCAATCTCGGAGGAGCTCTCCTTATTCTATAAAGATGAAGAGCTCACCACCGAAATACTCGTGAAAATGCTGCAAGAGCTCCCATGCAACATGGTGGCGATCCTACCACCCGACAACATTAACTCTCCTACGACTGATAGCATCGGAGGCAGGGCTCGACCGGGCATGAAGGTCCCCTAACTCTCGACCGAGTCATATTGTTCAGAGGGGAGGAACCGGGTCCTATCCACGAAACCCAAGTTCGAGGGATCCCTTTTATCCCCAACTCCTCAGAGGGTTCGAACCCCAGCTCAAAAGCTAAATCGGGTGACGTCCCATTTATAATCACCTCCTCTGATGAAGAAGGAGAGTCAGCCACACTACCAAGGAAAGAGGAGGCGTCAGAGCAAGTTGGCCCCTCTAGCAAGGTTGAGCCCGCGAGTCGAGCAGCTCCTTCTAATGAGGGCCAACATGATGAACCCTTGCCGTCTTCGGAGGAGTCTCTGGCAACGCTATTTCAAGAAGATGTGCATGGCCCAAATGAGGAGGAACGCCCTTCAAAACGGGAGAAACCTCGCCAGGCACCGAAGACTCTGGCAGAGATCATTCCGCCATTTGACAAGACCCGTGCTCGGGCTGCCGCAAGATCATTCATCATATGAAGTGATTCCCAACAAATGTCACTATTTGGGAAGCCATCGCTTGGAGCAAAGATCTCAGGGAGGCTCTTGTCAAGATACTCCAAGACCCAGAGGCCTATAAAGCCCATGTGACAGAGTTGCAAGCCCAAGCATATGAGTCATTTACAACCAATGTCTCCTTCACAGACAAAGACATGTTGTTGTCCTCTCCGTGCCATAATCGCTCCTTATACATGCGGGGGACGATTAATGGGCATGATGTGAATCGGATCCTAGTTGACGCTGGCGTGGCCATCAACATCCTGCTTTTGAAGACCTTCAAGTCTCTATACTTGACAGTTTATTTACAAAAGGTGAACGCGGTCAAGATCTCGGGGTTCAATCAGGATTCCGAGGAGGCGCTCGGTCGGGTTGAAGTCAAGCTAGTCTTGGGTGACTTTGTCACCTAAGTGACATTTTATATCATCAACGCCGACATATCGTACAAGGTGCTGCTTGGGAGGCCTTGGCTCCATGAAAATTGGTTTGTCCCATCAACTCTGCACCAATGTATTAAATATGCCAAAGGAGGGGAGCAACATACTGTCTTTGCAGATCAGACTCCATTCCACCCCAATGAGTGCCACTTGGCTGATGCTTCCCTATATTTTAGAGAGCCCACTCTAGCAATTCCCGAGCCTATAAAAGACAAAGGGAAGCAAAAGGTGAACTATGAAGCAGAGGAAGGGCAGTTGTTCACGGTCAACCAAGACTTGGCAAGATTGTACAGGCTAAGCCTCAAGGCCGCCTCCAAGCAGACTCGGCCGGAGAGGCGAAACGTTAACTTTGAAGCCAACCTCATAAGTCAAGCCGTTGATCGGAGCATCTCCTTACCACCCAAATGTGTTCAACTCTCGTTTCAACGGCAGGAACACGAGGTGGAGCAACTGAAAGCTTCACAGTCTCATATCATTGGAGAAGGAGCAACAAGGGCAAAGGAGACAAGCCAATCATCTTTTACAAAGGTGATTTAGTCCCACCGAGCCCTCCTGAAGATGATTTCAGCTGGAATACTCCCGCCAAAACACATCAGAAAAATGTGTAAAAAGTAACACATCCCGCAAGTTCAAGACCCCGCATGAGCGGCATATGGCCACCAGCTGTGGAATCCTCCGCAGGTTCGTGGGCAACCTCCATTCTCCCGCAAGGATACAAGGGGACTCAGTTATAACCAAGAGAGGGACTTTGAGATCCACTGCGCAGTCAATGCCATAAGACTGCTACCTCCTCCCCATGGGCAAACAGAAACGGAGTTCAAGATTGACGACTCTGTAAGAGAGTGTGGTGAGGCGTCAATGACAACATCACCCTTATCGCAAGTCAACAATGATCACCTCCCTGAGGGAAGGATAGCTCAACCTGTAAACTATCAACAAGGTGAAACAGGTCCTTCGACTTCAAGTCAGGAGCAAGAGAGTTTCGAAGAGTTCAAAGTCTATGAAGCAAATATTGATGATGAGGGAGACTTCGTCGACCTTCAACCAACTCCACCAGGGCTTGAAGAGGATGGCCAAGCAACTGTGGACGAGTTGATCGAGATCAATATCGGAAGTAAAGAAGACTATCGGCCAACCTTTGTAAGTGCTCTCCTCAACAAGAAAGAAAGACAGGCGTATCGACAACTCCTAGAAGAGTTTCGAGATTGTTTCGCCTGGATCTACAAAGAAATGCCCGGGCTCGACCCTTCTGTGGCTGAACAGGAGCTGGCAATACTTCCAACAGTGAAAGAGAAATTCTACCAGCAGGTGGTCCACAGTCTCAACCTCCTCTCCGTACAACTACCAAGTCAGCATGATACTCGAAAGGAAACGCAATAGTCTATCCTGAGTAAGTAGCCTCCCATGAGAAATCCTCTAAGATAGAATCTTCACCTTCAACAGGCTCCTTGGCCTCCAGACGTGAGGGGCGAGGCTGTGTCGAACAGGAGGGGCCTTCAGCCGGCCAAGCGGGGAAGGGGGAAACAACAACTCGGACTCAAGGCGATGCCGGTGACGAATCTGCCCGTGTCCAATAGCCGATGTGTTGTGAGGGCTCATTAATCATTTCAGGACGTAAAGGTGGGCTGAGATTAGCATTTTTCCTTTGGCATTTGTGAGTATTGGGGAATCTGTCGACATTCCTACTGATTGAGTACCCTCTGCTCTCTATTTCTTTCTCTTGGGTGTGGTGTTCTCGAGGCATGCTGGTGGTCCTTGAGATGCGTCCCTTGAGATTGTCGTTCTAGCTGTCATTTTTCATTGTCATGGGTCGTTCTTGGTGAGCTTCTCGATGCATGACTCGTTCCCCGTAGTCGTGTGATCAGTTATTGTTATGCCTTGATGTGACCCTACTTGCAGTTGTGTTCCGTGGTTCTGTGTCCTATACGGAGCTGGAATCCTGCAAGTACTGCCGTTGTTGTTATTTTTTCCAAGTGTTGTCTCTCTATGATTTTATCTATCTATCATTAGCACTTTGTGGACCAACTCTTGTCGATTAGCTTTACTACACTCCTTCTCTCCTAGTAGGGTTAGCTTGCGACTCGATCAGATGTAATATCTGATTGAGGACTGACTTGATTGTGCTCATGGTCCGATGCTTCCGTGTTGCTATTGTCTCTCCGTGAATCTATCATTGGTGTCATGTATTCCAGGTGTTCCCTGTCGCCTTTGGCACTGGAGCCGATGATGTTATCAGGCTGTCAGCTAAGAGGACTGTGTTTCCTTGTTTAAGCTGCTACTTGATGTGTCTGTAGTTTTATTTTCCAGTACCTGCTATTGTGGCATGGTCGTGTCTCTTTCCTTGTGAGACTAAGCGATGTTGTGTTGTTTCAGAGGAGTTGGACTTGTGTTCACTTGTGTCATGCTCAATCCTAAGTGTGTACTCGTGATTATGGTCTGACGGTGTTCCTCTGAGCTGTGTTTCTCGTGATTCATGTCATTTCGTAGTTGTGTTATAATAAAAAATATTAAAACACTTATCCCCTTTCCCCCTCCGTTCTCTCGTCTCTCTCGACCCACTTTCCCTCACAAACTCACCCGCCACTTCCCCTTACGTTTCCACCACCATTGGTCGATGGCAGTGGCGAGGCTCGGGGCGAGCGGCGGCATCAGCGCGCGGTGGAGGCAAGGCCGAGGAGCGTGCGGAGCTGGAGGTAGAGGCGGTGGTGTTCGTGAGAAGTCGACCGTGGGATCGATCATCATTTCCAGGGTTTGGGTGAGGTTAAAGCACTGTTTCAGGTAGGGGGATGGATCCCTACTCTCCCAGTGCGTTTCCATACGATTCCATGCCCGACGAGGCCGAGAGAGGGAGCATTTCTGTTTTTGGGTTTAAATGTATGCCAGGGGGGTTGAGTGACAGTTTTGCCTGATCGAGGCCTTGTTTTGTGGATTGGATATGGTTTTTCGATTGTAGGAAGGTCCGAGGACAGATTCCCCAGGTTTTCCCCTTTGTCTAGCAATGAATGGGGCTTCCGATCGAGTGCCGATGGATTTTAGGCGTTCTTCCATGAAAACTATAGGAGGGGGCCACGGAGGTGGCCCTCGTGTCCAGGACTAGGTGGCCAAGAGTTGGGCCGGCCAATGGCGTAGATAGCCAGTGGTCTAGCCATCCTGCACATCGTTCATTTTCTGAAGTCCTTGGTCTGGGCGGCCAAAGAAGTGGTCACCCAGGGGCGGCTAGAGAGGTGGTCTCCCAGGCCCCTGTTCTGCCCAGGGTGGGCGGCCAATGGTCTAGCTACCCAGCCCTCTAGGCAGCCATCAGGATGGCCGCCCAGTCCCTTGCTCTACTGGGCTCTACGCGGCCAGGGAGATGGCTGCCCATCCCCTGAGTGCCCTTGGGAGGGCGGCCAAAGAAGTGGCCACCCAGGGCAGCCAGCTGAGAGGTGGCCGCCTAAGCCCCTGTTCTGCCCAGGGTTGGCGGCCAGTGGTCTGGCCGCCCAACCCTCTGGGCGGCCATCGGGATGCATGTGTGTTTGGAGGGTGTAGAATGAGTCTGGGGACTCATTAGGACAATTTGTAGGCCATTGCGGCCATTTCTACGGGCTCAAGAAACAGGGGTCACCATCCCGGCTGCGTAGGAGCATAATGGTTCTACCAGTAGCCGTTATGCTCTTAACGCATCTGGGTGGGTGCGTTAAGTGCAACAGAACAAGAAATCCAATTTTTTGAGTTTTCTATTTTTTTAATTTTTTTGTTATTTTGATTATTGTAAATGCAATGCAATTAATCCCTATGCTCTATGACTAACCCTATGACTTAAACGTGCAGGGGAAAAGACGAACACGTATTACATGGTTACAAGTCCGGGCGGTCTACCTCGCACTACCAGAGTATCAATGAGAAAGATTGGCTACCATGGGCTTCGGGAAAGTCCTAAGCATCGAGGTGGCTAGAGTGGACACAACACTCCTACTGGCCTTGCACAAGAGATGGGACTCGGTCAGCTAAGCTTTCATATTCTCGTGGGGGCATATGATACCGACTTTGGAAGACATGGCCCGGATCAGCGGCTTGCGGGTGCATGGCAAAGCTGTGATCGGGTGGGCATATGTCGACTACCAGGAGCTGGCTCAAGAGCTAGTCGGTCTGGATTTGATGAGGCCGGGGTGTCCATCGTCCCAATTGTCGCGGTCGGTGCTCCAAGAAAGCTTGGGACTTCGAAGAGCAGCCGCAGTAGTAGGAGAGCTCTCGGAGCAGCACATCGACCGAGTGGTCGAGCTGGCGCGTCCGAGCGTGGCGGCGGAGCCGGGACCAGAAGGAGACATAGTCCTTAGACGCTTCCTAATGTTGTTGTTCGGGAAGCTCTTGTTCGCGATGCGGGCCGATGTGATCAGTTGCCGGCTCCTTCCTCTACTATCAGATCTGAGCCGAGTGAGGAAATATGAGTGGGGAGCAACAGTGCTGGCCTTCCTGTTCCACTCGCTCAGCGCGACTGATCGGGTGACCATGCTAGGCGGCTTCTCACCTTTTCCAAAAAAAAATGGAAATGGAAATTGAGACACTTCGATCGAAATTACAAAGAAGACAATATAGCTTCCTATCGAAGTAGATTTGTAATGAAAACCAGCTGGGCAGACTTCTCTCCATCTCTTCCTCTCAGAGGGGGGTTCTCAATAGTAGAATTCTTTCTGCAATTTTCTCCCACTTCTTTCTTCTGAATGCGGCCGCTCTAATTTATACAATAGAGCGTCGTAGTCCTCATCTCCATGATCCAGATTAGCATCTGAACATTGATTCGTCCATGTGGATGGAGGAATATTCTTATATCAATCATAGTTCTCAAAGAATTGCCATGTGTGCTAAGTGATTTCGCACCATTTCTTACTTAGTACGACCATCATGCTTTCTTCCATCGAGTGGTCATGTGCCTGGATCAGAATCCTCTTTGTGGCTCAACATTTCCCAAACTGCCTTTCACCGATGTTCCATATATCATCTTGAATCTTTAACACATCAAATGACACTTTAAACCATCCAACTAAGTTAGATAATTAATCTTGCTTGTAGACAAATAATATGAAGCTCGGCCCATAAGAGACAGGTAGAGGCACGGAATATAATCATTTATGTTGGTCTCTAATGTGTCAGAGTATTAGATCAAGATTTGATCTTTAGCCATGGTTTGTAGCTTGTTGCGTTGATGCATGGTCGTGATGCTTCGACGTAGCTACCTTTTTACAATTTGAACCTTAACTGAGGCTTCAGTGCATCGCCCCGATGCATTAACATTGTTGCTGAGGAAGGTACACATACTGCCTTGATGCGTCGATGCATCGAGCTGATGCATAGACATCTGATATACTGTGGTAGTCTATCTTCTTGGTGTGTCAGGGCAATAGACTTTCAGTGTTATACTAAGTGTCTGTGCTGCATCCAGTTGCGTCGATGCATCTACTCGGTGCATCGACCTTTCTGTGAGACTTCATGTAGTGACCCAAAATTTTAAAATTTATTTTTAGATTTATTTAGATATTTTATACAATATTGACGTTTCCCCTCCCCGGGATTCCCTTCCGGCGTATAGACTATGTCATACACGCCTTGTGTTTACCGTGTTTTCTTCTACCGGGGACATATGTGTATGCATTCCCCCAGCACCGGGACTAGTTCCTCATTGCCTTCCCGTTTCTAATCATGAACCGGGGAGAATAAGGCCGTCCCTATAAACTAGGCGCAGGCTCTTCCGGCATCACCTGTTGGCTGTTCGAGCGTTCGTCTCTGCAAGCTCTATGATTCCTATGCTTATGATTAACCCCCAAAGGCTAACCTGCTGACTCCTTAAATGTTAACCTGCTAACCCCTCCCTATTATGTCTAATTAACTGTAGTCAGTATATTAGCTTCGCAATTAACCACTATATCCCTTCTACTCTGTATATGAGTTGCATTACCATGCTTTGTTTTCTCGAGAATGGCATTCTGATGGCCGGGGTGGGGAAACATTCCTCATTGACATCTCTAAGTCACCATGGGGTCAGAGGGTCTTGTCCGTCTATGGTCTGTACCCCTATGGGCCGCCAAAGGGTGAATAACAATAGGGCTTAGGGCCTAACACTGAATCCACTGCCCCAAAGGGGAACGTGGTGGCCATGGGTTGTGTGCCCCTCGTAGGCTGACCCTCAGGGTTTCCTCCCTTCTTGGTCGTCCCTCTCAGATACGTCTTGGCCCGTGAAATATTGGTGCCCCGCGTAGGCTAGCCCTCAGGATTTTCCATCCATATGGGTCTACTGGTCGTCGTCTTGGCCTCCCGGCATTAAGGAGAGTACCCCAGTTCCTATGGGACCGTCTCCGCTTTCCCCCTGCAACCCTTTTGGTATGGGGAGGTGCTGCCAAATTTTTGACTGAATACTTAGTCTGAATTATGATAAAACCTCAGTTCTAGGACTATAAGCTTGCTACGGACTATGTTTGAGTAAGAACCTCGCACAAGTCTTGATTCCCCATGTCTGCAGGACAACTAGAACTTTAATTAACTCATTGATCAACCTGATCGGACGGTTATTGGGAGGCAGGGGGGGGACTCTATTGGGAGGGGGGGGGGCTCGACAGCCTGCACTCATCATCCGACAGCGAGGGCACCCAGCAGGATCGTGGGGATGAGGAGCGGGGATATGGACGGCTAAAGGGACAGGGCGGGCGAGATGCCCATACGTGTGAAGCGACGTTGGCTTTTACCAGTGTGTATATTAGGATGTGTCGTTGCGGCTAGTACTGTGTGACTGATCAGTAATTCCGGCGTGACGCTATATGTGGATCATGCAGAGCGCACGGCGGTGCGAGCGAGTGAGGGATCGCAGAGCTGGAGAGTGGACAAGACCGGATGTATGTGCACGGCCTCCATGGGATGCCGACGTGGTAACCTCATCTTTCAGTTCAGGTACGCGGAGCCAGCCGCAGAGGTCGAACTCGAATCCTGCTGATACACACTCGCAGCGAATGTAAGATATAACCTTTTGGCAAATCGACTCTGATTTCTGCCGTGGGTGGCGAGCAAGGATTGCATCGATTGATTTGACTCGCGGTGGAGAACTAGAACATCGCATTGTTATGAATCAATAACTGCAAGGAGTTAGTTTATCTCCGGCGAGAGAGAGAGAGAGAGAGAGAGAGAACAGGGGTGGGGGGTCGCTTCTCACTGCTGTGTTAATATCCAGTACGTGATGTTTCACAGGAGACGGTGGGAGCTACACAAGAGAACATTCCCTGCGCGACGAGCGCACGGTCCCGTATAGATTTCACGCCGTGGTAACTCTGTAGTGGCCGAACATTACAAACCTAATGTAAAGGGTGTCCCGTCTCTGATAAATGCTAGAACCAAATCTTTTAATAGATGTGGCAGCGCAAGGCCCTACGACCTAAATGGATTGTCTCTACACTCTAGTCGGGATCAGATCTATGGATTTGACCACATGAAAAAGGTCGCGAGCTTTTTACCGAGGAACAAGCCAAGAACCAGCCACCACAGGTTTCTCCCACGTGCCATTTATTAATGCATGAGAGGCCGTTATATGCTTAACGGACCCTTGGGGGTGCGTTATGCAATGCATGGCGGACCACTCTTGGACCGTTATGTAACCGTGATTTTTGTAGGTCTATAGGTTGTGGGGCATGACAGACTAGCTCTAGTCCGCCATAGCCAATATAATGCCCTTCTCGTAGTGTGTTATATGGTGGGTTAAACTGTAGATTTTTCTGAGTTTCATATGTTCGGATGACTTTAACGGACCAGTCCCAGTGTGTTATAGTCTCATGGCGCACCAATCGGGGTGCGTTATGATCTGTGTGGTTTTGGATGGTTTTTTGGTGAGTATAACGCGTAGGTGGAGGCACGTCATACATTGCATAACGCCCCAGAGGTGACGCGTTATAGTCTGCATGTTTGAGTTTTAGTGATTGCACGGGTGAGCATAACGGCCTGGGGGAGGTGCGTTATAGTCGCATAATGCCCCGTCCCTGGTCCGTTACACTCTGCTATTTTGGTAATTTAGGGAGAGCATGTTTAATTCCCGTCTATTGCATTCTATGCTACGTCTATGATATATTCGTCCTATTTCGCGATTAATGGCTCGCTCCTAGAATCCCAATGGAGTGCTTGGACTTTCCATGTGATGGAATCACTAGACGTAGCCCTAGAGTTCACGGATGGTTGACCCACCTGAGAGAGGTGGAGGGGCAGTCCCGTCAAATGGTTTAAGCTAGTACCGTAGGCCCTCGACTCGACCATAGCGCTCTACGGGGAGGGAAATCTAGTTGGAGGATTGGCCCTAGACAGGGGTCGGTGTGTGCACACATGGTCAACGGTGAGAGCTGACACTGACGAGTGTTACTCTGGCTAGTTCTCAGTTGGTACGGTTCGGTTACGCCTCTCACTGGTCACATTCAGAACTTGCGAGTTACTTGAGATGTAGTGTAAGTCGTCCGGAGGTGCATCTGGTCTCTCTCTTCTGGTGGAGTTGCCCTGTTCTTTCTCCTGTCACTGGAATGATTGAGTTTATTCTGTTGGTGAGGGTGGGGCCTACATGGTCATAGACCACAAGGGCCACCGACCCTTCTCGCCTCTCAATGGCAAGCACATAAAGCTGTACTACACACCAGAGCATGAGTTCGCACGCCACACCGGATAGGGCGTACGCTCCCAGTCTCATCCCCCGGAACTGGTCTTCTCTCCAAGAAGGCCAAACCGGGCACTCTTTCCAGTCCTCCTCTCCAATCAAGCCAGGGGGCCAACCAGGCCCCTCCCAGAGTCGTCGTCAGACGCCCTCAGAAGTCAGTCTCCTGCCTTCATCTTCCCAACGACAAAAGCGGGGGCACCACCGCATCAACTACAGCCCAGCCGCTAGGCTCTCAGGTAAGTGAAACACAAAAAAAAAATGGGGCTAAAAATAGAGGTGCCCTAGTGGACCCAGTCGTTCCCCTCTATATGGAGGCGATCGGGGGCAAGAAGGCCCACAACCCGGCTGAGGTGAAACCCGCAAGGGTGCCTCAGGCAAAATTGGGAAACCCCTCGACATGCAAACCCGTAAGGGCACATCGAAAAAAGCTAAAGGGGGTCAGCTCCGATGAAAACCCGAAAGGGTGCTGGGGCCGATAACGGGAAAGCTTCTCTTCCCCACTAGTCAGGGTGGTCTTTACCTACTCTCTAGTAGGCTGTGGAATCTTCTCGCATCAATCGGTAGTCAACCCACGGTTCCAAGCCGGTGGCTCGACACCTCCCAGCCTCCCTCTGCATCACCTGCTCCAGTCTCCTGTCGATACCAGCCGGCAGGCGACATGCCAGCCGCTATGCCAACAGAAGTCAGTTCCAGTCAACCCCAAATCTCTGCCATCACATAATCCTGTACTCTACATCTGATCCAGTATTCCTTGCCATGCTTGGCCGGGACAACACATCCCTCGGTCTCGCAGGCCCCAGAACCCGTAAAAATCAAAGGGCAAGGGTAAAACCATGTCTAATTACCTACACCCTCCAATTTTTGGATACGTCCCGCAACAGTATCCCGCTATGGGCAAACGCGGCCCAATAAGGCCCATTTGGATGCGTAAATGTGCTTGCTTGACTAAGTCCGAGGGTGTGTCACATCAATTAGGGCCTCTCACTGTATCGGCTCGAGTCCGGGCTAGGAGGAAAATCAGCTAGAGGGCCTGATGTAACGCACTCAGTCCGTGTGTGCACACATGATTGGGGACTTCAAATGAGTGTTGAGGAGCACGGCCCCGACTAGACCCTTATTTTGTGTTCCGTGTACGGTGTCTCAATGTCCACCTGGGGCGTGTAGGGAGACACCTGAGGCTGTGGACCAATGCGTTAGTGGACGCATCTGACCTTGCTTCTAGTGGGCAGTACTCCTGTCACACGAGACGCGTTTCTTCGTGGTTCTTCGAGTGGCTTCCTCGTGCTTTCCCGATGTCGAGGTCTAGGATTTCCGTAAGGTTACCGAGGTTTCACCTATAGACTATGTAGGGTTCATGAGGAGAGGTCGTGACCGCACCCCCAGGACCGCGTGGTCTCGGGTTGGGCCTTCATCTGGGAGGACGAGCTTCCATGATCGAGGTGTCATGATGTTTCTCCTGGTGCCGCAGTCAGGGTTTTCTGTAGTTTGGTGGTCCCCCGACTATGAGATCGGGGTTTACTTTCCGTGTCATTAGGAGTAATTTATAAAGCCGTGGTTCTATCAGCTACCGTTTTATGGCGGTTGTTTCTACCGTTGCTTCTATTGTGGTTGTTCTTCCTAGCGCTGTTGTTACCGCCGTTGTTTTGTGGTGAGGATCCATGGGATCCCTACTGAGCCAATGAGATGAAGCTCACATCTGTCTTTTCAGGTGTATCGATTCCTCCTCGAGGTTCCGAGGTGCAGTGCGGAGGTTCGTCGTAGCCAACTCGTTGGGCCGAGTGTTCACTCGACGTTGAGTACGTTCTTTTCCCTATAACTATAGTTTTGTTGGAATGGACTCTATAGTTAATTTATTTAATTAAAAATATAATTTTAATTCTTGTTATTTAAATGATTAATTATAGTTATCTAGTCCGCGTAAGCCCCACCCAGGGGAGGGGTTTACGCGGACCAGCTCAACCCTATGAGCTAGTCCGCCTAAACCCCTACTATTCACTAGGGTTTATGCGGACCAGCTCAACCCTATGAGCTAGTCCTCCTAAACCCCTACTATTCACTCAGGTTTACGCGGGCTGGCTTAACCTATCAAGCTAGTCCTCCTAAACCCATCCTGCCCCTTCAACTTCCATATAAAACCCCTTAAAAGCTCAAAGGGTAGGGAGAACACACATCCAGCATATGCAGATACAACTCCAAGGGCCTTCAAGCTTCAAGTAGCTCCCTACAACGAGCTAAGGAGAATTGTGTGTGGGTGACTTGTTCATCGGCTTAGCACACCGGGGGTATGTCGTTTGCACTTCCCTCACGCGCTATCTAGCCGTAACACGCAAGTCCACAACCATCAAATGTGAGACGCTATGACAAGGGCGAACGTCCCCTCATGCCGGGATTTCCCCTCACGTGCCTGTCAGCCGCAACCATGCACGTGTCACGACGTCACGCTCCTCAGCCACGAGGCCATGTTCGACCGCTCAACTTGAGTCGTGATCGACCCTCGCCCAGACACCGGATCGACGTATCCCCCCAGTTGTCCAGTCATAAGCCCCCCGTTCGGCATCACGGCCATGGCCCACGCCACGGGAGGAGCCCTCTGTAAAACACATGTGTGTTCATCTATCACGCATCGACCCAGGGACCGACTATCACGTCGAGATTGTCCCGTGGCAGGCACCAATTGTACCCTGGTCACGACGACCTACCTGTAAAGACATGTACATCTCAGTATTACACCGCCAATTGGACGAATGCTCTCGCATCCACGTTCGGGCCCTCAGTCTCCCTTTGTGTCACTTAGTGTGAACCTCCAGCACCTCTGACCCCAGCTAACACCACCCAGTACGAGGTGAACCTACAGCTGCAAAGTGCTCCTGGCTCTCCACCTAGGACTTCAGGAATATACGGACTCCTCTTCGGCATGGAACGAAGATTTTTGGATTCAATTTGATGTAAATAAACACCGACTGCTTGTGGTCGGTGGGGAAAGACATCCTATACATGACTCCCCACAGTCGCCTGTGCACTCGCACCCACGAAACCGTCCTTCCCTCCACGTGTCTCTCACCCCTTGAGTCCACGTGCCGCGCCCTGGTGGTGCATCCCCAGCTAAACATTTGGTTCCACTAGTTATTATCGAGAAATCAACTTGCACTCCCACATCTCAGCCATGTTTCCCCCCAAACCCGAAAACCTCTCGTGTCACTCGGTCTCCCCTCGACTCTCCGAAAAAGGTGAGTGCACGGTGCCGCTCTGAGAAATGTCCGGTCATGAGAGGGAGTGCCCGGAAGGCATCAAATTTTGGCACCTCTCCCGTAGCTATACCCTACCCCTCACTCCGGTCACCGCACACCTAACGTCACGCCGGCAAAACCCCATCGTGCACGCGAACAAAAGGATGGCACGCCCGATGGGACGTCTCCTGCCTTCCTTCTTTTTTCTGAGCAGAAAGTCACTACCAGCCCTAAAGTCCTGGTGCCCTTTTCCTGTTGTTGCAGGAGAGGTAGAAGAAGTGCACATGTTTGCACTTCCCAACAGCTTTCAGTTCGCCTCCCAGTTGCTAGATTGTGTTCGACGATGGTTAGCGACCGTTGTCCCTTATCGTCCAATGCCTCAACAACTATGGCAGCCATTACCTACGGTCCCATCGTTGTTGCTACCCACGGACGGGTGGGCTACTTGGTGGTGCCGATCGCTTTCGGCAGTTTCACCCCAGTCGTCGGATCGCCATACTTTTTAGGTGTGGTCCCCGTGGCTGCTCCGTCGCCACCCCCAGCGCTTGTCTCTTTTGGTGCCACCAATGCACCACACCAATTACCAGTCTCAGCAGCTTGACCGAGCATCAGGCTCGGATCTCTTGTTATCAGTCCCCGTAGTGGTTCCGGACCAGTCCCAGCCTAGGCAAGCGCTAGCCCCCGGGCCCAATTCCGACCGACTCCCGACGCAGGCTTTGCTTACCGAGTTTCAGCCTCCACTTCTGCAGTTCGCTAGGCACTCCAGCCCCGGGCCCCGACCAATTTGGCATCCAATGTGGGTCTCCACCCTAAGGTGTTCAGCTCCTCAATACCCTCTCAGGCCGTCAACCCCGAGCCTCCACCGAGTCGGCTCCCCACATGGGTCTCCTGACTCGAGGGCATGGCTCCTCGGCATCCCATTCGGGGCTCTCGACCCAGACCCCGGAAGAGCAACCACCTCACTCGGGTTCTCAACCCCTGGTATGAGGCGTCTCAGCACTCAGACTGGGCATACAACCCAGGGGTTTCCCGAGGACGGGGCTTGGCATGAGTGATCCGCGTCAGGCTTCGCACCTCCCGGTTCCACCTCGGGGGCATTTCTCTAGTGACCTGACAACGTTGACTCCAAGCACGGGTCTACCACTATGGGATGTGGTGACCCAGGCATGGACCGAGGGCCCTTTATCATGCCTTACGGTCTCGCCAGCTCCTAGTCTATGCTCAAGGCCTTGGGTCACCGGCACCCGAGTACCCCCTACAGTGTCAACTATAGGTGCAAGCACGTCGTTGCGAGCATCTGCAACACTACTGTCGGCTCGGGCAAAGGCCTACACTCGAGCCACCTAGCCACTAGCCTTCACTATAGACTTTAGGGCCTATTCTGGTATTCCCAATGGGCAACCCTATGCCACCAGTATTCGCGGGCCAAGTTTTCTCGGTCTACCACCTCGGAGAGGAATCATCTTCGGCTCCCCAGAAGAAGCATCATCGTAGCCATAAAGGCAAGCAACCTGCTGTCGCCACCAGCAACTCCGGCAAGACCATTCTTGTCAGAGACTTACGAATTCACTTGGATGGGGGCGAACCAATTCTACCTCCAGAATGGATCGTCTCTACAGTCCCTACTACCAACCGCTTTAGCCTCCCGCATTGAACACGGGAAGACAAGGCGGAGCTCAAAAGCGCAGACACTTCGGCAATGGCCCAAAGGCACCAGTGCCGGTTAGGCATCCTAGCTCCCAAGTCCTGTCGGAGAAATAGGGACAAGGGGGACCAGCAATCTGACTTGAGAAGGATCTGGGTTACCCCAGAGGAAGCTCAAGCTAAATGAACTAGTAAGATTTCAAGCTTTCATGTCGACTATGTATATATATATCAAGAGGGTCAAGCATGTGAACACATCAAGTCATGTCATGTGAATTGGCTATCATGTTATCAAGTAAGTAAATACCCGTTCCGGGCCATGCAAGTCATCTCATGTCAAGTCAAGTACGAGTTGTGAAAATGTCAATCTAGCAAGTCATGCACTTCGGTGCAATGCCACATCGTGATCAATATAGCTCCCATGGGCACAAGTACTTTCGAGTGCTCCTCCCAGGATCAGATCAGGCCCTATATGCTCAAGCATTGAGTCATGTTTAATTTTGACATCCACTATAGTTATAGCTAATATAGTGTTCCAAAGAATGAACCATCGTAGGATGATAAGATAGATCTCACGAATGTAAGAGTTCAAGGGCTAAAATTTGAACAAGAAGGACTCATCATAAAAATCCTCATAAACTGAGACATGTCGAGAAACTCGATAAATGGCGCCCACTCAGTCGCCATGATTTACAGAAATAGCGCCCATATGCATGGTCTCCTGTTCCTGTGAACAGTGTAGGTTGGATGAAAATAGCGCCCACTCTTAGGTTGCTATTCAAGGAATAATGGCACTTGGCTAGTCGCCAATTCTTTCTGATGCCCAAGTCAGTGTCGTCAGTTTACTGACAGATAAAAAATTTCTCAGAGAGGCCAGAACAGCGCTCTAGGAGGGATAATGCATCACGTTTCTTTAGAGTGACGTGATAAGACACAGTGCCATCAGTTTTTAGGGTACAACCTGCTCGGTGGCCTTGAGGGAATCCAAGGCTTCGCATAGACTTACGGAGGTCTCTATGATGAAATCACCAGTCCGAAGGAAGGAATATCCCACAGAGGGTTCAATCATCATTGAGAGTTAAGTGTGTAATCGATCAAACCAAAGTAGAGACTCCATCTACAGACTGAGATGAGAGTGCCAAGCAGTAACCCGCGATATGGGTTGGAAAACACGGTGAAAACTTTGATTTCTGGATGCATTGGTGTAGCTATTTGATGCATTGATGCACTAGATGAAGACTGAGCTTAGTACATCGAGGCACTGCCTTGTAGCTTCGATGCTTCAATGAAGATAGGTTCTGAGATCCTCTTCTATGGCAGAAGTGCATCGAGGCTTGTTTGCATCGCCTTGAGACTACTATGCTCAAAACCTTCAAACAGAAGCTGATGTATATAGAAATTTTTCTTCAAAGTTGACTCTCTTTCTTTGATGCATCAACCTGATGTGTTCAAGAACTGAAGTTGTCTCTACTTTAATAGGATCTGATCAATCAGTTCAGTCTTAATGTTCCATAGTATGTCATCATCAAAACTAGGGGATACAACACGTTGGACCGGCGCCGACGGTTGTGACCCTGACTAGTCACTAGTTACTTGATACTTGGTACTTGTACGGTATCTTAGTTACCACATTCAAGGTGAGTGGGAGATATGTGAGGCACAGTGTAAGACGTTAGTGGATGCATTTGGCTGAGGTACTTCTATCACAGAACACTTAACTCATGTGACTTTTGTGTGATTTCTCATGCAACGTGAGCTCCTTCATGTGGTATTTCGGGTAGTCTGTGCTCCACTTAACCAGTAGTCAGTGTAGAGTACACAACAGCGAGGTCGTGTATGTGTTAGTGCTTTAGACCGTGTGGTCTTGAGTCAGGTTTATCTTTGAGGATGAGCTTGCATGACTGAGCGATCATGATGTGTTCAGGAAATATAGCCAGAGTTTCCTTATATCAGTTCGGTGATTCCCGACCGTGAGTGCGGGGATCTGTGTTTCTTATCGATTAGGAGTAGTTTAGAGGGCCGAGATTTTATCGGCAACCGTGTGTAGTTCAGGATGACTTTCCTCTTTACTTTTACTGTTGCTCCTACTCTTGTTGTTACTCCTGCTATTACTATTGTTGTTGTTACTACTTTTGTTTCGAGGTAGGGATCTGTGGGACCCCTACTGAGCCAGTGAGATGAGACTCACTCTTGTCTTGGAACCAAGAAAAAGCCGAAACAAACCCTAGAATGCAATTTAAATTGGCAAAGAAAACAGACCTTTGAATCTGTCCCGAATCTGCCTACAGGCTAGAAGTAGAAAATGCAAAAATGGAGGCAATTGTTAACCATGCAAATGATGTCTAAATGATGAAAATTTTATATGGATGCAAAGACAATATAAAGGATAATACAATGTAATAAAAATCAGCTCAATCCGATGTCAGGAGACAAAGTTATGCATGAATGAACAAGGCCCCTATGAGCAATGCACCTGTCTTGCCAAAACCAAGAGAAGGTGACTAGATGACCATTTTTAACACAGTAGCGGTTTACTGGAGGACCGCCAAGGTCCTGGGCGGCCCAGGGAAGGCCGCTACTACAACAGGGTGTTGGGGCAGTCCTGGATTGGCTGCTAAAAGGGCTTGGCCGCCCTGCGATAGACAGCTACTCCCTGACAGACCTGAGACTAGCCAGAATAGCAGAAAAATGGGGAGAAGACTACCCAAACAAGCATAAACACATACCCAAGTTGCAGGAGACTAAGAATGTAATGTGATGGGCAATAGGTGTCCCACAGTGATCACCAAAAAATTATAGATACAGATATTTCAATCTACCCCCCCAAACTATGAGCATCTAAACATGTATGTAAACATGAGATTGCATGAAGAGCAATGGGGTGATGAAGAAGAGGAACCTGACTGTGATCACCACCAAGGTTCTACAACACCAAAAGGATGAAGGAAGGATGAAGACGGTGCCGTGTACCTTGGAAAATGAGGAAGAAGGTGCGACCCGAAGATGAACCGCTAGAACGTGATCGTGCTTCAAAAGGGATGTGGGGAATTGATCGTGGGTGCACCTCCTCACCTCCTAGCCTGCTAGAACGCAAGGGCCTCATGTTCAAATGTATTCTCCTGCAAAATAAATCCACCAAAAGAAGTAGAACCCATTAGAACATGAAGTGTAGTATACGTCCCGAAATGATAAAGTAGGGTAAAGAATGTTGATTGAATTAGTCATTTTACTTTAAGGTATGACTGGAAGGTTGTCTTCCATTTAAGTCCATTTTATGTGGACCTATCTTAAGCTAAATTCTACTTAAAGCATGTATTCTTGTTCATCATCATGTTCTGTTTCTATTGCTATTGTTTTCCCTATTTTTTATACATTGTATCGATCTAATCATGTGTTTTAACCAAGGTATGTTGGGTTTTGCCGATCGGCGAGCTCTGTCTCAGATAGCGATCGCACTAGTGGCCGTCACTTGAGGTCGTGATCACCCGACAAATCGCCACAATGATCCTTGAGTCATACGATTCGGTTTAAGATCGTCACACATCGCGGTAATTTATCCTTCAATCAGCCTAGTCCCTAAGCCAAATCACGGTAAAACAAAAGCCCTCAGCCCCTAGGTTGCACATAGGAGTCTCGATTCCAGATACATAGAACATAGAACACGAGGGATCATCAAAACACACAAACCATTTGGGCACGTAAACTAAGGTAAGATGATACCTCCAAGCATCTAAAACCAGAGTTTCGATCCTTACATGATAGTCGAGACACTCAGGAGGTCACGTGTCAACCACTGGGCCACAACTAGGTTGACTAGAAATCATAATGACTCTCGATATAACACGGGCACACTGCACTGTACAATGGCATATTCAGACACACTATAACATGGTCACAGCCCTCATAGGACATCCACGACATCCACAGACAATGGGCTAACCAAGGGGTCAAGCCAACATGACAAAAGCACATTACTCGGGATAAAATCATTCCTCCAGGATCCCTTGGCACACTTATGACTCTTACGGAATGCCCAAAGCATCTATTGTCACGCCCCGAGCGCGAAAGATTACTCGGAAGTGGCGTGACGATGTCTATAACGGTCATGACAATCATAGCGTAGTGCATTCAACACATACAGATAGAGTGCGTAAAATAGAATTAACCCAAATCTTTATTCATAACCATATTTCTCTCAAATAGTATAAAGACTGACCAGGTTGGGCCCAAGTATTCCATGGTTGATCTGGCCCATGAGAAGATGAAGCCCGACAAGGAGTTCTCGACCTTCACCGACCGCTGGCATCGCTTGGCTGCTCAAGTCCTGGCTCATATTCCGGAGGGAGAGCAGATCAAAATGCTCATTTCTAATGCAACGCCCGAGTATCGGTTCATCTTAACCTTGAATGATATTACCTCATGGAAATAACTTTATAGTCGAGCCCGCTTCAACCGCCAGCAACTTCTAAGTCCCCTTGACCCAGAGTCTCCTTCACCTTCTACACCCATGTACGCCTCCTATCCATCATCCCCCATGAGTCGGCCCTCTATCACATATCCTTCCATGAGTTAGCCCTTCGCTCCCACATACTCGTATACCTCTACGTATCAACCCTCCACGAGTCAACCCTCCGCTTCTTCATACCCGCATGAACCTCCACCTCCAGTCAAGGGAATATCACACCCTGAGTAAGTGGATGCCGTCCACTACATACCTCCTCATCCCGCTCCACATGTGCCTCCACCTAATCCCTCCACCAGTCACCATGCGCCATTACCTACGCAACCCCCACAACCATCTCCATTACCTTCTCATACCCCTCGGCATCCACCTTGCCCGAAGCAGGCACCTCATTCTCTGTTGCCAGAGTCATTTACCGATATTTTTAGGGCTTTGATGGCTACTCAAGCATTGCAACTCCCTCCGGTTATGCCTTGCCGACCCGCGGTCAGAGATTTACTCTAATTTTGTGATTTTCATTGTCAGCAGGGGCATTTGGTCAAGGATTGCCCCGAGTTCTGGGAGTTTATTTATGGCCTGAAAGATCAGAAAAGGATCGATTGGTCCGAGATGTAAAAAGTTATTTTAGAGCTCCGCAGCAAGCAGCAGCAGTAGCAAGCGCCGCCCAGGCAGCCATCTCCATTTCAAGGCCAGGGGCACCCCTGTGATTCTTTAATTAATGAAGCGCCCGCTCCATCACCTGTTCCGTCACCTACCCCGACCTGCTCGGTCGGGTCCGAAGAGAGCCAACTACCCACCACTTCTAGAAACACTCCCGGACATTTTCTTGGCCTTGATGTATGCTAGTGACCTACAGTTACCTCTGGAATGTCAGAACTAGAATCCAGTAGTCGATCAGTCAAGGTATTGCATATACCACCAGTAGCATGGGCACACGATAGAGAGGTGTTATCAATTCAGAGATTTGGTGTATGATTTGCATGAGGGCCAGAGGATTGCTTGGGCCCAAATGCATAAATTGATTAAAGATATCAAGGAGAGACGAAGACAAACAAGGCCACAGCAGGCGGCACCTCAGCAGCAGTTTCAGCAACCTCAGCAACCTCAACAGCAACCTTAACAGCAGCAACAACAAGACCTCAAGATTCATCAGAATCCCATGCCAGAACATCCGCCCGCTCCTCAGCAACAACAACCGTAGGCATTGGCTCAAGTCAATATTATTCACCACCCAGCCACTAACGCTGGGTGGTCTTTTGATGATGAGACCCTCGCGCATCTCCTGGCCTTCCACCACACCTACACAAACTCCCCCACGCCATCCATTCCTTCCATTCTTCGGCCCCCTGCCTTGACCACCGCTCCACCAGCCATTCCTTCCACCGTATTGCCCATCATTCCACCAACTTTCGCACCATCACTCACCATTCCCTCCATCATTACCACCCCACTGTTTCACCCTTCACCAGTTACCCCTCCGCCAACACCCGTCAAGCCTACTACCCCCATCATCTCCCCCAATTCCACTCCAGTCACTCACCCCACCGGGCTAGCTGGGAGTCCGTGGGTCACCGTGCCGATGCAGAACCTTGCCCTCAGGAGTGGGCGTCTATTTTAGAGAAGTTACCCTTCCACTGGTGCACCTGCACCTACTCCTTCGATTCCTTCTACCACAGTTGAGACAAAAGAAGCCGACCCCATGCTAGGCTCTAAATATGATTTACTATAGCACTTAGATTGGATGCCAGCAAAAATATCAATCTTGGAAGAGCGCGAGATGGAGGGGGGGTATGGGTGGCGATCGATTGTAGGCGGAGGGAGTGCCGTGGGGTTCAACGGCGGAGGCCAGCTTGGGGTTCTACGGGGGTGTTCCCACGGGAGTGGCGTGGGTGAGAAGAGGGAGGGCCGGTTCGCTGGGCAGAGGAAGGGTGTGAGGGAGAGAGAGCGCGAGATGGAGGGCGAGTGTCGCAGCTCATCGGCGAGGTGGGTTGGCGGGCTGGTAGGGCGTGGGCGATGGTGGCAGTGGGCGGGGGTGCCGCAGTGAGATGAGAGGTGGTCGCGGGGTTGGCAGAGAGAGCAGGTGGAGGGCGCGGCGAGGGGGGTCGTGGCGGCAGTGGCTGTCGTGGGAGGTGGCCGGGAGAGAGGGAGAGGCGGTCACGTGTGATGGAGGATGCCCGTGGCGGGGAGCGGTGTGAGTGAGAAGGAAAGAGAGAGGATGAGAGAAAGAGAGAGAGAGTGCCTCGATGGGGAGGTTGCCTCCAGTGGGGTGTTGCGGAAGAGAGGGAGGGTTCGTCTGTGGCTGGGTGATTAACGGGAGAAGGGGGGAGGTCGGTCGGTGGCATTCGACAGTGAGGAGTGGAGGGTGCCTGCAGTGGGGAGCAGTGGGAGAGGAGGTGGGAGTGGGGTGACTTCCGTGGGGGGGTTTGAGTGAGAGGGAGAGAGAGATCCAGCCGACCGACCCCGGGAGAGAGAAAATGGGTTTATTTATAGGGGTAGGATGTGTGTTAAATAGGGTGGGGGGACAAGATCCGAGAGAGATGGGAGGGAGTTAAGATGGGTAATAATATTATTAATATTATCAATATTTATATATGTATATATATATGTGAGTTAAGGAATGGGCCAAGCCCATTAATACACAAAGATTTTAGGGAATGGGCCAAGCCCATTAAATTAAGAGATGGGCCAAGCCCATTAGTATACGCATCTTTGAAATCATTTATTCATTTATTATGTAAACAAACGATGGGCCAAGCCCATTAAAACACATACTTTAGAACACTAAAACCTTTCGTAAGCATCATAACTTGTTTGGCAACTTGTTTGACAACTTACTTGAGTGATTGTTTGCTGGCTATTTTATTTGATTGAAATAATCCCTCATAATAATTATGAAGCTTCGTTCAGGTAGAATTGTTAATATGGCCAATCAAGAGTATTCTTATGATTATGAGGAGGGTCAATTTGACCAATCCTATGAGGTCCCTCCTCAAGGTCTCATCCAATATGAGGCCCTCCCTCAAGGCTTTGTTTACCATAAGGGAAACTATGCTCCCTCTCATCCTCAATACCCTCAAGTTTATGTAGTGGACACCACCGCTTAGGGGGCTTAGCCTTCCTCTCAAGCTCAAATTGCCATTCAATCCACTCCTGGGGAGGCTTCCCCATCCTTCAACTTGAATGATCTTATCACCACTCTATCTCAATTAGACGATGCTCAACGCCAAGCGGTCCATGCTGCGCTCAAAGGGAAATATGTTCCTTCTTCTTCTTCCAATCCCCCTCAAGCCGCGGGTGGCCTTCAAACCAACATACCTAATGACCAGGCGGTCTCACAATAAGTTCTGTCCTGTCCTCGAACTCCTATTATTCTTGCGCTGGCCCAACCGACAGATCACTCTGCTGTTAGGCCGCAGCGCCCTCTACCTCCTCAATTTTTGAGGCGGCCTATGCCGAATCCATTTCCTGTCAATCCGGCCCCAGCTGAGTCCGACATAAACACTCTCCTCCTCCAAAAGCTTGCTAGCATGGAGGAGCAACTAAAGAAGGCCATGATTCCTAGGGACACTCCAGAGGTCACTCTCCCTACTTTGCCGGTCTTTCATTTACCTCCGTTCGAGATGCCCAATTTTAGGCATTACAATGGAACGGGCAACATGTTTATTCATCTGAAGGATTTTATGTATGAAGCATCATTCTGGCAAGGCAACACGGTGGTGTGACACCAACTCTTTGGACCTAAATTTGCAAGCAATCGGACCGAATGGCGATATCTCACAAGCGTAGTTTTAATATCGTCATTCCTAGCATTTACTACACTTTGGAGGTCTAATTCGGGTTTCTCTTTGCTGTTTACACTCTTTTTTGCAGGTCAGCAACCATCCAACGCGAGGCCCATCCTTTTTGGCCGGCCGGAAAGGGTGGAGGAGTAAGTTCCCACGGTTTGAAGGTTGGTGGAGACGTGCGGCTTCCAGTTGGCTACACATCCTCATCCTGTGGTTGGAAGTGGGCCACACAACTTGGGGCGGTTTGTTGAAGACCGTACATGCTCGCAGGTGAGTGTCTCCCTCTTTCTCAAGACTCGGTGTGTCCATCACGTGCGGGGTCTTGGGTGGCGATCACAGGTTATCTTTTTACTTTCCTTTTCTGGTTCTTAGTAGCTTTTCATTGTTCTCCTGGTCGTTTTCATTGCCGGTACATTCAAGAAAGAAAGGAAAAGGCCATCTTTTCCTGTCTATAGCCTCTTTTCTTGCGATCACGGTGGGACGCCTAGTGCCCATCGTGTTGGTGTTTTGTTGACCCCCTCTATTCTACAGTTTTTGGCAGTCTTTGTTCTTGTCTCAGTTGTCACAGGTTGTTGGCTGAAGTTTTACCCCCGGGTGTTTGTGCGGTTCTCAGGGGACCACCCTAGTTGTTATACGGGTCTCTAGCGGCCGCTCTGCGTGGTCCCTGGTCGGTCCACTGCCCCACCTTCCTATCTTCTATGGCCTGTCATCTACCGCACATCTTGTTTATGGCCAGAGATCGACCGCACTTCTTCTAGGCACAGGTACGCATCTATTTGGCATTATTCTATTTATCATTGTGTCGGATTTGATTCAGGACCTACTTTGCTGGCGACAGGCTACTCACCTAGGTATGTCCGCCAGTAGTTCTGTCATTCTGATAGCGCTATTTTGCTTGTTTCGTCTCATTTTTATTTAATTTGCCACCCTGTACTGTTGGACGGCTCACAGAGAGCCGCCTATCCCTCCTATGTGGTCTCCAGGAGACCGCACATCTGTGGTACAGAGGTTTGAGTTTAGGATTGAGCGTGCGACATTTGACAAGCACTTGGCGAAGAATAAGCTGACTATCACCTACAATTCGTAATTGGGTAACACCGAATTGATGGGCGGCCTGCAGTCCGACCAGAAGTGCCTCATATTCAGCTATGTTATTGGTGACCAGAAATGTAAGCTGAGAGGTGAGTGGGATAGTGATACCCTCAGGTGATAGAAGAACAATTCCAATCCCTTTTCCTTGTCAATTTAGAGCTCCATCAAAATATAATGTCCACATCGAATCGGGCTAATTGATGGACATTAGTTCCTCATCTGGAAACTCCGAACGAATAGGGTTGAATCTAGGGAGAGGATGATGAGTTAGATGTTCTGCTATGGCATAGCCTTTAATCACTTTTTGCTGAATGCAAGTAATGTCGAATTGAGATAGGAAGCTTTGCCATCGTGCTAGTCGGTCGGTAAGGATATATTTTTTAAGAAGGAACTTAATCGGATTCATGCGAGCAATGAGGTGTACCTCGTGGGCTAGGAAATAATGTTTAATTCTGCACTACCCAGACTAAAGCTGCACAAGTTTTCTCCATGGCTAAGTACCTTTGCTCATAGGGGTTGAGAAGTTTAGACAAGTAGTAGGCGGCCCTTTCTTTTCCTTCTTCATTAACTTGTGCTAGGATAGCACCTACAGAGTCATCCAGGACAGAAACATAGAGGATAAGTGGTTTACCTAGAACTGGTGGCCTCAGGACCGGAGGATTGGTCAAATAGTCCTTTAGTCTGTCAAAGGCTACTTGACACTTGTCATCCCAAATGAATTTGACTCCCGATTTAGTAAGCTCGTAGAACGGCCTACACCTTTGTGAATGCTGGGAGATAAATCGGCGAATGAATTGTAACATCCCGATTAGTCCTCGAACCTCTTTTAAATTCTTTGGAGGTGACATATCACTTATAGCCTTTGCCTTGTTGGGATCGATCTCAATACCCCTCTTACTGACTATGAATCCAAGTAATTTCCGTCGGATCTTTATTGGGTCTTGGCGGATCTTTATTAGGTTATTCGGATCCTTTTTGAAGAGTTCGGATTACTTTTGTAGTTCCCGAGTTGAGTTTTACTTTCCGTGTGGGTTTTTCTTCCGTATAAGCTGCAAAACCCTACGGTGAGTTTATTACTCAATTCATCGACTCATGGATGATACAGTAATGATGTACTCTTCGCAAGGATCGTTTTGACTATTTTTGTGGATTTTTTTGAGTTAGTGTATTTTTGACACATTTTACAAGATTTTGGAATTTGGTTAAAATAATTTAATTTCTTTTTTTTTATAAACCAAAACCACCCCCCTCTCTCTCACACTCTCGCACTCTCACTCTCTCTCTCCCTCGTTCTCTCTCATTCTCTCTCCCGGAGACGTCCGGCTACAGATGGAGCGGTCCACGGGCGAGGTGACGACGCGTGGGACTTGCTGAGACGCGTGGTGGAGCGAGGAATGGTGTGGATTTGACGCGATCCCAAACGACGGATTCGAAGTCGGCGGTTCGGTTCACGACGACATTTTTGGCATGGTTTAGTCGCCCATGGCACTCGATTTCGTCGGTGGAGGTAGGGAGATGGACCCTCTCTGCGTTCTACACGTTTTCCCTGTCTCCGTGCATAGTTTGGTGGCCGATCAGGGGAGATAGAGCCAGTTTAGTATAAACCGTAGTTTTTGGGGTTCGTAGGGTTAGCCAAAAAATGGCAACCACTCGTGACGTAATTAGTGTCAAACTGACCGCTGGGATGACAGGATCCCAACCCCACCAGTTTCGTGTCGATTAGTCGTCATTTGGGGCCGGTAGGAGACCGGGAACTCCGGTGACTCTATTTGGGTCGATTCGTCTGAATCGCCCGGATCTCATGATTTAGTGTGTTTCGCGGGGTGCATGTGGTGTTTTTGAAATCCTTGAAGGATTTCCTATCATCTGGGTTTATTTTCCCCTGCGCTGCGGCGTGCATGGGGCGTGGAACGGGCCGAATTAGTCATTCCACCGTTTTGATCGTCAGATTGGCATAACGGGTCTACCAGAAACCGTTATGTGCATAACAGTCCCCGATAGACCGTTATGCATCATTCATCAGATTTTGTCTTCGAAGGTCTTGGAGAATAACGGACCAGGATGAGTCTGTTATGTTGAGCATGACGCCCCTGTCCAGGTGCATTATGATCGGGTGGTTTCCGAGGTCTGTCATGTCAGAACCCTCGACGATCGTGTCTGCCTCGAAGACTGTGTCAGTCGGTTTGCATAACAGATTTCTCCCCATGTGTTATGTTTTAAGATAACGCTCAGGTGCAGATCCGCCATGGTTCGTTGACCGATACCTTGACTGGGTATGGCGGTTGGTATAACGTGCCTCACCCCATGCGTTTTGTGGATATAACGGATGGGTTGTGGTCCGTTATGTGCCCTTGCTCTGTAGTTATGCGTTTCTGTGTTTGTTGGGTATAACGCACCTGCTCTTGTGTGTTATACTAGTATGACGTGCCTGTTGAGGTCCGTTATACTTCGTGTTGGTCAGTCGAGCATAACGCACATGTCCTGGTGCGTTATGTTGATATTACGCCCCTATGCAAGCGCGTTATATCATCTGTGCATGATTTTAGGTCTGGTTGGCATAACGCCCCTCCGGTGGTGCGTTATGTGTGTATAGCGCCCCTATGCTGGTGCGTTATAGTCCTGTTGGCCATATTAGCCGTTTGTTTGTTTTGTGTTGTGTGTCTGTCTGTCTTAGGTCCTTGTTTAGGGCGGTGTCTGTCTGTCGGTGGTTGTCAGGATTGGTCGGTTTAGGTGACTGGCTGTGGTCTTCTCCTAGACTACGATAGTACCCTAACGACTTAATCTCGAAGCTACCATTGTCCTTGTCTCTGGTTGCGTAGCAGTTGTCTCTCGACTATTAGGCTTCCCCTAGCAGTTGACTAACAGGTTGTTCTGCCCAGAGTGTTGTCATCTTCCGCCGCTCTTGTTCTTGTGGGTCCTGCTTGCTTATTCTGCTGTAGCGGTGGATGTGTCTGTGCGTCAGTGTCGTGTCTGGTTCCGGTCAACCCAGGTTCACCTAGTGGTTGATAGGAAGTCTTGTCATGTCTCGACGGCCTTGTCCAATTCGAGACATTGGTTCTGGATGCTTCGAGGTACTGTTCTACCTCAATTTGCATGTCCAAGTGTGCTGAGGGTTCTTAGTGTTCCCTCTGGTCTCCGTGTTTTGGTTCTCGCAGAGCGCGATTTTCCCTGGCTTAGGATTAAACTTATTGGCAGCTTTGTTTCGCTGTGTGCGACGATCCTGACTCAAAGTCGTAGGACTCAGGGACCGCTGTAGTTGTAGGTCTAGCTCTCCTTGCCCTGGGTGTCGACAGTTTCCTATACTACCGTGGTGCGCATAGTACGGTTTGTCTGTACTCTAGCGCGGTGTTTCAGAGTCTTCAGGTTTTGTGGCTCCTCTTTGGTTGGTGCCTTACGCCACGCTCCGGCGTGACGGCTCTTGTAGCGGGGCACTCTTTCCCGAGACATGATTTTTAAGCTAGTTTCGTGGGCTCCCGACCATATCGTAGTGTCCGCAGGGGAGAATACTAGTTAGAGGCCTGGCTTAATGGTCTACAGCTAGTGTGTGCACACGGAGTCAGAGGCGTTGGACTCACGTCGACGGGCATGACCCTGACTGTTTCTTGCAGTGGTGGTTTCCACGTGGACCTGCGACTCGGCCTCAGGAGTGGCAGTTCATGTTTGGCTGGTAGTCGAGGTACTTGTGGAGTGAGTTGTGGTGTAGTGTAAGACGTTAGTGGACGCAGCTGACCGCTCCTCTTTTGAGTCACGTGTTGTGTGACTCTCGGTGTTTCTCGTGCATCGTGACCTTTCAGGTTAGCCCTTTTATGGCTGTACTCAAGGTTGACGCCTTGTCGTATGTGTGACGTTCTTGTCATGCGCGTGGCAGTGTGTACGACGTCTTTGTCGTGTCGTCCGTCGTCTGTGTCGGTCGTCTGTCTAGGTTTTCCTAAGCTTTCTTTGTTGTCCTTGCAGGTTTTCTTTTGGAGCCTAGTGTTGTGTCGATAGTTTGGTAAGCTTCTGACTTCTTTAGTTCAGAGTTCACCCTTCTGTCTTTGCTTGTAGTGGTTCCTCGCGTCGGCAGTTCCCCTCTCTCTTTCTCTCTCTTCGGTGGCTGAGCGGATGACCCCTCCTCTCCCTTCTTCTTCTCTACTGCCGAGATCGAACGCCAAGTGCCACCACCGCCGTCGTCATTGCCCATGGTGAGGGCACCACCGTGGAAGCCCCTCCCCCTTTTCCTCTTCTCTCTTCTCCCTTCCCTCTCCCGTTCTCTCTTCTCCCCCATTCTCCTCTTTCCTCTTCTTTGCCCTGGGGGGAACATCGGAGCCCTAGGCTCCTTCCCCTCCCTCTCTTCTTCCTCTTTCATCTTCATCTCTCCTTATCCTCTCTTCTCCATCCTCTTCTCCATCCTCTTCTCCATCACCGGTGCTGTGGGCGGGGCAGCCATTGCCGGTCGTGCCGGTGAGGAGGCTTCGGGTGCGCCGGGGAAGGCGGGTCACGGGTGTGCCGGTGAATGGCCCATGGGAGTGTGCCAGGGAAGCCTATTGAGGGGGTGTGCCAGACAAGGCCCTAAGGGCTGTGCCGGGGAAGAGCATGGGGGATGCACCGGGGAAGGACTCCAGAGAGTGTACTGGTGAGGGGGGTTTAGTGTGCCGAGGAAGGGCAACTTCAGGCTGTGCCGGGGAAGACGCTGACATGCGTACCGGGGAAGGACTCCTAAGAGTGTACCGGTGAAGCCTCCAGTAGGGTGTACTGGGGAAGGCCTGTGGGTGATTTACTGGTGAAGGGAGAGAAGCAGACTCTTGTAACTGAGGACTTCTGGTGTTGCCCCGCAAGGCCCACCACCACTTTGTTGGGGCCGTCACTCCTTGTGGGCACGCACCCATGTTTCTCATTATGCCTCTGGCCTATGGGAAACTGATGTGACACGACAATGGGGGGGTGGATAGCAAGTGTGTGAAGTGGCCCTTGGACCTATGACGCAAGCACATTCATCATGCAATTCATCGGTAGCGGCTGATTCCGCCGACGCGCACACACGATCCCGGGTGACTCGGTGATGCCGAGTGGAGATGATGGATCGGGACCCTTGCTGTTGAGGTAGGGGGACGGATCCCTATGCTCTTTACTGCTTTCCCCACAATTTGTAGGCCGAGGAGAGGTCGAGAGGGGTATTTTTGTGCCGGGTAGGGTAAATTCCATGATTTGGGGTTGAGCGCCGGATCTCTCGTTCCGTGGAGTTTTTGACCGATCTAAGGGCATAGATGCATGCTAGGAGGGTTGGGGGTGGATTTCCCCTTGTTTTCCCATGATCGGGGTGTGGATCGGGGTTTTGGGCGTTTCCCTACCATTTCGCGCTAGGGAGAGCCTTGCGGCCCTTCTAGGAACCGCATGGCTCCCTTGGCGGTCTCCAGGAGACCGCTTGATGACACTCTATTGTCGGCAGGCCTTAGCGGTCTGCCCAAGACCGCTAAGCTCGGTGAGGCTGTCACGCGATAGACCGCTAGCCCTAGATTAGCAGTCATCGGGCGACCATTTCTCCCGTTTTGACTGTTGTGCCCTCGGGGCGTGTGTTTTCGACCGTTGCGAGTCACCTCTTGGCAAGCGGTCAGGGCATGACCATTTACCATTGCCTTGGGGCCCAGGGAGGACCATTTGGCTAGCCAAGCAGTCTGGCGATAGACTGCTAGGTCCTACCGTGGCTCAATCCCTTGCGGTCTTGGCTCGACCGTTTGGCTGACCCTTGCGATCTCGAAGACGACTGCTAGGCCATCTTGCGGTCCAGAGGGGACCACTAGGCTGAGGGGTTGTAATATCCCGGACCCTTCGGATCCTTTTTCTCGGGTCCCAGATTTATTTTCTCAGAGAAATTGATTTTATTATGCCCGGAACTATTTTTCAGACATTTTTCAGGTTCGGATCCATATGTTTTGGATCAATTTTGGGAATCCCGAAACGTGCCCCGTGATTTTTGCGTGTTTTTCCTCGGCGAACCTACAGAACCCCGTAGCGAGCGAACTGATTTGTTCACCTACTTCTGGATGGTACCGGTGTGACCGACATGTTTCGAGGATAGCGAAAATATATTTTTCTCTTTTTTCATCCCCTTTAATGTCCCACAACTCCTTTCAAACAGCAGGTAGGGTGCGCTGGAAATCGATCCTTGGAGTGGAAGCAGCCAGACATGAAGTCCCAAACGCCTAAAGTCTCGCACGGGGGAGAGCATCAGCTGCAGCTCCCAGAACTGGACACAGGCTCGTGGACGGCGACTTCTACAGCTTCTTCTTCTTTCTCCTTGATGAAGCAACACCCTCACCTTCTCGTTCTTCTTCTTCCCTGCAAGAACAGATAGACAATAAGCCATTTCGGTTCTCTCCCGATGGAAATTGTAAGATATAAATACTCATCGAGACGTGGAACGCGTCATGAACTTCAGATAATTGAGGTGGCAAAGCAATCCGATAGGTGACCTCGTCAACCCTTTCTAGAACTTCAAAAGAGCCAATAAATATCAGAGTAAGCTTGCCCTTGATGCCGAATCTTCTGATTCCACGACCTGGAGAAACGTTAAGGAACACATGGTCTCTAATTTGAAATTCTAGGTCTCTTCTCCTATTGTCAGCATATGCCTTGTGTCTTGACTGTGCCATTTGGAGTCTTTCCTTGATAAGTTGCCCCTTCTCGGTTGTATCCCTAACAAGTTTTGGGCCTAGAAGTTGTTTCTCCCCAACTTCATTCCAGTAGATTGGTGAGCGACAACTCCTTCCATATAGTACCTCGAACGGTGCTGTTTGAATGCTAGCTTGATAGCTATTATTGTAGGCAAACTCAACTAGAGGCAAATGATCGTGCCAACTTTCACTAAAGTCTATAGCACAAGCCCTGAGCATATCTTCCATTACGTGATTTGTTCTTTCAGTCTGGCCATCTGTCTGTGGATAAAATATTATGCTGAAATTTAATCTGATCCCTAAGGAATGCTGTAGACCCTTTCAGAAATGTGATGTAAAACGAGGGTCTCAGTCAGATACCATCGTGACAGGGACTCTGTGTAATCGGACATTTTCCTTGATGTCCAATGCTGCTAATAAATCCACTGTCCATCGACTTACTCATCATGAACGAGTTGCATCGATGCATCTATTGCCAATCGCCTAGAGGGCTTCTTCTTTTAGTGTGTTGACGCACCACATGAACTGCGTTGATGCATCTATTGTTCAGGGAGTTTTTTCAGCTCGAAAGGCCCAAGCCATTGCACTGCTAGGTCGACACACTCTTGCGAGTGTGTCAATGTACTCCTCTCTTCTTCTTATCCTATCATTTTTGGGCCTTTTCCTTTTAACTACCTTTGTTTGGCTTAGTGAGGCTCATTGCTCTTGATGCCAACATTAGGGCGTCAACAGTAGTCTATGACCTTAAGCAAGCCTTCTAGCTCCTGGCAGATGTCGACATCTTCTTCCCCACCATAGACAAGTATTTAGGAGGGTTCTTTCCTAAGGGACTCTGTCTCCATTGAGGCCTTTAGGGTTGGTATCTACCTTCTGATCTATCCCCTCCTTGAAAGGATTCTTCACTTTTATGCTCTAGAGCCAGGGTAACTATCACGCAACTCTCGGCATATCCTCTGTGCCATTGCATATAGTTGCTATCTGGCGAGTGCCACACCCACCCTTTAGCTCTTCTATCATTTTTTCAGCATCCAGTGCTACCCAGGCTCAGATGCGTTCGCCTATTAGTTCCGGACTAGGAACAAGAAAACTTTCCTGCACTTCTCCCCAATGTCTCAAATGTCAAGCACTGGCTGGAGTGCTTCGTGATCCTGGTGAAGGTTGGTGGCATAGGGCATGCTAGTGACTAAGGCTTCACTAGCCTCAGCCAAATCTGCCTAGTCAACAAGATGCCACCACCAACCACGAAGGAGGCACTCGTTGTTAAGGCCATGATCCGTAATCCCATCCTGGGCATCGACTTGAAGCTGACCCCCACACTCCTCAGGTCATTGGTGTAGATCAAAAGATTATCTATGGCAGTTTTGGTGATAACAAATATTACTGATGAACACAATTATTCGGTGATGATAAGAAAGATTAGAAATGGCTAATATTGATAAATGAAAATGCTAATCATGAGTTATCCTGTCTGTGCTTTTTACTTCCCAGAGGAATCGCTCGCGTCTCAGTCTCCTCTCTCTCGTCTCCCTGCCATGATCACAGTTCACCGTCGTCGCTCTCCTCGTCGCGTTTTTGACGCTTGTCGTGTGTTGGACATCATCTTCCTCATCGCTGTTCGCACGCTCAGACGTCATCCTGTGCCACCGTTCTCTAGCGGCCCTCTTTCTGCGGTGTTTGGTGCATGCTCTTCAACCTTTGTTTTCCCCTTCTGAAGGGATTTAGGTTTCTCACATAGCATATTTACGAGACTCTTGAGAGTGCGCTTAAAGATCTCGTGTTAGTAGTCGTATCCTGAGGGAAGATCTCCATACCCGTCGCACCGTTCTAGTGGGGGCGATATCTTCTCTAAAGGGAGTCTCTTTCAGACGCTTCTAATACGTATTGTTCATTTCATATTAATTATTTTATCATCATGCTTTACTCTGTAATCATGCTTATTAATCTTATTTCATGGTCGTCCTTGATTGAATCAATCCTGTATATACTTGTGCTATGGTTTGCCATCCATATGTCCAAGTGTTGCCATGATGTCCCCCTATTACACTGTTTATTTCTAACAGTCTTAGAGAAGATATCACACATGGCATCGTCATCTTCAATGAGCTTTGGAACCCAAGTGGACATGTCTGGGATGCCCGCGAAGTTTTCTAGGCAACACTTTAAGCGTTGGTAACAACGCATGAAGATGTGGTTTACTATGGTTGGCCTAATCTTGTTGATAGAATCGGACCCCCCTATGTTAGATGAGAATGACCCTGAGAGTGAGGTTGAAGAGTGGAATACAAAAGACAGGTTAGGACATGTGTACATTTTAACTGCACTGCCTGATGTCTTGTTCGATGTCTATAGTACTTCCACCTTTAACACTACTAAAGCACTGTGAAATGAACTTGATCAGAAGTACAATATCGAGGACCAAGGTCTGAAAAAGTACTTCGTTGGCAAGTTCCTTAAATCTCAGAGCTGCAGGAAGCAAGGCCATTGCTGAGTCGACCAGGGACCTGGTGGCAGTGGGCCACAAGCACTGGTGGTCATCTGGAGGTCAGCCCGGGGTGCGGTACCTTTGTCTCTACGGTGGGCGCTGCTTCGGCTCTGTCAGGGACAGCAGGATAGCAGGTCGGAGTTGGGGCCACCACAAGCTCGAACGTAGGTTTCCGGAGGTGGGACCAGCTCTGGGATGACCGAAACTGACCAGAGAACAGTCCGTAGAAGCCCGGTGCTGCTCAGTGGTTGACGGCGGTCACTGCAGCTCAGAGTTCAGGCCTGATCCGAACTACCCCTGTCTGGAATAGAGTCCTGGATGGCTGTTGCAGAAGCTACTCCGGGAGCTCCCAGACTTTGATCGAGGTGGGGTTGGCATTGACGCGATCGTGGTCGAGGCAGCTTCGATGCAGAATAAACGGTGCCACGAACCGAGGTCAGAGAATAAAGCTCTGATCAGAAGAGTGAGGGCCTATCTAACCTAGCCCTGGCTGGACCAGTCTGCGCGCTTTGACGACATCGGCTGGAACTGGGTGCTCCGGAGGGCGATCGACCTCCTTCTTCCTGGAGGTGATGGGGGACTTATAGAAATATGTCTCAGCCAAGTTTTGCTGCAGGAATCACAAGGGGGAGGCCGAGGGAGCTTTTGCACTGAGCCTCTGGTTGTCTGCTTAGGAGAAATTGCGCAGGTTGCGAAGAATCGCTTCTGCGGATAGCCCCGAGATCAAAAGAAGGCGAGACTACTTTTGTTGCAAAGCTGACAGGAAGACAAATCTGCTGGTATATGGTACGCCCCCTGAAGACTCACGATAACGATGCTGCAGCCTCTACAATCCACTGGTACATTACTACCTGTGAACTGGGATCAGGTTGCGGATGAAGATGGGTGTGGTGGTGGGGATGGGCAGCAAGGAGGATGTGTGGGAGGTGGGGTGTGTGACCAGGGGAGGGTGTGGAGGCTGGGAGGGGTGTGAGAGAGGTCTTGTCCTATGTCTGCTCAAGTGTAGACTACTTAATTTGGGCCTGATCATCTGCTCGTTTTGCGGTTGCGCGGCTTTGGACCAAATCTCCGTGTCGAGAGCTGTTATGTACCATGTTTTCGTCGTGCCGTGTCCAACGGTCGATGTGATGTGAGGCTCATTTGTCATTTATAGGATGCAAAGGTAGGCTGAGATTAGTACTTTTCCTTAGACTTTGTGCTGAAGCTGGTGCTCTTCTCTATTGCAGTTAGACTTTTCTGCTCGATTGCTCACTGGATCAGTGCTCGGGGCGTATTACATTGTGATTTTCTGGGATTGCGATGACACCTAGTGTGTACTGAGATGCGAAGGCCGAGGATCTTTCTGATGCCTTCGTGCGTTGTTGAGTGCGCAGCAAAAGCGTGTGGGTTGATGACCCACAAGCCAAGGATTCTTTTTGTACAATTCTAGTTGGTTGAGAGAATTGCTTCTTCTTGATGTGACTCCATCTTAGCTACATGTGCTTAGACGTTGTCGTGACCATGTCGTTGTCGGTCATTTCTCTAGTTTTAGCGTGACATTTGCGAGTGTTGGGGAAATCGTCGGCTTCCCTGCCAATAAATTACCCTCTACTCTGCATTCCTTCTCGTGGGTGTTATGCTCTCGAGGCGTGTTCATAATCCTCGAGATGCGTTCCCCAAGATTGTGGTGTCTCTTGTCGTTTTACGATCGATTTCAATTGTTGTGGGTCTTTCCTTGGAGAACGACTTG
This sequence comes from Amorphophallus titanum, assembly GCA_024336825.1. NCBI lineage: Eukaryota > Viridiplantae > Streptophyta > Magnoliopsida > Alismatales > Araceae > Amorphophallus > Amorphophallus titanum. The sequence continues at coordinate 1,790,807 of JANBPO010009106.1, forward strand.
ATACATGACTCGTTCCCTGTAGTCGTGTGCTCAGCTGCCTCGTGCCTTGATACGACCCTGCTTGCAGTGTGTTCAGTGGTTCTGTGTGCTGTACGGAGCTGGAATCCTGCAGGTGTTGTTGTCTTTGGCTGTTGTTTTTATAAGTGCTATTTTTGTATGATTCTGCATTTATGTGCTGAACCATTGTCTCATCAGTAGCTTGCTGTGCTCCTTTTTTCCTGGTGGACTAGTTCGCGACTCGATCAGATGTAATATCTGTTGTCTCTCTCCCTCACACGTTCTCTCTCTTCTCTCCCCCTTTCACTCGGTTCGCGGCCCATTCGGCCTCGGGTCGACGCATGGGAGGTACCGACAGGACGGGCTTGACGCGAGAATCGCACCGGTACCCTTCATCTCTTGGGTTGCGGAGCGTGGAGGTGCGTGCGAGCAGAAGGACGGCGTGGCCCCAGTCACCAGATCTGCACCGATTCGCGGTCTTCGCCGCGCAAGAGGTAGGGAAATGGATTCCTCATCTCGCCAGGAACCCGTTGACGCCACATGCGTCGCCATCCACCGCCATTTTCATCATTTTTTGTGCAAGACTCTATTTTGTGAAATTTTGTGCTAATTTCTCGAAGTTCATTCCTCTCTCAATTTCTGGTCCAGACGGCCGTTGATCGAAGCGAGGGAGGTACTGTTGGATTGGTCACGTCGCGAGGATCACGTTGACGCCTATCTTCTCTCGATCCGCGAAGCATGGAGCCGAGTCGGGCCGGGAGGCGCCGCGTCGCCCTCTCGTCTGATCGGCATCGAATCGTTGTTTTCGTCGTAATCCAGGTAGGGGATGGACTCCTTGCCTCGTTAGGACACCGCCGGTACCACATGTGCCGTGGTCCGATGTCCTTTTTCTCATTTTTCGTGCATATTCCCGTTTAGTCTATTTTTAGCCCATAATGCTTGAAATCGTCTCCATGGGCATCATCTTTTAATTCTAGTGGCATGTTTAGGTATTGAACATTGTTATGGCATGGTAGGGTAGTTTAGAAACGCATTTCCCCGCGTCTCCCGTCGATTTCGGTCGATCGGGAGGGGGTTCGATTTCGAACTCCAGAATCTTGAAACCTAGTCGACATAACGCGCCTGCCCCGATGCGTTATAGTCATTTGGCGTGCCTGTATAGGTGTGTTATTTCCCCTTGTGGAGGACTCCTCTAGGTCCGTTGCAAAGGACAGTTGAGCAACAAGCAGAGCAGCAACAGCAGCCAGAAGAACAACAAGAACAGCCATAGTACCACATACCGGAAAGATCGGCGGGGGAATCAGGGGACCACCTAGAAGTGAGATCAACCGGCGGGCAGCATCCACACGGGCAGTTAACGATCAGAAATTCAATCGGCTGCTTATGGAGAAGGGGAGATCGAAGCTCTGAAGGATCAACCAAGAGAGGTGGCGATCGGGGGATAAAGCTAAGCTGTTGGAGGAGGGTTCTTATGCAGGAAGGAGACAGAATAGAAAGATCAGGTGAGCTCACCCGTCCTTGAGGACGGTAAATCAGGTTCTTCAGCCTCCACTGTACAAGCCGAACCTCCTGACTCTTTTTCGGGCAAGCCGTAGGGTCTTTAAATAATCTGGAAAATGCCTGGCTAAGATTGATCATATCATCAACTGGCCCCTTTAGCACCTGGGGCGGACTGGTAACTGCATATGCCATATTTTTCTCTTTCGACTGAGCTGATTGTGACTGTAATGTTTCTGGCTGGAGAGGGCCTCTAATAAAGTGCTGACGATAATCCCATGCGAGCGGGCCTGAATCACCCATCATTGACAGTGCAGACTCTCGGTAGTCGAGACCCCGTCTATTCATCTTTCTGCCTTTGGGCACCGGCTTAGTTCTTCCTTGGAGCTGTGCTCCGAGGCCTCTCCCCAGTTGATAGCCTAACTTGAGAATAATGGACCAACCCTTAGAATCTCGGATCTTGGGCTTTTCCTTAACATTAACAGGTGTAGTGATGGGCTTGCGGGGTGCGTAAGCCCACGGAAAGTCTAGATCCAGTACGGAAATAACAGGCCGACTGCTAGGCCATGGAGTGGGCAAAATCTTCTCTGAGATAGCTTTCACTGACTGGACCGAGGATAAGCTTTTAACTTTAACCACCCTCCCTTGGAACGAGAATTTGAGACATTGATGTGCGGTAGATGGCACAACATTAAGAGTATCAAGTCACGGGTGACCCAAGATAGCCTTGAACATAGGGTCAATGTCCAGCACATAAAATTCAATGGCCATGGTGAGAGGCCCATAAAATACATTAAACATGACAATAATGTAACAATTAAAAGCATAATTGAATGAATATGCTACAAATTAAACTCTGCAAGAATTACACGGTTTAACCACAGCCGCTTAGTGACTGGGCAGTCGAACGATAGGCTGCGCCATGGGCCTACACGGTTTAACCTGGGCTGTTCAATTATAACGCAATGCAGGGTTCAGAGCATGGCATGGTCAAGGGTAATCCGTTCAAAGGACAGGATGGCTTGGGCTTGGCGGCTCAATGGGTTGAGGGTTTACACGTCGGTCACGTGACACGCCGCTCAAAGGGACTGAACGGACCAGGATTGGCCGTTCAATACACCACCGCCATATTGTTCCGGGGACTGCACGGTTTGGAGTGGACCGTGCTGTGGACTGAACGGTCCATAATGGACCTTCCAAAGGTTCTACACGGTCTAGAGTGGACCGTGTTTCTCTGGTTGTCCTTGCCATTACTGTAGTGGTGAGAACGGGTTGTCCAGACTGGAAACCCCTCCCGGTTGACCCAAATCGACGGGAAACAAATTTCTAACCTACCTGCCAAGCTCATACAACCATTCCTCAACTGCACAAAACATTAAAACTTAAATACGATGCCCATGGAGTAATTTTCAGGAATTTAAACAAAAATGCACTAACATTTATGCATAGAAAATGAGGAAAATGACATCGGACGGCGATGCATGTGGTACCAACGCATTCCTAGTGAGACAAGGATTCCATCCCCCTACCTATTACGCGACGAGGCTGGCGTTTCGGTGCCAAACTGCTGAATGTAGTCACGTCGATCTCATGCCCGTACCTATCTCCACGCTCCGTGGATCAAGGCAAAGCTGGTGCCCACGCGATCCTCGTGACGCGAGCAACCCATAGACGTGCTCCACGCCATGGTCTGTGGCCCAGACGGACAAACCTCGAGGGGAGGGGGGGTTCGGCGGTCGCATGAGAGAGAGAGGGTTAGAGAGTGAGAGAAAGAAATGGGGAGAGAGAGAGTGTGGCGGTCGTTCCAGTGACCGCCACAGTATGTAACGTGCCTAGGCAGGTGCATTACACTCCCTTTGTTTTGAGCTTTGGCATTCGTGGGCCTGACAGTCCCACGATAGACCGCCACGTGACTGTGACGCCCCTGGGTTGGTCTGTCACAGTGATCCGACCATTGGGGGCACATGTGTTGTGACGCGCCCAGGGTGGCACTTTACAACATTGTGACGCCTCTCTAGGGGTGCGTCAGAGTTGACGTAGCCCATCACCTAACGCACCAGGATTGGTCTGTTAGGCACTGTGACGCGCTAGGGGTAGTGCGTCAGAGTCTGTTTCACTGTTGGCTTGTGACGCCCCCAGGGTGGGTGCGTCAGGGCCTTGTGACGCGCCTGTGGGGGTGCGTCAGAGCTCCCCAGCTTCTAACGCGCCTGGGTAGTGCCGTAAGAGACTGTGACGCCCCGAGGGGTGTGCGTCACAGCCAGTTTCATTCCGTCTTCTGACGCACCAGAGGTAGTCCGTCAGAGACTTTGATGCACCAGGATTGGCACGTCACAGTCGATTTAGCACCGAGTGTTTGACGCACCTGAGTTGGGCCGTCAGACTACTGTGATGGCCCAGGGTGGGCGCGTCAGAGCCTGTGATGGCCCAAGGTTGGACCGTCAGGCTCTGTGCTGCACCGAGTGTGTGCCGTCCCATTTCTTCGACGATGGTTTCTGTGAGTCAGTTCTTCCTTCTGGTGACATGTCCACTAGTCGTAGCCTTCTTACGGCACGCGCTTGCTGACCCACCCGGGAGTGGTGGAGCGGCTGACCCGAGATAGGCGGTGAGTAGGCTGGTTACTACAGGGCTCCCACGTATAGCCTAGTCCGGGCTTAGGGGGAAATACCAGCTAGAGGACACGCCTGGGGCGTATGGTCTAAGTGTGCACACGGGGCTGAGGGTTCAGACCCGCGCTGACGAGCGTAACCTCAGCTAGTCCTTATTCGTGGTACTTCTGGTTACTGAGTATGTCTTGTCTCTGCTTGGGGCATTGTAGCTAGACACTTGTGATGCTGTGTAAGACATCAGGTGACGCATCCGATCGTTCTTCTAGTGGGTGGTGCTCCTGTCTACCGGCAGGTGTGGACTCGAGTTTTGACAGACCGAGGTTCAATAGTACGGTACTGTAAGAATAGATGATTTTCTCGTTTATTTATTCCCGTTTGTTGGTTCTACCGTACTCTTGCTAGGTAGTGTACCTTCCTATTGTTCACTTCCTGCTTGGTTTTACGTGCGAGGTAGGGGTTTGAGGGATCCCTATTGAGCCTGTGAAATGAGGCTCATCCCCTGCGTGTTTTCACCGTATTTCAGGTGAGGCCGGGCCTTCAGGAGGCGCGACAGGTGTTCAGCGCGGTTCGTGTAGCCGAGATTAGTGCCAGTTGCCAGAGCTGGGGTATGCCCCATGTACTTGTACCTTTCTTTCAGTTGACTATACTTTTATTTGAACATGAGATGTACTAGACTTTATAGTAGTTTAGTTATTTATTTAATTTCTGTATTATTATTTAGTTGATTATTATGCTATCTTCACAGTTACTTTAACTTCTTACACACCCTCACACCATCCTTTCTTCCCTTCCGAGTCTTCAGACTCATGGGAGGCAGGCTGAGGTTCGAGTCGCGCTGGTTCATTTCTGGTACTCGGATCCCGGGTCACCACAGTTAGTATCAGAGCGAGGTTGTGAAGGTGCATAAGAATCTGAAATGATTGCAGTGGTCCAGAAGGTCCATGAATGTCCGATACAGTCGGCGACTGGCTTAGGGTCCGTGATTTGCGATTGTTTTCTTGATGCCAGGTGTGTTATGGCGCCGCAGAGGAGGGCTCGTTCCCCGCAGGGAGAGTCGAGCAGTGGTCCAGAGGAGTAGAGTAGAACCACGGTTCCAGAGAGTACAGCTGGAGGTGCACGAGCTCCAGAGATGGATGATTTCTTTCGAGGCATGTTTGACTATGTCTTCCAGCAGCGGCAGCAGGGAGACCAGTAGTAGAGAGGTGATGCTGGCGAGGGTTCATCGACTCGAGGTAGCCCCGGTCGGGTGCTGAAGGAGTTCTTGCAGTTTCAGCCACCTTCTTTCAGTGGGTAGCCAAATCCAGAGGTGGGCAGAGAGTGGCTAGGTGATTTGCAGAGGATCTTCAGTGTGATAGAGTGTGCTGAGGAGGAGTAGGTGGTGTTGGCTATGCATCGCCTTCAGGAAGCGGCTCGAACTTGGTGGACGTCAGAGTGGGAAGCAGCATTCTAGTCTCATCCCCTTCGGCAGATTACGTGGTAGGAGTTCGTCGTGGCATTCGAGCGTGCCTTCTGTCCGTCTTTCGTCAGGATGCAGAGGCTGCGTGAGTTCATGGAGCTGACCCAGGGCGACAGGTCAGTGATGCAGTACCGTCCCAGGTTTGTTGAGTTGGGCCGTTATGTGTCTCACATCATGGCAGATGAGGAAGTGAAGACTGATCAGTTCGTTGGTGGTTTGAGGGTCGAGTTGAGGCACCATCTTCTTGCGTCGGGTTTGACCACTTTGGATGTGGCGTGCAAGACAGCGTCGATGTTGGAGAGAGATTTACAAAAGATTCGAGGGCAGGGCAGTGCTGGTCAGGTGTAGACAGGTTTTGATCAGTCGATGGAGGTTCAGCAGTAGAGTACTGTCCAACTCTCAGCAGGTGGTTCCGTGGCCGTGCAGTCCGTGGCTCCTGTGTCAGAGTCGTCGTTCTTTAGCTCGAAGCTCAAGAAGTTGTTCAAGGAAGCTGGTTTTGGCAGGAGGCGGCGGAGTCGCAAGGAGTCGATGGGTAGTGTGCAGCAGTCGGTAGCTTTTCAGTGTCAGAGTTCGGTGAGTGGTGCTCAGGGCGGGTGTCCCAGGTGCGGTGGTTCTCATCCAGGTAGGCAGTGTTCAGCGCCCGTGGTGTGCTTCAGGTGCGACCAGCCAGGGCACATGGCACGTGACTGTCCGTAGAGACTGAGTCAGTCGCCTGGGTTTTAGCAACAGCAGCAGTTTCAGCCCTAGCAGATGCCATCACAGTTGCAGCAGTACCAGCGATAGGAGAAGTTTCCTCAGTTGTGTCGGTCAGCTATTGTAGGGAGGCAGAGATCCCGAGGTGGAGTGACCCACATGACCAGGGCGGAGGTTGAG